>CM061348.1:158637828-159042828 GCA_030867105.1 Liasis olivaceus | reverse complement strand
GTGGTATTTACTTATATCTATCTATCATCTATCTATCATCTGTATCATCTACTGTATATAATCAAATATATGGGACCTCCATCTCCCAGCATCTTCTGCTCATCCAATAAGAATGAGTAGGACAGACTTCTCTTAGATACTGTCATCTACTGGACCCAAGGAATAACTGAGCCTTCTCAGTTGCAGCCCCTCATTTTTGGAATAGGGAACCTCCCAAGATCAGACTAGTCTCCAACCTGTTGAGTTTTAGGAGAACCTTCAAACCTGGCTTTTAAACAGTGCTGTGTGAGTGAGGGGATCTGGTAAAAGTTGTTGTGTTTGGATATTTATTGATTCTCTGGGGCTAAAATAATCTTTGATTGTGGTTTGTGGGTTTTTTGTTTGTTTTTACTATTGTTAGTTTGTTCTTTTAGTATATTATTTTACTATTTTAATCTTTTACTGAAAGAACGGAATGCATATAAGTCCTAGCAAGTGAGTAAGTAAATAAATAAGTAAAATTGTTTTTATTGTTTTCTCAGCATCTTTTGCTTGGGCCTTTGAAGAAATTGCTGGGTAATATGGTAAAAAGTTCTGGCAGTGTTAAGAACTGGCTGACCTCTGACTTCCCAAATCATCTTCACCTTTTTTGTTCTGTCACCTTTGGAATGAAGGAGCAGCAAAACAATTTTTTTGTTTCCTGGAGCAAGATTTTCAGGAAAGTGAACTCCACAGAGGACCTTACCGAGACACTATTGTGAGGTATCCGTATTACATTTCTCAGAAGGTTCAGTCAGGCTACTTAGAGGGCAATGGTTGCAAAGGGGACAATGGTCAGCGGGCTGACTACACAATAGAGTTTGCCCCTTGTGTAACTAATATTTACTGGACCTCATAAATAGAGCAATATGACTTCTATTCTGATCTAAGCCTTTTACAGGAAGCAATTTATTTTAAAGAAATATTATGTTGGAAGCAATTAGCGTTTCTTTTGATATTTTGGGCTGCTTTAGTCAACAGAAGAGAATGGAATCAGCTATGGTTAGGGTTGGACTCATGTGTTGGCAGCTCCCCTTGAAGTCAAGTGGGTTCTGTGCCTGCTAAATGAGGGCCCCAAAATCCAGTCCTACAATGTATAAGTATTTGGCTTGTGGGGGCCCTGAGAAAGAAAGATTCTACCCTGAAAGGCCTTCTGAGATGATGGAGTGGCTGTGTTTCACACCTTTCCATAAGCAGGCCATACTGGGATCACAGGAAAGTTTTCTGATATAATGGTCATCTGGATTTTTGCTGCCTGAATATAGCATGCCTACTTACCCAGAATGAATGAGAGCACAGCAGAATCACATTTATGCAAATACAGATATAGAAACTCATCAATTCTTTACCCAGTGGAAGGGGTACTACTTCCCCTTCATGCCCTGACATGGTTTTCTTGCCTATCACAAGGGGTGCCATGGAAACTCAGTAGTCCTTCTCACAGCATAAAAGAGACAACTATGTTAGCATTATCAGAGATGTGGAAATTGAGAGAGCAACCTGATTAAAATATAGAGAAGCTCATGGTAGAAGTAAGATTCTTCTGTAAGAGTCTGATTTCTGGGAGATGCTGCTTGCTTTGACACTTTCATTCTTCATAATCACTAAATCACCATAGACCCCAACATTTTTAAATACATATTTCTTTTATCTTTCCTAACCTTTAACTTGTTTCTTAAAAATTGAAAGTTAAAGAAATGAACTCCCAACTTTTATCTTATTAACTGGTGCGTGTCCAGCTTTGTTTAATTTTCTTTTATCTGAGTACTTTTTCTTAATCTTACTGGGGAGGAAGAAGAAGAGGACTCGCCTAAGCTCTGGGCATATAAACCCAAGAAAATCCTTGAAGCAGCTAAGAATTGACAATCTGGTCCCTGAACCCAACTGCATGCCAGTAAGTGTCACTGATTTATTTACTGTAAGTAATCAGTTCAACTCTTTGACCCATGAGCAGAGACAATTCTAGAGGCAGAGGCAGATGTTGTGAGGAACTGAGACCTGTCAGCATTCTACTTACTACAGGAATCTCCCTTGTCAGAACAGCAAACAAAATATAACAATTCAACATCTCCTGTGCCAACTGGCTCCTCTCAGACTGTTTTAATGTCAAATCAATGTTTAATTATTGCAGATACTGTTTCTCTGATATATGCAAAGTTAAACAACATCAATGAAAAAAGGGACTCCCTACTATGTATATTAAGATATTATTAAGACTTATGATATTCCTCAAAAGGTTCTCTACCAGACCAAAGAACTTGTCTTGACGCTCATATTGAAACAACCTCAAAAACTTCACAATATGTATTATACAATCAACTCAAATTATGCTTGCCATTTGCAATAACATTATGAATACCCATAAAGGGGATTCTTTTAAGAAAATAGTACTCTCTTTGAGTTTGCTGCTACATATCCCAATTTCCCAGGCGGACATGGAGTCAGTGGAACACCTTCCAAGTGATAGGGATGCCAGTAGGATCTTGTGTATATTTAATACTTGCCTAATTCTATCAGTACTGATTAAGATAAGGAACTATGTGGCCACCTTTCAGATCTCTCTTAACCAAGTTTTCAAAGATATGACAATTAAGCCTCTGCTGCTGCCTTCTGAATCTGGGCCCTCTGCCAAGCATACCTTTGGTGGTAAAGATACTGATAAGAAGCTGGCTTCTGTCCCAGAGAGGCTGACCTTGGGAAAGCCAAACCACACTTCAAGCTTGGATGAGTTAACTTCTCCATGCTCTCCTACCCAGGGAGTAGAAAGAGAAGTTGGAAATTCTTTTGCCCTGCTGATGGGACTTGACTTCCGGTGAGGCTAGCGAAATGACACCCTGTGCTCCATGGGAGATATTGCGGTGGAAAGGCAGCTGGATGTGGATTCAGACTGCTGATAATTCTCTCTGGATAAAAGAGAGATCTTGAGATTACCCTCATGCATTCCAGACAGCTGTTTTTGTTTTTTTGTTTTTTGGTAAATCAGCAGCAGAAACCATTGTTTTTGCAGCTGCTTGTGATCAGCTGGGAGTTGTGGGTTTCACCATGCTTTGAGCTGTTAATGTAGGCTTGTAAGGACTCAAAGGTTGTCTAAACTTCATCTTTTTAATCACTTTGGAGGTTAATTTTTTTCTTATTGCTTCTTTAAGATTGTAAAACCTTCGGAACCGTAAGTTGGGTATTCACTGGATGAGTGACTCTTCAGTCCATTTAAAAAGAAAGAAAATTATATGTTTCCAGCTTTCTAAGATCTTTATTTTTTGCAATATAAACACAAAGGGGACTATAGTGTTGTTTTTTAGAAATTTTTTGAATGCTAAGTATTTGGAAGAAATTGATCTAAAGAAAGACTTTGAAGTTAATTAAAAAGATCCTCTCATGTGGGGAAAAATTCATGTTTATATTTCGCCCTGATAACAAAGCTTTGAAGGTTAATCACTAGAGAGCACCAGATGGCTACTTTAAAGGAAACGTTTTATAAGCTGGCTCAAGAAATGCTTGGACTATTTAACCCTATATTGGAACCAAAAGTTGCTACTGAAGAAAACCAAGTTCCTTGGAAGATAACTGGATTTTAAGGTGGACTTAAAAGTATAACCTATAAGAAAGAGATGGAAATATTGGATTTACAAATGGAATTGGATGATCATTTAAAATTTTAAAAAGGTATACAAATAATCTTTCAAAAGAGAGATGTGGATTACCTGTTTAAACTGGACTTACAGGAGTGGCTACACTGAAATTACATATGGATTTTGATAAAGATGACAAGGATTTTGAGAGAAGAGATAAGGATAATAGAAGAAAACAGATGTCAGAATTTTATCTATGGGATTCAAGGATTGATGAGAGGAAGAAGAAAAAATATAAAACTGGTTTATCTGATTATGACTAAGTAATGGGTTGTTACTTTTGGTGATTTTTTAATGGTTACTTTGGCTGGATAATTCTTTTTTGGAAATGTCCAATTGGGTGTAATGGATTAGTTTGTAATGCCTATGTTACTATTTTTGGTATACAAATAAGGGATTATTAATTTTGGTAACGTATTTATTTATTAATAGTTTTTATTTTTCTGTAATGTATAATAGTTAATTGGGATTAATAATGGGTTGCTATCTCTGGTGATGATTGATGGTTATTTTTTTTATCTTTCTGTAATGTTTAATTGTTTAGTTGCGGGTTTGATGCTATATGGTATTCAGTTGTGTATTTATAAGGAATCTCCTACTTTAGAAGCCATTCAATCAACATTCTTGCAAATCTTACTACAAGTTCCTAATTCAACTTCCAATGCCCTAACATGACTAGAATTAGGCTGCATTTCCCTTGGGACCTGATTTAGACTTTGTCATCTTAGATTCTGGCTGAAGTAAGTCTACTGGGGAACTTCCTTAGTTCATCTCACCTTGCTGGATAGGTTCTCTTCTAACCTAAGAAGGCAAATTAATGACGATTTGGCATATTGCAGTCTTACCTGGTCAGCCTTACCTGCTTTGGGACTTGATAAAACCCTGGCTGAACTAAACAGAGGATTTGGGATCTAGATATCCAAAATGACAGAGCCAAAGTCTCCAATCCTTTTTATAGCACAATCTGTCCTCCTCCCTGGTGTGTCCCTAGATATTTCTATAACATCTTATATGCTGTATGTTGGAGACTATTTACTTTGGCGTGAATTGGGGCACTATTAGGGTAATAATTGCTAGATATATAAGCGTCCCATATGAAAGCCAAAATTGTTTCTGTTCAGACTCAGAGGTAGAATCTATCTCACATGTGCCATGAAAATGTCCATTGTACATCCAACGGAGATCAGGTTTTAATACCTCCAATTGTTAATTAATTGCCATTGTGACTGGGAGGTTGTTACTCTTCTCCTGCGTGACCACTTTTCAGAAACCTCTAAGAAGGCTGCAAAAGACTTATCAAGTGCTACAGCTATTAAGAGCCATCTGGTTCCTCCCTTATGCTAGTAATTGTTAGTTGCTAATTGCTTTAGGATTTTCTTGCCATTTTAACATTTCTTTGGATAGTTATTGTACGTTGGTCTTTTAAATAAGTTTTGATTTGATTATAACTCTATTTTGTGATTCACAGGAGCAAATTCAAAAGCATATAAGCCCCTTACACTGTACTGTATCTAATTTCTTTTTTCTCCCATGCAGTTAAAACTTTGCATTTTATTTATTTTTTTTTTTTTGCTGTTGATCAGTTAAGTACTTATTATTGCCTGAAAGCTATTCCATTAGTGTTGCTTATGCTTTATCAAACAAATCATTGAATGCTACACTCAGATCTGGAACAGGCCCAACTAAAATGAAAACAAGTGTCAACAGAGTTCACAATTTTGCAAAGACTGTATCTGAGTAGGAAAAAGCTGCCTGCATGGAAGAAGTAAAGCACAGCTAGAAATTTAACTCTGCAAAGTGTTGGCTTGAGATCTGGAATAAAAGGAGATCTGACACTAATGGATCCAAATCCTTTTGGGAGATGACAGTTTGTGGATGGTAGCAAAGGCTGTTTTTCTCCACCTCAATATTTGATATGATAATACACCATATTTTCCCAATAAGAAAATGAGTTTTTCTGCTAAATATTCCCCTATGAAATGTGGGGTGTGGGTGGGTGAATTCTTTTACATTTGCAATCAGTATAGAAGCTGTTGAAAACAAAGGAAAGATTTGGAAGTGCAGATGACTTTAGTCACTGCTGCAGAAAAGCATAGATAATCTTTGAAGATTAGCCTTTCCTTGGGAGGCGCTGCTTGTCTGCTGAATGTACAGTTACTGCTTACCCTGATTTATCTATATGCAGTGTTGTCTAGTGGCATCACTAATATGCCATGATGACACCACCATGATGACATGTATCTCATGACATCATCATGCAAGTGGTGCATTTAGGTAATGACATCATGTAAGTACTAAGTTACATCACTTACATGATGTCATCACATACATGCCATTATCTGCCTCTTCTTCCATCTCTGAGGACAGCCATGGTGTTGTTCTCCCCCTTTCTCTTTCCCTCCCTTCCCAGTGCAGCTACAACTTCTACTTATTCCATCTCCGTCCTGGGTTTTTTCCCTTCCTTTTTGCTGAAAAGAAGAGAGTGTACTTATATGGTTCTATGAGAAAGACTGACTGCTTATGAGACAGAGGAAGTTAATATATGCAGATGGGTGATCAGTGTTATAAATGGGGTACTTTACGTTACAGTAGCAATTAATTTTAATTAGTAGCTATTCATTATTTCTGTCATGGATGGGGCGAAAGAGCGGTTGTCAGGATACCATTTCCAGAGCAAAGAAACAAAGAGGTAGAAGGGGAAATCCACACCACTACTGCTTTAAAGTATATAGTGATGTTTCCTTTGGGTCAGGCTTAACTTGCTTAGAATTTTCATAAATTCACAGTTGAGGCAACATTGAAAAACTTTCTGGCTTAGAGTGATTTTCTCTTTTTGGGGTGGGGGTGGGGGGCTTCAAGTCAATGTCGATTCCTGGTGACTGCCTGGAAAAGTCCCTGCAGTTTTCTTGGCAAGATTCATTCATTCATTCATTCATTCATTCATTCATTCATTCATTCACTCACTCACTCACTCACTCACTCACTCACTCACTCACTCTCTCACTCACTCACTCACTCACTCATCACATTTGTATAGACGCCCATCTCACATACATGATTCTGGGCAGCATACAATTAAAAACAAAAGATTTTAGAAGTGGTTTGCCATTGCTTGCTTCATAGGACTGAGAGAGAGTGACTGGCCCAAGGTCACATAGCTGGCTTTGTGCCCAAGGCAGGACTAGAACTCACCGTCTCCTGGTTTCCAGCCTTGTGCCTGAAATACTACACCAAACTATAGACCAAACAAAGTGATACACAGATACAAAAAGAGGGCTTGGCATGATCCAAGACTCAGGAAAGAAGTATTATTTAAGTGAAATAGGGCAGGCCAAGCCTCTGTCGATGTCTATAGACCACAGATATGAAAATCTTCAAGAAGAGGAAGCAGCTGGAGGTGGCCCAGATGTGACAGGGGGTGAGAGATGTGTTAAAGCTTGTATTGACAATGACAGATGTCTGTTAATTAGCCATTTGAATCATGAAGGTATGACAATGTTTGATATGGAATAAATAATAGTATAGTTGCCAAAATCATGCAGATGCAATTCAGCCTAAACAAGTTCAGGTTCAACCCAGACCAGAAATTCTTTGTTGTAAAAATATTTATATTGGAACCTTATTATCAGACATGCAGCTTAATTTCTATTAATTATTCTTTAAATGCCCTTCAAGAGAGACTTTTCTTGCTTCTAATTCTTCTCACTCATACATAATCATCCATCTTTTATCCAAGGTAAATAAAGTTTTTGATCTTCTTATACTATCCAGTAGAGCTAGAGTTCTCACAAAATGAAGTTAGAACCATTAACCTTCAGATTTGGTCCTGCAGATCTAATGCTTTTCATCAAGGTATTGTAAAATATATTAATTCATACATCTGAAAGAATTATAAAATTTCATTCATAAGAAAAACAGAAATGTAATCTCAAGATTCTAAGAAATAGAAATATCCCATCTTTTAAAATAATAACTGTTCATTGGATTTTTTATGTAATCTTATGTCTGCAAGTGCTATATTTTAAATCTAGATAGTTCCAATTTATGGAACTCAACCATTCCTATCCCTCAAACTATTATCTGGATGAGTGGTCACTAAGGATGTAGACATTGGCCATCCTCAGCATAAAATAAATGAAGCATGGCTACCAAACAGCTACTCAAACTTCTTTAAGGAACCCATTAATGCTGAAATGGCCTGGAGAAAGCCAAGTTCTCTCTTCAAGACAAGGAGAAGGCAACATGTTTGGTGAGGCATAGAAGGCTCAAGGCAGGCATTAAAAATAGTACACTGTATGTAACTCTTCAATAATATGCAACACAGAGAAATGTGAGGGACTGCCTGCCTCAGGACGAATGACCGCAGAGACCTCACTGTGCACCTGATGACATGAGAACAGTTGTATTGCTTCAGGGCTGCTGCATCCATCAGAGTTTGTAACTATTTTTGCTATTCTTCCTCAACACTTTGGTGGTAAGTTTGATGGCAATTGCAAATAATGTCCTAGTAAGCTGTGCCCTTTTTCACCTTCCAGACACATCCCACCTCTGACAAGGACATTTTTTGAATAGATGCCACAGGTGAAGAGGCCTTGAAGACCTTGGTTCAAATCCCTCATTAATCATGAAGCTCACTGAATGAGTCAGCCACTTTTTCTCAATTTAGCCTACCTTCTTGAGTTACTGTAAGAAAAGATGAGGAAGCACAGAACTACATGTACAGCCTCAAGTTCCTGTTCAGCTCCATTGTACCCACCTCCATAATTTCCATTTGCAGGCTTTAAAACATATATACCATTGCAGGCTGAATGGATGGGGACTGTTACCGAAGATACACATTTTTTTCATGGCTGAATCATTATTGCAAATCTCTTACATCAAGAATAAGACATGGTACAGAAGTATGCCTTCTTCCGATAAGCTGTTATATGGCAATAAGCTGATTTAATTCAGTAGGGCACCAAGAGGAGAGAATTTGAAGATAACATTAGGATGCAAATAGATACATATGCAAGAAGAAACTCCTTGGAAGTGGGTTTGTAAATAGAGTGGATGTTATTGGAGATGATGCCACGTAGACATTAAGAGACACTGGGCCAGCCCCAATAATTAACCTGGCAGTTATAATTTAGAATAATAAGATTCCGTACCTTCGTTAGAGTTAGCCCCAGGAACAAAATAATATAGTGCTCAAACTGGAGATTACTGGAGAATGTGTAAATGATGGCTTATCTCTGTCTAGATAAGGTTGTTGAATTGAGATGAGGAGGGTAATTCTACTTCCAATGACAACGATGAATCAAGGAACAGTACCAAACAACATGCACTAAAAGGCTCTGTAGAGTTCTGGATTCAAAAGGAAAGATTATTTGAAATAAGCGAGGGTTCAGACATGAAGCCCACTCCCACTTTCAGATCATTAGCTGCTTTTTCAGCTAAGAAAACTAAGAAAACCAAACCCAGAAAACATGCTGCGTCATGTCCTAGGTTTATGACTTCAGTGATTAATGACTGATAATTCCCCAATTATCACTGCATCCATGGGATCTTGAGCCGCCATACTTGGTTGGATGGCCATAGCATGAGATTCCCCAGGACTAACATTCTGAGAGTCTTCAGTTCCAGATGTGAGACTATGCAACAGCTTCAGTTAGGAAAATGGCCAAGGAACAGGATAAAACATATGGTACCAGAATCCTTAACTAGTTTTGAACATCTAATACTCAATACAAATATTTAACTTTGACACACTGACAGTCTAGAGTGGGAGATGAAATTCCTAGAGAACAAAGCAGTGCCCCATTATTACCAGTAATGGTCAAGAGTATGCTTATGGAAGGCTGAGTACTTCAGGAATCATAGCTGTTCACCCTCCCAAGCCTCAGTGTGTGTACCTGATCAGCTATATTTTCCACAATTAAGTTATATAGGTGTGAGCTTCAATTTGGGCCAATCTCATACATAACAGCAAAAGAAAAGGCCTGGATAACAGATTGATAATCAGGGATTGTCCAATGTGGAGAAAAATTGAAGAAGGAGCAAACATCAGAAGTCTTATGTACCTTCTCCACAAATGGTATATGATACCTCCACAATAATAGCAATTTTACACCAGTGCTTTTCATACATTCCACGAGAGCTGCAACTGACCCATTGTAGTAATAGTATAGAACAAGTAGAGAAGTGTATGGGTTCTGCATGATACAAGCATCTGATTAGAAGAGCTCTACTTCAAGTTGCCCTTCTCACTCAAAGAGCAAAGGAAGATCATGCGAATGGTGCTTGGGTGTGACTCATTTGTAGCAGTGTTGCCCTTCCTTTGCCCTTCTTCTCTGGACACTGGAAAAGACCCTTTCTTGGCCCAACTCCCACCTGCACAATGAGGAGCCCATTCTGAGCACAGCAACCTAGCTGATTATGATCTTTCATTCCAATTCCCTTCTTTCCTCCACTTGCTCCTTCTTGCCTAAGGGCCTGCGGGCCCCATCTAGGGAATGAGCTTCTACCTGCCCGTCTCCTTGCACTTTCTGCTAATGAGCTTGATATGGGCAACGATCTGATGAAGAAGGTGATAACATTTCACTCTTTGATGGCTCTGTGCTTCAGTGCACCAGACAGCTATATTAAGGGATATGCTCAGGCATTTGCTCATTCACCTGGAAGGAAAGCATTAACTTGTCTCCTTTATCCAGCCCTGATTTGATCAAAGCATTAACACCCCCCCCCCACACACACAACAAAATAAAAGGTCCTGAGATCTGGAGTGGAAGTTCTGAAAGTAAGCTCTCACTGTGGTTCCATGGGGCAAGATGTTACCATGGGTGTCAAAAAGGACTCAGGGATAAAGCAAGAAAAACCCACTAAAGACACTAATAAGTACATTAGCACTTCCAGAAAATCAAACTTTTCTTTTTAAATATATAATGAACCTATCAGTGAAGCAGTTCCAAACCCAGTCTCCTCCCACCCATCCACCTCAGGTCTACGGTACATAAAATCGTCTATCAAATGCTGGCAGGCAGACAGCACATTCTTTCTCCAAAGTGCTGGGTCATTGCCCCCTAAGCTTTCTACATATAAGAAGAATAGGAGAAACATTCCAAATACTGTTACCCGATGAACATTGGATGCTGGCAAAGCATAGATTTAAATGTACAACAGTCGTGGTCTACCTGATAGTCACAGTAATCAAACACCAGCAGAAGGAGTAAAATATAACAATGAAGGCATAAACAACCTAAGCACAAGCCTATCCCCTACCAGAATACATTGTGACCATGCTTAGAGGCACAATCACATATCACAACTGCACCTGTTCCATCTTTTCTCTTTTTGGGATGCGAGCATTGTTTTACACTCATGTTTTACAAGTGTTACATGTTCACACTCAAGTACTTCATAAAAATACAATCGTAAGCCTACCTGAGTTAGGATTACATCTGTTTCTTTCTTGGACATGTTCTACTTTTCATTCTGTAGCTGGATTTTTTAAAATAGAAGGCTGTGATGGTGGGCAGTATCTTTTCCTGTGACATAGAGGATGAGACTCTCTGCACAGTCAAAAAGATGGGACCTAAACTGTCTTGCTAGCAGGGGACATGCAACAGAAAGGAGGGGAATGCTGCTTCTCTGTTACATGACTTAGAACTTGCAGGTTTTCCAAGTTGCTGTACTTCCAGATTACAGAGCTACTGTGAGAGATCAGTGCGACAAAAGAAGGGCTTGAGAGGCAGTGATTTCCATGATGATGGGAAAGGTGAGTGAGAAGAATTAGCTGATAGCAGCCATGGAAGTCCTGGAAGGCTCAAGCTTAGCAGAAAAGGTATTTACAGTGAGTTGCTAAAACTAGTCTTTTGCCCTCCAAACTTCCCTACATGAACAATTTATGCACTCGTCCCACAAGGCCAAACATTGTTTGGGTGCCACATTAGTTCACCCTCACTATTTTGCTTATATTTTGGTTTAGGCTTAAAAAGGCTGCTTTCAGAGTGGTGAACGCTATTTCAGCCTCTGTTCCAGGAAGCCAGCAATTCTTTGTTCTTTTGGAGTTTGAGAGACAAAATATGTGCTGTGTAAGATGGAAAAAGGAGCCCACTATTATAAGAAACAACTACCTTTCCTGAATGTCTTCCTTTCAGAAAGTTCAAGTAGAGCAACACTGTCCGAGTTTCAAAAAATAGTTGAGTGAAAAAAAAAAGGGTATGCCTGACATTATTGTTAGATAATAGTTTCAAATTTGAATGTAAGTTCCCTAGTGAAATTACTACAATGCCGAAGACTTTCACACAGACTCTACCCTTGATAACAACTGCATTTCAGTTTGATATATTAACAGCCAAGTTCCTCTTTTCAGGGCCAAACAAGTATGAACAACTGTGACAGAACTATAGAGTTTGTATCTGCAGAAAAGTCTTTTAAAAGGAGAGGGAGGACCCCAAAATTGGCATGGAATGCTGATCCCTGTTACTCACTGGTGGCAAAAGTCTGGGGAAAGGCAGTGGGATGGAGAAGTGACATAGGGATATTCCACCCTGCAACCTATTGATATGTCACTATGAATTCTTTATTTATTTATTATCAAACTTGTATGCTGCCCATCTCCCCCAACGGGTGACTCTGGGTGGCTCACAATAATTTATCTTCCCTCCAGTCCCATAAATTTGAAAATTTGCTTCACTGTTGTTTAGCTAATGATAACATGCATAGATATAGGGTATTAATGTTTCATTAACATTTTAGAAATTATCATCCTTCAGAGTGAGCCTTTTACAGACTGCTTTAGTGTTTTTTACCATGATGATTCAGTTCAAAACAGTAGCATACAATTGTCTGTCAGTGTTTCTCAATCTTGGGAACTTGAAGATGTGTGGACTTCAACTACCAGAATTCCCCAGCCAGCCAGTTGAGAAACACTGGTCTCAGTAGTCCAGTTGTCCTAGAACCTGTCAGCTAATTAGCTACATTGGGCTTCCTCTTAGTCCTCAGCTTTCAAAATCTTTTTTTCAGTGCTGAAGAAAATGCAGTGGGAGGTGCTAAATTCTCCCTGGATGGACAGTAAATACTCTTATGGGCAGTAACTCCCAAAGCTTTGATCCATGCCAGATCCATGCCAGCTGGGCCTTACAGAAATTATAGTTCGAATGATATGGACATTAGTTGCCTACCTCAGTGTGCAACTGCTGCTAGCTATTGGTCATGTCTAGAATCAGGTTCTGCTGTTTGGCTGGTTGCTCATGAGATGCCATCATATTAGCACGGATGTGTAAAGCCATGCGGATAAATGTTGCTGATTTTATTGAAATGGACTTCCTTTGGGAAAAAAAAGTTGCCTCAAATATTGCTTCATGGGGATAGCTTTCAATGGCATGTTAAAGATATGTTAAGTCTCTCTGGGAAATGCTGCTGGACTTGTTTTTTTCTTGCTTGCTTGAAACATCTCACATGTTTTGCTCTCTGCATAGGAACCCATTAAATCTGGGGCAACTGATTGGAAGTAGTATGAAGTTTCAAGAAGGAACGAGGCCCCTTTGTTCTTACTCATGTCTCCACATCTGTGTGGCTTAGACAGTTCCTTGTCAGAAGAAACTTACTGAGCCCCACTGATGGTGTCTGCACCATCAATGTCCCATCATTCCACCCAAAATGGGTGTTCAGAAGAAACTGGTTTCCTATGATGTCTTAAGTTATGTTCTCATGTGAAGAGGTTCTGTTCTTCTAATTCTTCTCTTGGTCAATTGCTCTAGTTCATCCATTCTGCATGTGTATGTATGTGAGAGAGACAGGCAGAGAGAGAGAGAGAGAGAGAGAGAGGGAGACAAGCAGAGACAGAGAGATGGCAAAGTTCTACAAATTTGAGGAACGCTGCTTTTAGCAAAATTGGGTGGTAACAGGGTCAGTTTGTAATTGGTCATATGGGAGGTGGAGCAAATGGACTGAGTGAAGTAGCTAGTGATGTGCCTCCAGATAAACCAGTGACATTAAAGGGTTTCGTATGGAAAATGCCTTTGGGTCAACCAAGGATGCTCAGGTGGAAAAAAAAAGCTATTATTACTGAGGCAAACACTGTTCCAGGTATAGACTGTGTTTTGACCTGACCTTATCCACCTTTTTGTTTATAATGCTATTGGGAGAATATTGTTTTCTGATTTAGACACTATGGAACATAGCCAAAAGTATGCAAAGTGAGGTGATCTGCTGATATGGTACATATTGCTGGTTCCTATTCTGAACTAGCTGAACTTTAAAAAAAAACAAAAACCCAAACTATCCATCCATCCACTTTAAAATAACAAGCATCTACACTGAGAAATCTCCCCTGACTCTGCAGGGCTGCTTGCTTTGTATTGAACATCTACTGTCGGTGCATGAAAGCATAGTCAACATAGCTTTTCCTTCCCTTTAACAGTGGCATGGAATAAATGTTTTAATAAGGGCCAGCAAAGTTTTTGGAGCCCTGCACACCTTTGTGAAGATTGTTATGTAGCCTACTGAAGCACTATGTATTTAAGGAATAATGTCAAGCAGACTCAATTAATTATAAAAATGTACAATTCAGCAAATGATTCAAAATCAGTTAAAGTCCCCTCGGGGTTCAAAAGTGTACTGTATTGATATCACCATATTTGTTAAGAGAAAGAGAGAGAGAAAGAGAGAGAGGAAGAAGTAGATGCTGATGACGTTAACTATAACCTCCATGAGATATCAACTTACTGTACATTGCAATCTCTGTTAACTTTTAAAGTAATAATAATTAAAAAGTTTAAGTTCAAAATGCATCCAGAGAAGAAGGAAGGAATGGGAAAAGAATGAAAGTGAGGGGGCAATCTACATGCTTTTTAAATAATGCTTTTGATAAAATAGTTTCTGACAAACAATGCCATGTTTCTAGCAAAGAGTATTAAATGAATTTTGAATCTTCTTGTAACAATATGTTTTGTAATGATTTTGAATCTATTTGATATTAAAACATAAAAGTGTATGCTTCTTTTTTATCTATAATAGTTCCTGTCTGATTTGTATGCATATATTTAATAAACATATATAAATATGCATAAATATTGAAAACAAATAGTTAAATGCATAATAGTAATACATTTCTTATTTATGTTTTAGTTATATCTAGCTCCTACCTGATTTTAATGTGCATTAATAGACAAAGAAATATATAAACATGTGGTTTTCTAAGTCAATGTGTGGCCAACAAGAATCCTTATGTATGGTTTAATGGTCCCATTTCTACTTGACTTTGACACCACTGAACTAGAACCTTGCAGTCTTTTCCAACTCTACAATTTGAAGATTTTCCCCATTATTAGCCACATGGTAGAAAACTAAACCATAGCTGCGGTACTAGTTTAATACATGTAGCTCAATTAGATATCGCAAACCGTTAAGGCCCACCTTTTTCTGGCTATATCTGTGCTTGTAGCAGACGCCTGATCCATAGAAATTTGGCAGGTAAAGCTTTTTTTCCCACCTCTTACTGCCAAGGAAAAACATAAATCCAGTGCCAGAAAAAGAAAATGATAAGCAGGAATGATGGAGAGAGAAGGTCTCTTTTCCCTTCCCATTTTTGGTACCTAGTCTACAGCTATTCAGTATACTGAATGCAAGTGGATTTAGATAATGTAGATTTCATAAAACCTCTTGATATTTGCAGCAACACTTAGGAAAATGACATATCCCAGATGTTCTTTCTCCACCAAACTACTCAAGGCCAGCTAATTATTTGGAAGATGATTAAAAACAACCCCCCCCCCCAAAAAAAGCAAAACTCCTTTGTTGATTCCACTTTGGCAAACAAAAACAAAAAACCCAGCTTACGTATTTGATCTGGGAGAAATGCAGACATAAGTCAAATCTTCTTGGGGGCTCATTCTTTAACAATCATCCCCCCCATCCCTTTAAAGGCTTCATATATTCTCCCCAGTCCTTGACGCTTCTTTCAGTGAAAAAAACCACATAACGGTATGATGAATATTACACTAGAGGGCAGCAGGACTTAGCAAGATGTGTGGAATTAGGTGGCCAGGCACACAGCACTAGAACAGTGGCCCATTACGTGACATTACTGTATTTTCCACAGCTCTCCCTAGGGCTGTGATCTGTTCCCATAACTAAGCAGGGCCAAGTAGGGACACTTCTCTTAGAGGCAACCAGCAAAACTTTACACGCGGGGAGAAAACTGTAACCACAAAACAGCCATAAAATAGCAGCATCCCCTAGACAGTCTTGATGACCTCAAAAAGCTAAACAGAGTCACAATTAGTTAATAGTTGGAGAGGAAATCACCAAAATATTCCAGGACTATAGATTAGGCAGGAAAGCTGAAAAAGTAGCCCACAAGAAAGGCTGTCCATATTGCCAAGAAAGCAACTTGACATGTTCCTGTATTTAGTAGCAGAATCAAACTTGATACCAGCAGCCTGTAGAGAAGATGGAGAGGAACGCCTACAATGTTTCCCAGACTTTTGATACATGGAGCTGATAGCTGATATCTAGATTAAAACTAGAGGCACTAATTAGGATTAGCAGATATGGTAGGTAGGTAGGTAGGTAGGTAGGTAGGTAGGAGAGAGAGAGAGAGAGAGAGAGAGAGAGAGAGAGAGAGAGAGAGAGAGAGAGAGAGAGAGATAAAAAACAGAAATGGAGAAACAAAGGTTTCCAAAAAAATCTGTGAAGAAGATTCGAATCTTGAATTGATATGCTATTTAATCAGCACTCTGATTAAGGGCAAGTGAAACAATGGGACCACAATTAAATATAAAGAAGACCAAACTAATGACAGAAGATCCAGCAACCAGCCTTAGGATTGACAATGAAGTAGTGGATAACTTTTGCCTTTATGATTGAGTATCAATACTAAAGGAACCAGCGGTTAAGAAATATACTGCAGATTAGCATATGGTAGGGTAGTAATAAAAACCTTGGAAAAGATATTCAAATGCCATGATATGTCTATACCTACAAAAATCAGAATTATACAGGTAATTATTTCCACTCTATGGAAGCAAAAGCTGGACTTTGAAGAAGCAGGATAGGATGAGTATTGATGCCTTTGAACTATAGTGTTGGAGAAGACTCTTGCATATACTGTGGCTAACTATGAAAACAAACAAATGGATCATAAAACAAATTAATCCAGAATTCTTACTTGAGGCATACATGACTGGGCCCAAAGTATCATAATCTGGACACATATTGTGTGAAGACCCAGCTTTCTTGAGGTCCATAATGCCAGGAAAGTTGGAAGAAAGGAGAAGAAGAGAACCCCCAGTAAGATGGATGGACTCGATTACAGCGGGCACTAAAAACCTAAAGCACTGGGTTGATGTCAGATCATCTTAAAGAAGGTCTATCTATGTGATCACTTGGAATCAACATGGACTTGATGGCACAATATCCATCCATCCATCCATCCATCCATCCATCCATCCATCCATCCTACTGCTGTATAATCAAGGCATAACTCAACATTCCCCAATCTGTTCCTCTGCACATGTTTCAGCTACTGTTTCCTTCATCCCCTACCAGCATGGAATGATTATGCCAGTGTTGGTTGGAGGTAATAAAAGTTGTAGTGTGTGGGAGGTTATTGTATAATGCATACATTGAAACTGGGGGCACTCTGATTGTATAGATATTTCAATATTATTTCAATTTTATTTCAATAAAATAATCATTTTTATTGTGATACAGTAAAAAAGCATATTTGATCCTATGAAAAATAATCATGATTAATAAACCCAGAGAATACATTAAGACTTTGAATTTTAGTGGAAGAATTATACAGTGGTAGTTGTAGGGGTTTTTTAAAGGCATGAAGAAGTTCATTTATAAACCAGCCTCCCTTAAGCTGGTGTCCTTCAAATATAGGGTGTTGCCCTCCAGATGTCCCAATTTACTAGCCATCTGGTGAGGAACATAGTTCTAACATTTTTGGAAGGCAGAAAAAAGCCGCTTCCATTGCAATCTCATTTTAAATTTACAGCAGCTGACCCAATGTGCTTCTTTCTCCTTCTCCTCTTTCAGAGGTAGTTGAGTTTTTGCTGGTGGACAAATAACCCTGTTGCACTCATCTAGTGCACCAATTGGTCTTCTCAAGATAACACATTTTTGAAGGGAAGGCAGATAATAGCACGTTGTATGACATTCCTGGGATCTCAGTTCAGTGTATTTAGATGCCCCCAGGCTCTTGCTTCAATTTTGCTGTGCTTCATTTGGACTTCTAATATGGTCTTTGCAGGAAATGACTTCTTTGGTGCTTTATAACCTAAACCTCAGGCTGCTGTCTCTGCACTTTGAAACTGAAAAATTACTGATTTCAAATTATTTACTGCTGGAATCATTTTGTCAAGTCTGTAGGAATATTGGGAAAATGTAAGATGGGTTTGATACATTGCTAAAAAATAAATAGTTCACCAAAAAGGGGACAAAAGAGGATATGGATTGACATAAAATGGACATCATTAAATGTGTACAAATATAATTAGCAGAAACATGAACTGGAAATAGAGTATCTCAACATTGTGACTATGTCAGGCTGTCTTTTAGAGGTAATTCTAAAGCATGCCTGACATTTGCTCAAATAAATTTTTGGACCATGGAAAATGGAGAAGGTTATTTCTTTGCCTGGAAATATCTGGGAATAGTTTTCATTTGCTACCAAGAACCAGACCATGAGTTACTTGAGAAAGTGATTATGCCATAAGAATGCTCATATATTTCACTCATCTCTCTTATGTCTATGCTAATTCCATACTAGAATAAGAAATGTATGCATCCATGTATCCATTCCATTCCATTCCATTCCTTAGAATTTGAGGTAATAACATAAAAACCTTGGGCTTTACATTTCTCATTAACATTTCACTTTTGCATCCTCTCTGGATGCATTTCTTTCTGTATAAGCTCAATTAAATTATTAGACTTGGGAGAACAAAGGACTGGAAAGAGTGAATGCTAAGCTTTGGTGTCACATTTGAGCATGATATCGACACAGTTAAAAGGAAAGGAGCCCCTTTGGCTGGCCTACACTTAGCATTCCTGATTTTCTCAGTGTAAGTTGTTGGATTCTACTCATGTTTCCTTAATAGATGAGGAATCCTGTATACTACCAGGCACACTGATGAACTGAATTCAATAACACGTTGTACTCAAGCTGTATGTAGCAAGCCCTGTCAACATACAATCTTGCTGTGCTGTCTTAATGGATGGTTCTTTGTGTCACCATTATCCAAGACTTTCTTTGATAGCCATTTAACTGGAGATTTCTTAATAAATGCACAATGGGTGGCAGGGTCTACTCGCCTTGGTAAAAAGGTCATAGCTGAGTGTTAGAGGGCAAGCTTTGCCTGTAGGAAGCCCCACGTTTAACGTCTAGCATCTCTAATAGCACTAAATGCTCTGCCTGAATTGTAGGAGATCTGCTGCCAGTGACCATATACTGAGTTCAGTGGCCTGACTTGGCATACTATTGCTAAATGGGCAGATCCAAGTATTTTCTAGCTGGGGGAAGGACTGAATATAGAGCTTGTTTAAAGCACAAACCCAAGAGACACATGCTGTATTAGCTTATGTGGGTTTTTTTTAATGAGCATTCATAAATTGGCTATTTTTATTGGAAAGGAAAACAGGGTGCAAGACCTGGTATCCAACATATTACCAATCTAGACTGATGCTCTAGTATTGTTTTAATGCTTAAAATCAACTTGTAGTTGTGATCTGCCTTCACAGTTATACTACACAAATGCCACCTTTAGAATACATAGCATCTGTCAGAGATTTTTGACGGGAAAATGTAGTGACCCAGCGTTCATAATGGGAGCAAATTTCAGAGTCAGATACAGCTGCTTTTGGAATGATATTGAGATTATTTAACACATGTTCATATAACTTAACCCTCAGGTCTTGAGGGTAATTTTTCTCCACTATTTTTCATTAATGAGCTGTTTATAAATAGTGTAAAAAATAACAGATAGATGCAGTCACTTCAATTTCAAGGTTAGACATTTAAATCATTTTTTAAAAGCATATTTTTGGTGCAAGCACATCATCGAAGGAGACAGAGGAAAGAGACAGAAAATGTACCACTGTCCCTTGACAGCCTTTTCAATAGAGGACTGTCCTTTGTTATGTAATGTATCTGGCCACTCTAAAACAACATAAAAATTAATCTCGTCTGTCTTCATTCTTCTGCAGTGAGGGAGTAGTCTTATATTTTTAAAGAGGCACACTCTTAGTTATAGAATATGTCTCTTACTGTTTAAAAATTTAAATCCTAACCCTGAAAAGTGCTGGAAAAGATGGAAGGAAGGAGAGGAGGATGACCCACAGCAAAGTGGATAGACTCAATTATAACAGTGATGGGGACGCCATTGGATGGACCATTGAAGGACCAGGTTGGGTCAGATCCTCCTGGAGAAAATATATCTATGTGGTCACTAAGAATGAACACCATCTTGATGGCACATAATCTATCAACCCTGAAAAGAGGTTTTCACCTAAAATCAAACACAGGTCACCTCTTCCATGAAGGATAAAAGTATTCAGCAGCACTGATTCTTCTCTGTAGTTTCTTGCCATTAAATGCTTACGGAATGTTTCTCTTCATTTTAAAGAAATATGAAATTGTCCCTAAGGCAAATCTCAGACAAAAAGTGTGATCTAATAACTCTTTCCTTCCTGTCTGCCCTTCTCAAACAAATGACTTAATAGAATTGCAGATTACTAAAGATCAGATAAACAGGAGAAATGTCAGAACAAATAGTAACTATAAAGAATACGGCAGATGGATTTCCGACTTCTACCAATTGCACACTGAAACTGCTAATACAGTTTCTCATACTATTTCCCCAGAATCAAACAAAACCAAAAAATATTTCTGACATATAGCAAGAAACGTAGCAAAAACATCATTAAATTATATTCTTCATATGCTGCAGAGGGCAGATGATCCATAAAACCATCCAAAGAAGGAAATATGAATGCCTTTTGTGAAATATGTACCTATGGCTCTTAGTATCTATTAGAGGAATTCATGATGTGGAAGGATAACATTTGAAATGGCAAAAGAGTATTAAAATCCACCTTAGTGCTGACAAGCACAAGGTTCAATCCACACAACCCAGGGTCAGGCTGAGCAGTGGATACATTATTATACCTTCTGTTTTGTTTTTCTCTTGCAGCATAATTGGCAGTTTGTAGTGAATGATCATATTGGAAAAGTGGTGGGCAGTGAAGTATTTGGAGGTGTCTTTGGGCAGAGCTTAAGGGAAGACTGATCTCAAAAGCCAGACACTGCTTCTGGCCCAGTTACAAATGTCTTGTTTCATTGCAACTATCCATTTATGGCTTGACAGAATGTGTGCTATGGATGAGGACAGGAAGGGACAACATAAGCAAAGTTTACCAGCAGCCTCATAATAATGCAGACAAGGTGGCATGATGTGTGGCACACTGGCAATGCTACAATTGCACATAACATATCATTAATATGTGTTAATAGCTGCACATTAGGAAGGACTACACCATCTCTGCTGTACTGTTATAGCAAGGGAGTGCAACAGAGCAGGGCTTACCCACAATCTATGCATCCTCTGGCAAAGAATTTTCAGCATAATATTGCACTTTAAATGTACATGACATATCATTATACAGGAATTTCCCTTCGGTCTCCCATAAATGAAACACGTGCACATTAAGCATACACCTATTGTTCAGTTTTTGCAGAGTGGGTTTTTGCTGTCATGTTATTTTATAATTATTCAATAATTAGATCCTTCAATATTATTACTCACCTATTTTTATTGTGCCTTTGTGATGATGATCATGTGGCATCAAGTCGCTGTTGACTCTTAGTGACCATAGAGACAGATTTTCTCCATTACAATCTGCCCCTAACTGGTCCTTCAGCTCTTTCAACAGTGTACTCATTGCCACCATCACTGACTCCATCCACCTTGCTGCTGGTCGTCCTTCTCTTTTCTTCCACCTTTCCTAGCATTAGAGCCTTTTCCAGAGAGCTGGGTCTTCACATAATGTGCCCAAAGTAGGATAATTTGAGCCCGGTCATTTGTACCTTGAGTGAGAACCCTGGGTTGATTTTACTCCTTTAAGTGTATGCATTATTATTGCAGACTTAAATTATCCTACAAAAATACACAAGCACATTAATGCCACAACATCTCTGTTGATGACAATAGATTCTCTTTTCCCCTTTTTTAAAAAATTCTCCTGCACAAGAAGTATGGAAAATTACCATGTTTGATGAAGCCTGATTCTGACCGGCTAATCATTCCCTTACAATTTAGAACAATGAAAAGAAGTTAAGCAAGGCATCTTACATTCTATCTTATGTATCTCAAAAGAAGTGCAATCCTAAATTTAAGCAATCAATAATAATAATAATAATAACAACAACAACAATAAATTTTATAAACACAGACAAAAATCCTATGCAAGGTCCAGCTTCTGTATTTGTCAACCCAGAATTTCCAGTTTTAGGTGAAACCAATCCTAATTGGCTGTAAAATCAGGTTTCCATTTCAATAATTACTTGATCCTCCATCTGCATATACCAACCATTCTTACTCTTATGGAGAAGTATAGTAGTACACACTCATACATTTTTGTCCTTTCTTCCAACAGAAACAGCAGAAAGGAAGAGGCACAGGATGAAGATGGAGTGAGGGCAAAGGGAGTGTTGCACTGGAAAAGAAAAAGAGGGGGGAACTAGATAGAAATGAGGCAAGAGGAAGCCATAAGTAGACAGGGAAGAAAAGACAAGAGAGAGAAACTTTATTTACGCCCTAATTCATCAGGCCAGCTGACCTTCATTAGCAGCAACTTATCTTCTCTCTAATCTTCAAAGGCACCCAAACTTTGCAGCAACAATATCTAGAGCTACAGTATTTCTACTTCTTGCTGATTCTTTAGTTGTCAACAGCATCTTCTGTTGTTATCAGGGAATATACAATGATCTTCTTAATTTATAGGCAATTATTTCAGGAAAAACAAAACCTATTCTCCATACCCAGGTAAATACAATAAATATCGCCCATTTGCTCAAGTTGCTTAACTGGGTCCATGAGGGGAGGGCATTAAAGTACTATGTGTACATCAAACAGGGACAATTGATCCAGTGAACTAATATCCAGAGGGTTCAGTAGAATCCCAAAGTGTTCCAGTCATGTATTCGGTTAAACTAACTCCACCAATGGCAAGAATATTGCATGCAAAATGTTGGAAAAGCAATAAAATATCTACAGTGGAAGACTGGATTATAAAATTAACTGAATTTGAAGAAATGGCAAAGCTGACCAGGCTGATCGGAGAAAAAAATGACAGACTTTTTTTTGGAAGACTGGAAAAATATGGACTTTTTGCTGAAAGAAGAAATGATCAAATTGATGATTTGGGGATTAAAAAGGGCCAAAGAGGATGGGGAAAAGAATAAGATGATAATTACTCAATAGAAAGAAGGGTGGAAGGCATAGCTGTATTTTTTCTTTTCTTTTCTTTTCACTCCTTTTCTGTTTCTCTTTTTCTTACTTTCTATCTCTTTTTTTGTTTTGTTTCATTTTGTATGCTTTGCATGCTTGTACTGAAAAATTGAAAACTTGAATTGAAAAATTCAAAAATTCAAAAATTGAAAAATTCTAATAAAAAAACCCTCACTCCACTGAGTTGGTTATATAGTGGGAAGAGCTGAATTCAGCCAACTGACCCATTTTGCATATTATTATTTTTTTTTTAGAAAAAGAACTGGAGAGAAGGAGTAGCTGAACAAGCAAGCTTTTCATTACATCATGTACTGCCAAAGTTCTGGCAGCATAGAACATGTATCCTAAACTCCACATTTCTTACTGCCTTCCTGATTAACGGGGAAGGGGCTAGCGATGTCAAGAATCTTTGTCAGTGGCCTCCTGGTATAAGATATTATGAGACTCTTAAGAGTCCCCTGGACTGCTAGGAGGTCAAACCAGTCAATCTTAAAGGAAATCAACCCTGACTGCTCATTGGAAGGATTGATAATGAAGCTCAAGCTCAGATACTTTGGTCCCCTAATGCCAAAGAGGACTTTTTGGAAAAGACCCTGATGCTGGGAAAGATTGAAGGCAAAAGGAGAAGGGGACAGCAGAGGATGAGATGGTTAGATAGCATCACTGAAGCAATGAGCATGAAACTGAGCAAATTCAGGGAGGCAGTGAAGGACAGGAAGGCCTGGCACGATATGGTTCATGGGGTCACGAAGAGTTGGACATGACTTAACAACTGAACAACAAGAGAAAGTGGATGGGAACTCTGTGTTCATCAGGTGCTGACTTGGGTTCAAACTGAAGGAACCAGCTTCCATTTCAAACAAATAAGACTATTTTCCAAAATGCCTGGATCTTCTAGTTAGTACACAACCTTAGTGGAAATTCCCTTTCTACATGGGATCTTTCTTCCATATTCCTGAACATATCTTGACCAGCATTCATTGTTTTAAATCAATTAATGGTCAACAAAGTTCTATCACCCCATAGTCTCACTATTTAAACTGCAGGTGTAGCATTTGCACATTGGATAACTTGTGATTGTTCAGATCAGAGATCTGACAATGACCCCCAAAGACAGCAAGAATATAAGGCTTACGCTCTTGGAGCCAGAAAGCCCAACAGGGAGGGTGAGGACTGCAGACTTACAGTGCAGGAATTTATCTATTCACCTATCTGCCTCAGGTATTTATAAGGCAGATTTAACAATGAATGTTTCACAAGCTTATCTAGCTTTAAACCAGTGTTGTCTTAAGGCTCTTCCTCTCCTCTATGACAAAAAAGTGCAGGGCATTTTTTTTTTCAACATCAGCACCCACATCCTTCTCTGCTGGCCCTGCAACGATCAGTGATGTTTAATGTTGTGCTTGGAATTAGAAAGTTAAAAGGACCACTTAGGCTTATGCAATTCACTTTCATTTTATCACTTTGTCAGAGTGTTCATCTGGATAATGTTGACATCCAAAGTGACAACTTCAACTGATATTTATATTTCATTTGGTATTTGGCTGTGGTGTTTCTGTTGGGCCCAAGATCTTTTCATAGTCTATCTCTCCATCTTGTAGGAGGGCCACCACCATGTCACTCTTTGTGTCCATCTATTGTCAGGTAAACATATAATGCGCCCTGCCAATTTATATTTCTGTTTTAATGCTATTTTTATGACATCTTTGAAGTTAGACTGTTGTTGAATTTCCTCATTTCTGATTAGATATCTGAGCGAGACCTTTAGCATTCACTTTTCCATTGAATGGTGTGCGATTCAAAGTTTTTCTGCATCTGATTTCTGTATGTTCCATACTTCACATCCATAGACCATTGCTGGAATGACCATGGCATTGCCTACAGGAATTCAAATTAAAACATCCCTACACATAATTGTCCAATGTTTGCTTCTACACATCCAGTAAATAGAATCTCACTAGGTCTTGTGGTAATCACGCTTTCTCTTACTCTGAGGATGTTTGCTTATAATATTCAGTCAGAATTTGCCTTCCTAGAATTTAATCTATTATTTTGTGTTCTGCCATCTGAGAAGAGAGAGAACAGGTCTTCTCTGTCTGTGTGACTTGCTTTTAAGTATGTCACATCGAGTGTTCTCATCTCAAGACTAAATGTATCCAGATACTTCAACAGACTTAGTCTTCATGAAGTCCCCTTCATTGCTCTCTCAGAACCTACTGTACATTTTATGGTATGATAAAGCTAAAGTTAATGCTGAGTTTAAAAATCTTTTTGTTAGATGGGCCATATCAAGAACATAGAATAGATATAAATCCAAATTGTGTCTGAAAATACCTTTGTGGGTCTTACCACAAGAAGTACATTATAGAAGAGAAATAACTAAGCATATAGTAAATGGTTAACTTATGGTGACACATTAGAATTTTCCTAGGGAGAATTCAAAATGAAATCAAATGATTTAACATTAGAAAAATACACATGTCAATGGTTTTCCTATGTACAATTATGAGGAAGATTTAAAGTAGATAAAAGGGCTTTTGGTTTTGAATACTGAAGGCTGAATTTGAACAGAATTATGCACAAATGATTAACACATTATTGCTAAAATGTATAAACTTTTATTGAGATTTGAAACAGAAGAACAAGTGAAAGAATGTATGATAAAATGGGGTAAAAATTTGGTTATAACATACAAATGGAACAATGGGAGAATATGTCGATGAAAGGACTGAAATTTACATTATGTTATAATCATAAAGAAAATTTTTATAAAATGATATATCACTGATATCTGTCATTGGAAAAATTGTCTAAAATATATAAAGGTACTTTGAATCTATGTTGGGAACGTGAACAATGAGAGGGGACTTTTTATCATTCTTGGTGGACATGTAAAAAAGCTAAAAAATTGTGGATCCAAATACATACATTAATTCAGAAGATTTTAAAGATTAATATATGACTGAAGCCAGAGATGTTTCTTTTGGGACTGATTGACAAAGAGCTGGAAAAAACCCATGGAACTTTGTTTTTATATATGATAACATCAGCGAGACTTTTATATGCACAAAGGTGGAAAGATTTGACATTATCCACAATGGAAGAGTGGATTGTGAAGTTGATGGAGTTTGCTGAGATGGCTAAATTGACAACTCTGATTAGAGAAAAGATGCTGATTAAGTCCAGTCCCAATTGGAAACCCCTTTAGGATTTTTTGCATGAAACAGAAAAAAACAAAATTATGATATGTGTTTGATGATTAGAAAAAATATTATATGATAGTTACCATATTTTTCCGACTATAAGACGATACTTTTTTCTAAAATCCTTACGCTAAAAATTGAAGGGCGTCTTATTCAAGGAAGTCAGCCAAGGAGAGAACTGCGCGGTTGCAAAACTGCCCATACTTTGTCTCTGCAGGCAGGCTTCCTCCTATTGCTAGCCTCCAATCATGAGTGAAATAGCTTGACTCTGCAAACAGACTTCCTCCAATCACGAGCCTTATGTAACTGACGTCAGCTCATGCTGAACAAACCAATTGGAGGAAGTCTGTTTGCAGAGACAAGCTATCGGCAGTTTCACTCGTGACTGAATGTAATCAATTATGCAAAAGACCCTGGAAATAGAGCTGCAGAGAGACAGTTTGGACCTCCTCCCACCGAGTGTATCAGGTAAATGTTAACTAACTACTAAATAAAAATGTGTTCTGCACTATCTTTAAAATATTGATTTCTTAATTTTGGGTTGGAAAAGTGGGGGTTGTCTTGTACATGGGGGCGTCTTATTGTCGGAAAAATATGGTATGTTATAACCCTAGAGTAAGGATTCAATTTAAATTTATACCTATAACTGTTGTAAAAGAAAATTGGAAGTAATTTCTTTATATTTCTTTTTTCTTTCTTTTCTTTCTGTACTTTTGTCTTTGTTTTCTCTCTCTCTCTCTCTCTCTCTCTCTCTCTCTTTCTTTCTTTTCTTTCTCTTTTTTATCTTAAATATTAGTTCTTGTTAGCTTTTATATTTCTTGTTTAAAAATTTAATAATTTTTACAATCATTACAAAAAAAAAGAACCTATTATATATTGCCTGAATACAACTTAAATGGGGTGCCTAAAATTTGGTGAAAAATGTGTTGATGCAGCCTAAAACTGAATTTGCCTTTTTTTGTAATCATCTCACACAGAAGATTTACATTTAGTTTACAATGAACTACAATTCCAAGGTTGTTTTCACAAGTACTGTTGTTAAGCCAGATATTCCCCAGTTTACAGCAGCATATTGGCATTTCATTTCCTATGTGAAGAATTCAGCCTTTTTATGCATTCATTGTTTTATTTTCAGCCCTGTCCATGGAATAAAAATCTATTTCCAACCTGCCCCTTTGATAGATTCAAATGAATCAGTTTGGGGATGAATAAAGATACCTTTCAAAGCAATCTTTCCCAAAGTGATATCCTACAGTTCCTAGTATTGCCAGCTTTTCACTAAAATGATTAGATGAAGGGAATGGTAGCCTAACTTTCTGGAGGATACCAGGCAAGTGAAGGGTCCTTTAAGTTTTGCCTTTAGAACTATTTTTCCATACGTCCATAGGATTATCTTACAGCACACGAATAATGTTCAAAAATTATCACTTGTGTAGGCAGTGTAGGTAAGAATGAATGAATGAGGAAATCAATCAATCAATCAATCAATCAATCAATCAATCCCCACTCCTGTGATTTGGGATATTTTGTGTTCTGCCAGGAGCTTAATCCCAGCACCTTATAGTAGCCTACTTCTGAATAGGCATGTATCAAACTGAGCTGTAAGATAATGAATGTGTTTAGACAGCATCACCTGATGATTTACAAAAGAAGACAGGATAGGTCCCAACCATGAGGATATTTCACTCTAAATTTCAGGGGCCAAACTGAGTTATTGGAAGAAAGCAGTCAAGACCTGGCTCTGCCAACTGGCACGGGGCGAGAAAAGGGGCAACCAACCCTGTGAGTGGCTAGCATCTTGAAGATGCTCTCATATGTTAACATCTTATCGATCACCAGCACCTTGGAAGATATTATTATTCATGCATGTGTTTGGTTTTACTGTATTTTTATACTGTTTTTATTGTATTTTAATTAATATTTATTTGTTGTTTTATTGTGAACCGCCCAGAGTCACTTCCTCATGAGATGGGCGATATCTAAATTTGAAATATAAATAAAATAAATAAAGACAGATTTTTTTTTTAACCCAGGAAAAATCTGTGCTGCAAAAGCTGTTCTGGAGTGGATGAGATGAGAGAAATCAGGCCAATTCATAGCATATCTTAGGCATATTTGTTCAGAAGCAAGTCCCATATATTCAGTGGGCCCAGTGCCCTTCTAGTGTTTAGTGTTCCAGCCATGGCTATATTGTTCTGTCAGGCTGGAAGGAGATGACAGGTGTTAGAAGTCATAGACTAGACTAGACTAGACTAGACTATATAACTTCAAACTGCAGTTAGGAAATAGTATTCTGAATGCTCTTCCACATGTTAAATAAAACAAAAACAAACTATCTCTATAAGCAAAAACCTAACAAATCAGGGAAATAATCTGGCAGCCTAGTCCACTAATTTCTGTGTTGCTTTTCTGTTTATAAGAGATTTTCAATATAGAGCAGTATTCAACACATAGATAGTGCTGTATGATATCAAAAGTATCATACCTCTCCGACCAATGATACCTCTCTGACCAATTGTATCACTACCAGGGACTCCAACATACAACTTGGCGAAAGAACTGACAAAAAAGCTTAGACATCTCACGGAGAAGAGTGAATATTCTATCAACTCCTCACCACAGTGCCTCCAGAAAATCAAAGATGCACACATAGATGAAGATGAAATTATGGTCTCATTTGATGTCACAGCACTCTTTACATCCATAACCGCAGAACTAGCAAAAGAATCCATATCAGCAGTACTACACAACACACCCGACCTAACCAAATACACCCAGATCGAAATACCCAGAATCATTGACCTCAACAACCTCTGCCTCACTACCTATTTTCAGTTTGATGGACAAATATACCAACAAATCAGAGGCACACCCATGGGATAACCACTATCAGGACTCATAGCAGAGATTGTATTGCAATGCCTAGAAGCTATAGCACTTCCACGCATACAACCGAAGTATGGATCCGGTATGCAGATGACACTTTTGTTATAATAAAAAAGGAACAACTAGAGAAGACACATGAAACCATCAACATCTTCAAAGGAGTAAAGTTCACCGGAGAGGAAGAAAACAATAACACGCTACCCTCCTGGATATCCTCATCAGCAGAGGAAACAACAGCAAATTAGAAACCCTAGTATATTGGAAGACAACCCACACTAATCAAGTACTCCATTACCAAAGTAACAACCCAACCTCCCAGAAGAGGAGCTGTGTAAGAACATTATGCAAGCAAGCACAAACACACTGCAGCAACCCAGAACAGCAGAAAAAGGAAACAGACCACCTATACAACATCTTCCAACAAAATGTATACCCACACAACTTTATCAAAAAGTGCCTGACCACTCAACTTACTACAACACAACCAACACAAGCTATGAATAGGATAACACTGCCATACATCAGAAACGTCTCAGAAACTACCAACAGACTATTACAACCACATGGCATCTCCATAGCACACAAACCATCTCCAAACTTCCAAAACATCTCAAGTAAAGACCCAGTAGCACAAGAAGAAAAAACAGGAGTCATCTACAACATACAGTGTAAGGACTGTAACAACCACTATGTAGGACAGGCAGGCAGAAGGCTAGCAGAACGCATCCATGAATGCCAACTAGCAGTCAGAAGACACGATGAAAACTCCTTAATCTCACAACAAATGGACAGACTCAACCATAGTTTCAACTGGGAAACTCAGCATCTTAGACCAAGCTAAATCCAAAAATGCGAGGGAATTCTTGGAAGCTTGGTATTCAGACAAGGCAGCCATCAACAGGCACATAGAGGTAAACAACATCTACACACTATTCAAAAGAGACAATAGAAAGGAAAACTAAAGACTAGAACATCTCCTCACCAGCAATCATCACCCAGATAAGCAGAATTAACACCAAGATTAACACCAGACATACAATCAAGCAGTAAACCATACCCCAATCAAGGAACTACCAGAGAGAAAAAATAAAACAAAACAAAATCCCCACCCCCACCAACAATGGCAGGGCATACCACTGTATATAAACAGAGAGCAAACCCCACTCCATTCTAGCACTGAAGATGTTACCAAGCTGGGTAATGAAACGTTTGCAAGAAAACCATCAAGCTCAGAGAACCCCAAGGACTCCACAGTTCAACCCTGAGCTACACATATTCGCTTCTATTAATACCAAAATCTCTGTGCCAAGAATTTTTGCAGGCAAAGACTCACTTCACCAGAAAAAAAATTAGATTTCCTAATATTCAGGTGTTCCTTAATATGATTTTAGACTGAAAGAGAAGAATAATATACCCCAAAGAAAATGATTCAGCCTTGGAGTAAAGTAAAATAGTAATAAAAATTTATGCCAAACACGTGTGTGTGTGTGTGTATCCAGCATGCTATTCCCCCTTTGGGGTATGCAACATTATGCAAAACAGAGAAAAGGAATAAGAAAGAGTGAACTATAGGCATGCATGTGTGCGTGTGCGTGTGCATGTGTGTATACTGTATGAATGAATAGGAAATACAGTTAAATCTAGTTTATACCAATCTCATTCACCACATTTCTCATACCATTCCATCCTTGCAAAACGTCCTTGTTTTCACTGTATACAAGCACCATTTCATACATTGCCTTTTGTTCTTTAAATTTTTTGCCTCTCTCTTTTGAGGAACTCATCATGCCCACCCAATCACACCTTTCTTGCTCTACCCCTTCTGCAGATATGATCCTCAGTCATTCTCTCTATATGATCTTAATATAACTCTTTCATAACCCTAGCCCTAGCCCTAGCCCAAATCCATACCTATTCTCTGTGTTACCTATTTCTTCTTGTTTTATTGCAGTCACTTTTTAAGTAGTCCATTCCCACTGCATTCAACTTAATTCTTTGTTTCTCCTGAGATACCCAACTCTTGTTTCCATGTAACAAAGTAGGCAGAAGCACATTCTTATACAAAGCCATTTTAGTTTAGTTTTGTTTTTTTACAAATGTATTCCATTCAGCAGATCACATACTACCCAGGACCTTTCTATCGGCATTTGCACATCTTGAAATGTCTCCATTTCCCCATCTTTAGTTAACTTTCTACCAAGGTACATAAATTCATTTGGTTGTTCTAGGTTTTTATCATTTATGTACAACTTGGAATTATTCTGTCCTTTTTCCTTATGAAACACAACCATCTTACTCTTTGATAATTCAATTTTAAAATCCATGCATCTGAAATAGACAATTTTTGAGCAAATATTCACCAATCAGCCACCACTCTCATTCATTCAGGCTGTGACAATTTTGCAAAATATTTCAGTGGTCAACATTATCATATTCATTCAGATCTGGACTCCACATTGACAGAATCACAGAGTTCTGTAGGCAACCTGTGATATTTTTAACTTTGTAGCATCTGATGAAGTAAACAGCTTCCACTGCACCATGAGTTTGGTCATCTGTGGGCTGCGTCTTGCCCCATGTGATCTTTTGGTTAGCCAGATGTGGGCTGATCTGCTGGTTCATGGGGTCACGAAGAGTCGGACACGACTTAACGATTGAACAACAACAATGCCTTTTGGAGAGAAGAAATGGTTCTTGCCCCTTTGAAAAGAGTGGTGTGCACCCCCACATGAAATAGCCATCTCTTGGTCCAGCCATGATAACCAACTACTGTACTGCCCAGATTCCAATCTTCCCTTTGGGGTGAAAGTCATGAAGAAGTTGGTTGGGCTACAGTTGCATAAGCCCCTGGAAAAAATAGACATCTGGACCATTTATAGTCATGGTTCAGACTTGGATTTGAAATGGAAATGGCATTGATTACTTTTATGAGTTAACTCCAACAGGATGTGGTTGGGGAGAGTGCACTGTTCTTGGTCCTTTCACACTTTTCAACCATAGTATCCTTCTGGACTCCTACAAAGTTTAAGAGTTTAGGACACTATTTTATAATAGTTACAGTCAAGTGTATAATTCTTATCAATAATAGGAGAGGAGTGCTTGAGCCCACGGTCATTCTGGTATGACATACCAAAGGGCTTGGTGCTATCTCTGCTGTTATCTAGCATCTATAGGAAAACACTGTCATCTGTTGGTTTGGGGTGAGGCATCATCAAATGTAGATGATACTAAGCTCTACATCACCCTGCTCAAGCAGGAGATGCTGTGGAAACTCTGAGGTTGAAATTGAATTCCAGCAAGATTGAGTGGCTGTTTGTCCAGGTACCTATGGGCTCTCTGGTGGCCTCTACTCTATCTCTGGATGGGATTGTACTCCCCCATATGAAGCAAGCCCATGACTCAGGATTCCTCTTGGACTCCTGACTCCCACTAGGACAGCAGGTGGAGCCCATGGCCAGTCAGCCTTTGTCCAGCCTTTAGCTGGTGCACCAGTTGCAGAGGTGGGCGGCCTTAGCAACAGTCACTCATGCCCTTGTTACTTCAGAACTGAACTATTCAATGCACTGTACTTGGGGCTGTTCTTGAAGACTATTCAGGAAGTTCAGATGGTATAAAATGTAGTGGCTCATATGTTTGCAGGTGAGAGTCATTTTATCAGTGTTACAATGATACTGCAGGTACTGTGTGGGCTATCAGTTTGTTTCCAAGTAAAATTCAAGGTGCTGGTTATTATCTATTGAGCTTTACATGGCTTAGATCCTTAGTTCTAAGGAGGGAACTGCCGATTCCAGAAAGACTCTACCTCCTTCATTCAATCATCCTGTGAAAAGGCGCTCTAAGCTTACCTTCTTGGCAGATAAAGAGGGGATGGGGACCAAGGGGGGTCTTTTCTACAGCTGCCCCCTCCCTATGGAATATGCTGCCCCCCAAATTCATAAGGCACAAAAGCTCCACCAAGAGCAAATAAAAGCTGGCTCATTAAGATGGTATTTGGAGATTAAAAGTGAGGCATGAGAACAGTTTTTAAGTATACTATTTTTGAGTTGTATCTTTATTGTTTTCTTCATCATATTTATTGTTACTTATTAATACAGTTCTTATTTTACTGCTGTCATTGCAGGTTTATGGTTTATTATTTGACATTAGGTTTCAGAATCATTGGAGAAGAATAGATTACAAAGTTCAATAAATAAATAAATAAATTCTTGGATCTCTAACAGCCCAATCACTGTTTCTACTCTCCCATTGTATTCACAACCAAAAATTCAGACCACTTGAGAGAATAACATTTTCTCCTGTATCATATTTATTGAAAGTGTTGTGACGTTTTTTCTCCCATATCATCCTTTTATTTATTTTAATTTGGGACAGCCAGATGCCTACAGTAACGTCCAGTGCTTGACTTGACAATAAAGTATGCCAGTGGGAAGAGCAACCACTAATTACTGTCTTTAACATGTGGTGGGGTGTGGTTAGGCAAGTGTGGGTGAATGCCTGGAACAGGGGGCCTAGACAACTTTCAGGTTGCCCCAGTGAGTTGCTGACTGTAGGTGATTGGTCACTATCAGTCAGTATTCACTAGTTCTGAATACATGCATATCCTGTCCAAAATAGGCTGGTCTTCATGTTGGTGAGGCATAAGGTGAATCAGAGGCGTCCCTTGCAATTCACCCCAATTTTCTTCCCCCACTCCCTCTAACGCTGGGCTATTTTTGGACACAGATATAGCACTGTTCTAAAAGAGTGCAAGATCTGTATCCAGAAATAACCCAAGTCACACAGGTTAAAACAGGAAACAGTCAAAACTCTTACCAGTTTCACTCCCCACATCCATATATCTCTGCAAGGGAAAGACAATGCTGGAGGCAACTGGCCCCAGCCAGCAATACTTGGAAGTAGCCCATGGGATACCCCAAATTCCATTGGAGTAGGCAAAATTGCAGCACTCTGTGTCCCCTTTCCCCAACTAATAAAACTAGTAAAAATGCAATCATGCAAAATCCCTTGTCAGCAGATGCAATGGAAAATTTGTACTTACTGGTGACAGAACTAGCAATAACCAACTGACAGAACCTGGCTCTCTAATCTGCACTGGTGCACCTAGATCATTTTTTCTTTCTTTCTTTTCTTTTTAGCATCCTTTCAAAAGACAGCTGCACTTGTGTTTACAATTAGGTTTAGGTGCTTCAATTAAAGGGTTATGCCCATGCACCTATGAAGCCTACATAATGGCCGAACAGCATTTTGCAAAATATCAGTCAAGCATTAAGTAGACAGATGCCTTTGGATAAACCAGATGTCTGGTTTTTCCTGGAGTCCAAGTCAAAATAGTCATGGAGGCCAGAGCCCAATGGCCACAGGGGAGGGAGCATGCCAGCTGCAATCTTCAGTGGCCAATAGGAACCATGCAGATCCTGGTCATTGACAGGATAATTCCCAACATTACCAATGAGATGTTGTAGGTAGGGCAAAGCTTGTACTGGGAGCAGCAGCAAAAGACTTCTTTAATGCTAGAACAGCTGAAGATGAATTTAGGCTGCTGGTGGACTGGGATGGGAGAAAGGTGATGTCATGAGGACAAGTCCTCTAAAAACAGTCGGTGAAACATCTTTATGCTGTGATTAGTAGAATATGAGGATTAACCCATTATCACCATTTATGGGATCATAGAAAGCAACTATTACCAACCTATAAAAGCCTACTGAAATGCACAACATTCTAAAAGACAGCAGTTCATACTTTCTTACATGCACCTTAGTCCTTTCATTCATAATTACATTTATACCTTTACTTCCATTCATATAGGTGAAATGGCTTGTAATCCCCCATTACAAGCCAGGAGGAGATTTTCTCTGTAATGGCCCTTCCATGATGGAATGTCTCCCCTGGGAAATTAGATTTACCCCAACCTTGTTAGCATTCCCAAATTAAGTTAAAATCTGGAGGGCTTAACAAGTTGAAAAATGCCATTGCTGTTTTATATATGGCTTTGTTTTACCTTTTTTTTTTGTTGTTGAATTGTTTTATTGAATATATTGATTACTGATTGTTCTTTTATTATACTGCCAACAGTCACATGATTGTAGTGATGTAAAAATCTAATTAAAAATCTCCAGTCTATGCATTCAGACCACCTTCCTTCAGTTCTATTATATCCTTTCCTTTTCTCTTCCATTCACAAATGTTCAATGTATCTGTTTTTCCTTCTTTCCTTCAATTTAATTTAATTTGTTCATGTTACCATTTATTCCTCTTCTTTTATTTCTTCAATATGCTATGGTCATCATCATACAGGCCCATATACCAACTTTTGCTATTCATCATGGCTTTGGCCAATCAAAGCTTTCACCTGTTTTCTAATGTGACAGGGAAAGTATAGACTATATTACCACCCTTGGTTGTAACCATGCAGTCACTTTTGTCAGATGTCGACCAGTATGCCACAAACTCGATTAAAGTTCAGGTTTATCTCACACAGTATTCCACGCAAGCTAAGATTTCTAATCTATAGACCACCTTTTAAGCCAACGTAAATTGTACCCATCCCACCAACTAAGAGGTTCACACAGTGTACAGGCATACCCTCAGGACATAAGCATGTGCAATGTGCTTACTTCCCTAGCAAGTTTCTAAACTTCTAACCACAGACCCATTATTACAAATTAAAGTTTCCAAGGCAGCCCAGAGCCAGGCTCAAGAAGTAATTGCAAGAAAGCAAACATTTTATTACCATTCATAGATTACAGAGATCGTAAACTATTATGACAGTGGCTCATAGCTGCCTGTGTCTGTTCCTTTTGCTACTTCAGCCATCTGGAGAAAATAAGATTGTACAGTGCAAACTTGAAAAGGAGGAATAGAAATGAAGAAACAATAACTAGGCAAAAACAGGAAGATTGCAAGGAGCAGCCAGTGCTGCCTCTGACCCCTTCATCGGTCCTCTCCCTTTGAGAAGTGAAGGGTGTTATGTCATTTGGGAAGGCAGAAACAGTATTAACTATGCTTGTAACTGCTGCAAAGATCAGAAGTTGCTTCTCTAAATATTTATTTTTTCCTTTCTTTTTTCTGGATCTTCACTTTTTCTTCTATCTCTTTTCTCTTTTCTATCTCTTTTCACTTTTCTATACTCTTTTTCTAATTTTTCTATGGCTTTTAATTTTGTAAAAAAAAATTTTCAATAAAAATTAGAAGCGGACAGAAGGAGTCAACCACCCAGCCCTTACATCCTTACAGGGAGAAGGCAGGAGAATAACTAAAAAGAGGAAGCAGAAGTTGTCCCTAACTGGTCAACTGGTTTACCATCATTGTAGTATTCTTTGGAGGATTATATATGCTTTGCCTAATAGTTTGGGGAAGGGAAAAGGTGTAGGTATCTTACTGGGCAGAAGTAGCGGTTGCTCTTGGAAGGAGCCACCAATTTTGCTGTTGCATATGGAATTTGGCTCCCATTTTTCAAAGTGGGTTCTTCCTGCAAGAAGTTGTCTTTCCCTCTTCCTTTGCTAGCCCCAGCCCTTTTTGGGGGGGTCTTCCAGAAAGATTGATGAGGAGGATTGAGCCCCCAGAGGAGTGAGGTGCCAGAGCTGAAGGTCACCTAAGTTGGGACCTATAGGTAGTCCTGTATCTGGGCTACTAAAATTCCTAGCCCCAAAAGATGCAGGGATCTATAGTGGTCCTTGGGATTTTTGCAGCTCATTCCAGCCTAGCCCTCCACTCTGGAACCAGCTGGATGAAGGTCTCAGGCCAATTCTGCAATTTGTCACCATCTTCTGATCGAGCAGTTGAGAAAGTTCTTCATGGCCGTGGGTACAGGTTCTCCTCCAGGGGCTGGGAGGAGGCAGCCAGGCAACCTCTCCGACACTCGCGAGCCCCAGCAGGCACAGCCGACCGACCAGAGGAACTCTCTGACCCAGGGCCACTCTGGGGAAGGAGGGGGGAAAGTGCACGTCACGCTTTGCCCCGCCTTCTCCAGCGCCTGTCCCTATATTTGCCTCGGCCGGGATCCCGGCGACAAGCGTGATTCTGGCGGAGAATCTTGACGCCCAGAGGGGACAGGAGCGAAGGGCTGGCGAGGGGACCGGGCGCGCGGGATAAGCCCGCTCTTTTGCGCACACGCCGCTCTTTCCTCCTTTTCCCGGGAAAGTCGGCGTCGCGGCTCAGGGCAGCGCCATTAGCCTGAGCGAGTGGGCAACGCAAGACACTCTGGCGCCAGGTTGCTGTGCGGGGGGCGGCTGCTGCTGCTGCTTCAGTCGCGCTGCCAACCAGGAGGGCGGAAGAAGCGAGAGAAAGGAGCGCCATGGGGGTGCCCCTGCCTGATGCGAAGGGCCGCTTGGGCGCTCTGTGGAAGAGGCTGAGTTGCAGCCTACGAACCCTTATCCAGACCAACGGCGGGCAGCAGAGCTGGGACGAGATACACCTGCTGCAGCTGAAAAGGTAAAAGCGGGCTGTGGGGTGGGCGGCTGCTGCTGCTGCTGCGTCTGCTGCTGCGTCCCCGCCGGCAAATGAACAGCTGGATGGGATAGTGTGCTCCTGGTTGCAGGACCCTCTGCCTGCACGCGCCTGTTCTTCCACTGATGAAGATTCCGCCAAGGTATCTTCCTGCAGCTGGAAAGCTAGCTAGCACAGGAGGGAAATGATAGGGGCGTTAAACTCTCTCTCTCTCTCTCTCTCTCTCTCTGACGATTTACAGGTAAAAAAGAACAACTTTTCTCCTTGTAGGCTGCAGAAAAAAGACTTTTTTCCTTTGTTTGTTGTTACCTGGGGGAGCGCTCAGAAACGGCATCCCCTCTCTTTGCAACCTGCTCAGGTCAGGATTCTGATTCTGCTCTTCCTCCTTGGATCCGGAAGAGTCCTTCTCAGGCCCCAGCTGCTCTAGCACAAGGGCCATAGTTGCATCCCTGAAGCCAGGTCATTCTTGCACGTGGGAAAGCGATGAAGAGTCTTGTAACACCGACAGAATGAAACTTACAACAGCAAAGATTTCTACCAATCTGGAAGAAGTTGTCTCCAAAATCTGATTTTGCAGAAGTGTTTTCCTCCTCCTTGTGATGTGCTGGGGCTGCATCAAAAATCTTTGCATGCAGGCAAATACTTCAGGAGCAATCTGATACACATCTGTCTGGGAATAAGCCCCACTGACCTTAATAATGCTTACTTCCAGATTGATCGCTTTAGATTACAGTCACAGTATCAAAGAATCTGAACTGACTAACTGGATAACGCTGCCCCAAATCAATTGCCTTAGATGACTCTCTTACTCTTGCTTATAAAAGAATGAGCTCTGGACTGGTTTATCAACATTTTTATAAAACAAGTTTGTAATCGCCAGAGTGACCCTTGCTTCGTGGTCAAAGCTTTAGAGTGATGCCAGGGTTGTCCATACAGAATTGGTAGACAGTTTCATCCTGGGTTTCAAAGTATTTATTGCATGTAATGTTTTTAAGGGAATCTCGGGCATTTCATGATCATTATTTGCATGTGGAAAAGCAGCCATAACCCAGGTACGGACCTCTTATAGGGCTGTGTCTTTGCATAGTTCCCAAATCCCAGAAAATTGGTTTTTGCAGAACACTCTGAGCGATCATGCCTTTTCTCTTCCTTCTCAACTGATTGGTGTGAATGTAATGCAAGACCAGAGGATGGAGGGAAACTTATTTTGAACTGAATATAAACTAAATCTTTTGTACCTGATGGAATCACCTCAGATAGTGGATGAAACACAAGTTTAAATTTCTTGTGAAAACACCTTTAGAGTCATGTTAGAAACTTTGGTATGAATAAAACCAATTAAAAATCTACATCAGCCTTCCCAAACTTGGTGGGCCTTCATGGCCAACATTAGTTGAGAATTAGAAAAAAAATCTATCTTACACAATTGGAAAACACCAGTTTGGGTTGCTGCTTCAGGCTCTTACAAAGGCAAACACATGACACCATATATCTGTTATCTAAAGTGGCCTCTGCACCTGAGTGGCCATCTCTGAGTACATAGGCCAGTGTTGTCCAAACTTGGCCACTTTAAGATGAGTGGACTTCTGGGAGAATTCTGGGAGTTGAAGTCCACTCATCTTAAAGTGGCCAAGTTTGGACAACACTGACATAGGTAGTAGTTGCTGGGGTCTTTCAGACTTGGAGCATTATTGAAGTGTTAGTGTTTTCCAGAAAGCATCCAAAGCATTTATTTCATTGAAAGCTTCCACTCATCCAGTAGCTGGGATAGAATAATGTTGATCAGATTTTAAATATTTCTATGTTGAAAAATTGCCATAAATACAATATACAGGCAAGGGAACAACTGGCAGAAAAGCCAGGGAAGCTTACAACTAATATTAGAGTTAGGCCATTCAGTCTGATGTTTTTTGGTACAATTTGGCTTTTGAAATAATTCCCATTAGTCATTATTTTGAAGTGGGCCATTTTGTAATTGACTGCAAGTTAAATTTGCATTTCTGCTCAGGTGTAAAAATGTCTAGGCTTAATAATCAGTTAAATGATGAATAAGGAATCCATTACTTAATAGGAAACACAAAGCTTATATTCCAGACTTCAATGCATTTAGGATCACTGGCTGCCTGAGGCAAATCCTGAACTTAATTACTAAATTATGGAAGAGCTAGCAAGGAGATTCCCAGTCACCTGATCCATGAGTTGCAGTATTAAAGGCTATGAATCCATTGATGAAAGTCCTCTTTGCTTACAGGCTAATGATCTCTTCTGAAGTTCTGTACCATACATACCAAGACATATATATTATTTATGTGTCTGTGTGTTTCAGCCTAATCCTGTTCATATTATTTCAAAATTAAATCCCACTGAGTTGAATTAACCTTATTCCTGGTCATTATTTTTGGCTGCTATTCTACACAGCTATACTTCAAAGCAATTTCATATTTAGAGTCCGGATGCCATTGTATAATAGAATTCCTGAGTTCTTTAAAACTGGTCTACTACACACGAAGTAGAATGAATTTGCAAAATGTTAGACTTTAGACAACTAATGAACGAATGTGCTTCACCAGGCTAAAGGTATGCAACCTGAATCAGTGTTGAATATATACAGTACAGCACTATAGTGTGCTGTGTGAATTGTATTGTTGTGAGTTTGGGATTAGCTGCCTAATACAAAGCCAAATCCAAGAGTTATGCAGTTAACTCCACACTTGGGGCAATAAAATCATTACTTTCCTACAGACGTAGACTCTGTTGCATACCTGGCCATACCATGTATGTGAATTAGTTTACAAGGATTTTGATATGGGTGTGTCCTCTCCTTTAGATTTGACTATGCCTTTTGTTTCCATTTGAATTGTTTACAAGGTTATTAAAATGAAGAGCCCAGGGCTAGTTGCAAGCACAGAGTCAACTGCTTTACTCTTTAGAGCTAGATCAGCCTGGAATTTGCCTAGAGAAAGGGAGATGCTTTTATCTGCAATTTCAGTAAATTCAGTTTGCCCTGTAGTGATAATTATTACAAGTGGATAAAAACTGATGGCTCCTGGGGGAATGAGATTTAAACTTGTGAGCCTTAGTATATATTTACATTGTGCTTATCTCTACATGGTAAAGCTGTTGAAAGTAATGATATTGCCCAATGGAAAACATTGTGGACTTGGAAATGATAGTGGTCCCATGTCTCTTTGAATAGCTAATTCCGCTCTCAGCTTTCCTTTTGCAAGATGTGAGATCTGTAGAAAATATATGACTGCTAAAGTTGCTACTTATGTTGTAATTATTATCATGAACATTTAACTTAGTTGATGAGATATGAAGGCACAGGTTGGGGTGTTCCAGACAGGTGTCAGATGTAAATGGAAGATTATGAGATAGCGGTACTCTTGGGGCATCCCAGTTCAAGTATATAATTTGTAGAGTCCTTGGTGCTCTCTGAGCTTAGTTGTTTGCTTGCAGATGTTTCATTCCCCATCTTGGTAACATCATCAGTGCTAGCATAGCATAAACATCAATGATGATGTTACCTAGTCAGGTAATGAAACATCTGCGAGCAAACAACCAAGCTCAGAAAGCATCAAGAACTCCACAGTTCAACCCTGAGCTACAGATACTCTCTTCTAATATAATTTGGGTTTGTCCTAAGTAAGATTTTGCAAACCTTCCAAACAAGGATACCTGGTGGGGTTTTTAACCTAGGTTTTCTCAATCCATCACACATTAGTTCCTTTATTAGGGATAATTTCAGTCATAAATATTAAGCACATTATTTTTATTTGTGATGAGATTTTAAAATTAGATTATTTTTACTAGAAATCTTGTTTAAAGTGCAAATTCAAGACCAGCTAATACCAATTAGCCATGCTCTGATAATTAAGTGATCTGAATACACCCTATGCCTTGCAGGATCAGATCAAGGTCCATTTAAGCTAGGGTTACTTGCAAGCAATATATCAAAATAGCAAAAGCTATATGGCCCATACACTCCACTGAGGTACTGTGCTTCTACTGTTCTGAACCAGGTCACATATTTATCCTCCCTCTATTTACTTCTCATTCTGTCTATGCCTTTTTATGGTTTTGTGTCTTTTGATTTGAAGAGTGCAAACAATCATACTACAGGTAGACCTCACTTAGCGATTGCCTCATTTAGCAACCGCTCGCAATCCTTGCATTTATGACCTACTCAGGTCTGTGAAGCAAAGAAAAGCTGAAGAAAGATCATAAGCACAGTTGCAGTTTCACTTAGTGACCGCTTCACTTAACTACCAAATTGCAGATCCCAGTTGTGGTTGCTAAATGAAGACTATCTGTACAGAACAACCCTCTCAAATGTGGTACTTCCAAATGTGTAGGGATGATAAAAGTTGGGAAATGCAGTCCCAACTCATGGAGGGTGCCAGGTCAAAGAATCTAGATATATAGTTCTGAAAAGGGTTTCTAAAACGTTCTTCTCTTGAATGGGACCTGAATATCACTGTGTCTCCAGAATTGGAGCAACTGAAATACCTGTAAGTAACTCAACTTCATATGCTGACATCCAAATTCATTTTATTTCCTTTTCCCATCAGCTAAGGCTGTAAAAATGGACATGTATGATATAATGATGTCATGTTACTTGGGAGGTGCTGCTACTGCAAAATTCATAAAGGTAACACTCAGTGTTCTGTATAGGCATTTGAGTACAATTCCATATCACCACAAATGCATAGTTGCAAATACTTGCATTGTATGAGATGAAGTTGGGTTCCAGTTATCCCATTTTTTAAAACACATTTGTCACTTTAGTATACAAAAATGGGAAAAAAGAAAATGATATTAAAAAAAAAAAAATGAAAAAAAAAAAGCAGAAAACAAAACAAATACATGTTGTTATAATACATATAAAACAGCTCAAATTGTAAACATAGCCATAAATCTTAACCTCATGGAATAATGTTGATCAGTCTTTCCATTATGTCAATAGAGAGACAGTTTATAATTAAAGAGCAAACACATATCAGTCCAAGACAGTAAATCTGGAACTGCGCTACCTTTCCATCATAGCAAACTAAACTCCCATTTTTCAGTATATAATTTAATAACACACTGATCTCTTTTCAAAATAACAAGCAGGGATATTAGACCAAAATGAGACAACAATAACAAAAGTCTGTGTTGTATGTGTAATTGTCTCTTCTATCATTTTATACTTCCAGCATAAAGAAGTTGATAGCTGGCCTTTCTAAGCATTCTCATTTTTTAAATAGTAATTTTATTAAAGATTACAATTTACAACAATAAAAACTAATGCAAACTAAAGAGGGAGAGAGAGAGAGATAAAAAGAAAAAATTGGTGCAGAAAAGAAAAGAGAAAAAATCGAAAGAAAAATAGAAAAGAAAAAGTAAGAATAGTAAAGAAAAAGAAAGGAATATATAAAGAAGTGACTTCCCCCTTCATTGCAACAAGTATAAACAATTTTAGTAACTTATCACCGTCTCTTAAAATACAAGAAATGATTTCTTCTCATATCCCATCTCTTATCTATAAACAAATCCATAAAGTGCATTGTCATTTCAGTCCTGATGTCAGCAAAAGTCCATTAAGGGTTACCAGAGATAACATATCTGTTTTAATCTTGATCAAGTAAACCAACTTTATATTCCTTCCTTTTATTTCTAACAATCTTGATCTTTAGTCCCTTCAAATACTGTCCTCGAACTTGATTTTTTAAAAAATTTTTTCTTTGTCCCTTCTCACAAAATTCTTCAAAGCTTTAAGAAGCCTCTCTTGTAAATCCAGTATAGGAAAATTATCCAGGTCAAGTTTTAATCACTCTTGCTGTTTACTCCAGATTTTTTTAAATCCTTAGATTATATTTAAAACTTCTTTCGCTAAGGAAGGAAGGAAGGAAATTCTCCCAGTGTTTTGAGACTTGTCAATCCAAAGGTTCCTAATAGCTGAAAAACAGTTAACAAGCAATTTCTGAAAGTGATTAGAAAAGGAAGTACGTGACCCCAGTGTCCTTAAAGGTGTTGACTGTAGTTTGAGCAAAATGGCTATTTCCTCAATAGCTCTTAGAGCTCTAAACCCACCGGAGGCCACTGTCTTGTGGTCTCCTCGTGAGAAGCAGCTGTCTGGAGCACTTGTGGGTGATCTCAAGTCCTCTCCTTGTCCAGAGAGGAATTATGAAGAGACAGTCTACTCGCCAGCTCTTCATTCCACCACAGTTGTTGGTTCTGCTTCTTGCGGAGCCGTCTTCGGATCACCATTTCTTCCCTGGAAGTCCACCTTTCTAAGCATTCTCTGAGGTTTTCTGTAAACATGAGGGGGGGAGGGGGGGAATCTTCAGCTGAATTAATTCTATTTTAAGAGCTTAAGAAACATGCTTAATATTCTTTAGACTCTTAGCCTTTTGATTTTAGTATGCAATATTCCAATTCTTTATTCAAAAGATCTTGCAAATGACCAATCTTATTTTTTTATAGACAAGATAATTAAAGCAGTAGATGAGCTTCAGATACAATCATTCTTCTTAAGTCTGGTTAGGAATTGCCCCTGGGGAAGGGAAGAAGAATTCCAGCATCAAACAGGAACTGTCCATAGTTTCTGTAATTAGTGACTCATCAGTACAATTACTTTTATTTATTTGAGGTTTTATGGCTATTCTAACTAGTAACCTATTCATTTTCACAGAAGCTCTTGAAATACCTACAAGATAAGAATCTGTGGGGCCACCTTAGATATGTAGGGTTATTTCTAAATGGCAAATCATGGCTAATTAGGATCTTCGTAGAGTTTACTTTTAGAGCACAGAAGTACTGTGGCCTACCAAATTACTAGCAGGGAGTGGACAATGTGATACAGGGAGCTAGATGTAGTTCATTCCTGACTTACAAATTACACTGATTGATGAGTCCTCTGCAAAGACACAATTGTTGATGAGTCTCTTAATTTTAGAACTATATAGCATAGTTTGGGTTAGTATAAAACTCTAAAATATTATATATTACAACCTGGTCCTCTTTGTGTATTCTGGAAAGACAATTCTCAGAACTCCCAGCTAGCATAATGACCATACCAACTAGGGAATTTTGGCTGTTGTAGCCACAGCATGTCTAGAAGGTACCTGGTTGGTGATGAAATATTCAAATATTTTCCTAAATTGTATAGTCTAGGAATAGCTGGTCCAAGAATATAATTTTCCCAATTGTGTACTTCTGCTCTTAATAAATTCTTGGAAGAAGACTTGTGCTGTGCTGTGATTTGGATACCCTTCTGTAAGAACATGGCTTTCTATAACTAAACTGATGCCTATGTGCCAGTATTATGGACTAAGGTTGAGCAATAGGGGAGCCCTAGAAAATAGTTGCTTGCTGTCACTTTGAATCATTTCTACTGGAAGTTTTTGTTTGTTCATTTGTTTACACATTCATCTATTCCTTCATGTCTTTCCTATTTCCTTCACTCTCACTTTTCCTACCTTTTAAAATATTTGGAGTCTCAGTTCCTATTTTCATATTTTAACTTGCTTTCTGAAGAGAAACATGTTGAATGCATAATATGCAACTGCCTTATGATTTTTTTAATGCTAAAATATGTGTACTGTGGCCTCATTCAGAGAGAGAGCATTCCATGCAGTGGAGGACATTAATCTTCTCCCCCATACCAATCATGAATTTTATAAAATTCACAAGAGGATTTATAAAAAGAAGTAAAACCTCTATCAAGGCCAAGTAAATTGTCTTTTTCTTTTTTTTGAACTGAGCATGTGGGGCCAACATTATTAAAAAAAAGTATAAGTAAATACATGTTATTATTGTAACCATGGATCATCACAATGTAGCATAGTATAAAATACAATAAAACAAAATAACAATAAAATTAAAGTAATAAAAAGAGTGTTAGATACAAAGAGGTCGAAACAAAATAAAGCTAAGACTATGATGAAGACCTTTAAAATGTATTTCTGTGTTTAAATGACTATAAAGCAAAAGTAGGAACCTGACAAATAACTGTTGGAAACACATCTGCAAGAAGATAATTCAACCATCTGAGGTCCTTTGAATTCATCTACCATCAGTAATTTGGCCCTGATCTCATTGTAAATGGGGCAGTGGGGGCCATAGTAAATAATGTCCTCCACTTGACCAGCATCACTGGGACAGAGATGCTGTTCAACAGGGTGCTTACAAAATCTCCCTTCAAGTTACTGCTGAAGGCATGGTCTGCAAGTGAAGGAATGTAGAAGCCGTCTCAGTGGGGTGCTGGTAATATTAACCAGATACTGGAAGAGACACTTATTTTTTTTAATAATGATGAAACCAAAATGCACATTTGGATGGCTGTGCTTCAGTAGCATCTTTATTGGCATCCCTTTCAAAAAGCTTGTCTCTAATATGTTCTCTGTTCCAAGAGCTAAGTTCCTTCAAAGGGGTAGGAGATATATTTGTAGGACAGGCAACAAAAGTTTGGTCCATTGATTCCTAGCTATAATGAAGAAAACAAAGTTTGGTAATGTGGGATTCTTAAAGGTTTTCTACTTTCTTAATAGTGCCCCAACAATGCAAGATGTATTCAAACAATAATGGAAACAAAACAAGTAGTTGGTAGGAAGAAATCAGCTTTCCCCCCTCCCCCCTTCTTAACTCACAAGAGTAAATGTGTGGCCTATATGTGCTTAACTCCTAATGATAGATAGACAAAAGGTGAGCTAAACCTGACTTGAGGTTCAGGATTATAGAAGCATGCCACACTTGCCATTACAAGTTTCAATGAAATGTTCTTATGGCCAATTAATCTGACTTTTGGAGCAAGGAGATGAATTCCAGGCCAACAATATCTTGCATCCTTTTTTGTGTGTGTGTGCTTTCAAGTCAGTGTTGACTCCTGGTGACTACCTGGACTAGCCCTTGCAGTTTTCTTGGCAAGATTTTGGAAGTGGTTTGCCATTGCCTCCTTCCCAGGGCTGAGAGGGTGTGACTGCCCCAAGGTTACCCAGCTGGCCTTGTGGTCTAAGGTGGATCTAGAACTCACAGTCTCCCAGTTTATATCCTGGTACCTTAACCACTACACCAAACTGGCTTTACTTGCATACTACTGTTTTATAAATCCATTTCTGGAATGATCTATAAGCTTCTGGCAGTTTCCCTCAAATTTTACAAGATGTATTTGTAAGAGTTTGAGTGTGTTGTTGTTTTGGCCTTTAATTAAACAGAACAGAAAAAGAAAAAAGGAAAGGAAAAAGAAATCTCTCTCTCTCTCACACACACACACACGCACACACACATCTTTATATGCATATAAAACTATACTCAACTGTTTCAATGAAGGATGTCCATATTTTATTACAATTGTCCATATGTAATCTACATCCATAAGTAGCTTGTTCATAAATTGTACATAATATTGGGTCTTCAATCCATTAATTGGGACCATCAATTTATCTTTTCAATGTTGGAGTCAAGTCTCTTAGTGATAGGAAGAACAAGGTGATTTTTCTTTATTTTTATGTTTATCAATTCAATCTTATTGCCTTTGTAAAAAAGCAATATTCCTTTACAACGAGATACACACTCACTTCTCCACTTTTTATAACCCTCCAGTGACATAGGGTAGAGATTATTATTGCCTTGAATACAAATTGTAATCTTTGACAGGATATCTAGAAATGAATGCCAGGTTAGGATCTCTGATTGTAGCCAAATCTACCACTGAGGATTGCCGGGGTCTAATATTTTAAATCTCTTTAATCCTAAAGAAGAAGTTAAAAGTCTATATGAGAAGATAGAAGTAAGGAGAGTCTCTAAGTATTAGAACAGAATAGAGACTCTCCTTACTTCTATCTTCTCATATAGACTTTTAACTCCTTCTTTAGGACTTAAAGAGATTTGAAATAATAGACCCTGGTAATCCTTGGTGGCAGATTTGGCTGCAATCAAAGATCAACCACCTTTCCCCAACATATTCTCCATCTCTCATTTTTGGGAGACTTTACAGCGGAAAAGGTTGGTGGAGTCATGTGTACAGTATTCCTCTGAATTCATCCTTAGCAGTTTTCTGAGTACACCTGATGTTTGGTTTGGTTTTCTGAACTTGTTCACCTGATTCCTGACATCTGGAAATGTGACTTTAATTGCTCCAGGAAGAATGTTACATTATACACTAAAATTCTGGTTTATAGATATTTATATTTATATGTGATGCCATAGAGTTTCTCTGGCCATATGCCAGAAAGTTAAACAGGAGAAGGCTCATACTTGTGAATATGCAGAATAAATCTTTCTGTAAGAACATATGAAAACTAAGATGGAACATTCCAGCAATTGATGCCAAGTATATTGTACATACTCTTTACTCTTCTTTTAATTTGCCCAGCTCTAGATAGCAATCCTAGCTCATTGTGGGTGATCTCAGAAAGCTAAACAAGGTTGGATTTTGACAGATGGGAGAACAACAGGAAATGCCACTTCTGTAGGCTAGTTTGTGCTGGTTGGTTAGTGTTTAAGGTGCTGGACTAGAACAATCCAGATTCAGTTCTCTCCTGAAAAGTCACTAAATTTTGGGTCAATTGCTCTTTTGCATTCTAACCTACCTCAAAAATTGCAGATGTAGGAATAACATGAAAGGAGATCCCTTTGTAAAAGGCGGGATATAAATCTAGCAAATAAATACATAAATAGACTGGTAGTGGGGAAAAAAAAATCATTCCAGAAGACAGTGGCAAACCACTTCTGCACTGTTACTGAATAAACAGCCTGGCTGTATTCAGGAAGTCACCAAGAGACAAGATCAGTTTGAAGGAGAAGTTACATATTGTCTTGATTCAGACCCTCAGTTTTAAAAATGCTACCTTTCCCAAATAGTCCTTTATACTTTCAGATGCAGGTATAAATTGCTTTTCAAATAAAATAATCCATTATTTAAAAAAATTCCTCCGCCTACCATTAAAATATGGTAGCAAAAATGTTTCCTTATGCCTCTGCAGTGTTCCTTCCTTTCAGAGTCTTAGCACAATGTCCAGGATGCAAATGATCCTTGGCCACTGCCAAGGTCATATAGGAGGTTTCTTTGTTTGTTTGTTTGTTTGTTTGTTTACTATCCTCCTTTGCCAGCCATTCCTGGAGGCTGTAGGCAGCTAACCACAAACAATTTAAAACAAGCCATGAATGATGCATATTATAAAGCACCCTTCTCCTGCACCAGCTGAAAGAGAAAAGTTTTTACAAGTTTCTGGAAGCACAGGAAGGATGAAATGGGCCAAAGTTGAGCAATGGAGAAAGCTTGCCTCCAGGGCCCCATCAGATGATAGTCCTGCAGGGATGGGACCTGCATATACTGTACTTGACTCTATGAGATCTAGTTGGATGGGTAGATGAATCTCAGAGGAAGCAATTTCTCAGATAACTAGGACTAGGGCCATGACAACCAGCACCTGGAGTCGCAGTGGGAAGCCCACTGGCAAGCAGTAGAGCCCCCAAAGCATCAGAGTCACCTAAGTATATTGGGGCATACCCATCACTGCCTGGGCCACCACATTCTCTACCAGCTGCAGCTTCTGGATGACTTACAGGAGAGAAGAAATAATTGAAGAAGCATGCAAGAAGGAAAAGAAGGAGACTGCTGAGCAAGCAATGAGAGGGAGAAGAGAGACGGTCTACATGAATTGGGTGTCAAGGCTGTGGGAGGTCAGATAACAGGTCCAGCCAAAGCCCTGGCCCAGAGAACACTAGATGCAAAGCCTGGAGAAGGTTGAGAAGGTTGAGATCATTTACTATTGCCTCCTCTAGTTACTCATGGCTAACTTTTAGGAGTTAGCTGTAGGGACATATTTGAATGAAATAGTAACATTGTTCTGCCCTAGTGCCATTTCCTTTATGAGATCAGTGCCTCCTCACTGATTTTCTTAGCAGTCTTTTCCCCATTTAACCTGGTTCTAAATAAAACATTTCCTATCATGTGTTTTACCGTTTAATTTCAAATTAATATTTGAGCAGCTACTAAAGTATAATACTGTAGAGGATAGAGAGGATGGCCTTGACAGAAAGAGGGAAGATCTGTTGCCAAGGGAACAAACAGATAAATGTGGCTTAAGTCCATACAAATATAGAGTTTATGAAAATACCTAAAGCAGGTACCCCCCCCCCCCAATTCACATGAAGATAAAAAAGGGAACAAGGAAATCACATTCAGACACGCAATGGTTCTGTCACTGTAACCATTCTAATAAAAGTAGTTTTACTCCACATTTTCATAGTTAGTCATAATTCTATGTTTTCTTTTTTTCACCTTTTTCTTATTTTTTCTTCTTTTTCTTTTCTTCTTTTTCTGTAAGTTCTTCTCATTTCTGATGAATTTCTTCTGACACATTTCTTTGACTGTTATGATAACTGACTTAGAAAGCCACTTGGATTTTTTTCTCCTTGAAATTTTGAGAATTTTTTTTCCATTTCAGTTTTCACTTATGTTTCTTGCCACTTCCCATTACTTCTCAGGTTCTCTTTCATGTAGGTTTGTGTGTGTGTGTGTGTGTGTGCCTTTGAGCCAGTTTTCGACTCCTGGCAACTGCCTGGACAAGTCCCTGCAATTTTCTTGGCAAGATTTCAGAAGTGGTTTGCCATTGCCTCCTTCCTAGGGCTGAGAGAGAGTGACTGGCCCAGGGTCACCCAGCTGGCTTTGTGCCCAAGGCAGGACTAGAACTCACAATCTCCCAGGTTCTAGCTTGATGCCTTAACCGCTACACCAAACTGGCTCTCTTTTTATAACTAACTCTTTTAAATTATAGCTATTATAAGTATATTATATAGGATATTAGAATTATAGCTAACTCTTAAATTAACATCTTTCTTATCTGCCCCTGTGCTGCCCCCTTGTGATTCTGGGTAAGCACTGTGAAACTGGCGAAATGTTAGGAAACAAAACTTCCAGAACACGGCCACACAGCCCGGAAGACCCACACCAGCCTACTGTGAAATCTGATAAAATCTTGATAGTCTCAATTTGATTACTGTTTTTGCTTTTTTTTTCTTCTTCTTTTGCTAGATTCCTCAAATAGCCTACAAGCATACTTCCTGGTCATGCCTTTCCTATCTTTTCATTAAGATTGTGTTTGCTGTTGTCGCTAATACTTTCTGATTGTCAAGAGTAATTTTCTTACTGGTGGATTTTTTTTCTTCTTGCAGGATCTGGGAATCTCCTCTTCTCTTGGCTGCCAAGGAGAACAACATCCAGGCTCTCAGGAAATTAATCCAAGATGGTTCTTGTGACATTTATCAAAGAGGTAGTTAAACCTATTCTGAAGAGAGAATTTTCTTGGACTAGCAAGTGCTGCATTAAAATTAAATGCATTAATCTATCCATTTTTGGATCCTCTGCAGTGCACCTGTGCAGATGTGTATGCAGATGTCATTCTTCTTTCACATTATGTTGTTGATATATAGTTCATTCTGTTACGAGTTTTACTGCGAATTCACCATATTCTATCTATGTCACTTGGTGTGTTATGCAAATATACACATTTCTCTGTCTGTCCTTAGCCTGACACCACGCTTCCAACCATACCAGCTATTGTCAGTAAGAATGTCCCTATTTTGCATATCTGCATATGCATCTTAAATACCAGATAGCATTCTAGAGTTTCAGTAATCCATGCACGATTCAGCATTACTTACTTTCTACCATGATATCATTATTTCTCTGTATTCCAACAATTAGTGCATTATTTTGCAATAGAACTTCTAATAAGAGGATTTATTAGACGATGACATTAGATTAATAGGTAAAAGAGTTACTTGCTAGAATGTTAGTGCTCACTTTCCCCCTTTCTGGAGTCAGTATTACCACAAGGAGGTATAGAAATATATCTTATAAAGCAAGTTTCTTTATAAATAGATCACCTACCTGTTTTCATATTTAATGTTCCCTCTATGAGAATATGAAATATGAAAATACCCTAAGATGCAAATTATAAAATGCTTCTGTTTTGAAATTCTGGAACCCTGGTATAAAAAGTATGCACGTGGTGACTGGGGAACTTTGGGAGTTGAAGTCCACACATCTTAAAGTTGCTGAGGTTGAGAAACACTGCATTACAGATGTACAAAATAGTCCCTCAAGAAACATTCTGGTACAAAATTAATAGTTTGAAACAGGACATTTCTAGATTACTCGGAACAGTAATTCCAGGGTTGGAACATGCTGTGACTGAACATTTTGCAATCCTTTAGTACACACCCAGGTCAGGTAAACACCCATGGGCATACTTACTGCATTTGGATGAGAAGAGAAGGTGGCAAGCAGGATGAATGGTGTTACTGTTCACAGCTGAACTACAGTGCTCTGACTTACGGTAGCATAGCAAGATGGAATACCCTTACCTTCACAGAGCTCTACTTCAGTTTTGGGCCTTTTTGCCAAACTCTAAATTTTATATTAAAAGATATTCATGAGTGAGACAAGCCAAACTTTCCTTCCCTTTCATTTTAGACAGGAAGACAGATAGATAGATGTTTTTCAACTTCTCTATCTGCCCAGCTGCACTGGGTCAACATGATAGATTACAGTCGATAACTCTCAATAAAGAGATGTTCCTCCTGCAGTTGATCGATTCAATCTGCTGTGCTGATAACAGCATCAAGAACATGCTTGTGTATAGGTATCATGTGGATGGGGCAGATGTCTGAATCAACAAGCATGGCTTGCTTGCTAACCGCTCATTCTTAGGTGGCCTTTGTGTTTTTATTATTCTGTGCAGGAGCAGTTGGGGAGACAGCGCTCCATGTAGCTACTCTCTATGATTGCACAGAAGCTGCTGACTTTCTTCTGGAAGTGGCTCCAGAACTCATCAATGAGAAGATAACATCAGCACTTTATGAAGGTGATCACTATTAAATTAAGGAGCTGAGCTAGGGTTGTTTTTTTTAAATATTATTTATAATATATAAATTTTAATGTGTATATTGAGGACAAATGCTTACGGTATTGAGAACTCACACTGAAGTGTCCATACCTAACCATGATGCCAAAATGACATGTGATGCCATGCCATGATGCAAGCTCTGCCCTTTTATCCTAGTGTCACATCACCCAAAAGTGTATTAGGGATGGAGCTTATGATGCAACATTGTAACATGATTTTTTAAACTCCTCCCCTTGGTCTTACTGCAGATACTCATAATATCATAAATATCATATTATCATAAAATCATAATACAGGATAAATGTTAATGGGAGCAACATGTTTGAACAGTAATATGCAGTATTATAATGTGTATATTAGGAATTTGGGGACCTAAACTCACAATTCAAGATAGATCACAGGAAAAAACCTGTGTGTATAGTAAGAATAGGAATGTTTTTATCCTTTTCCCTGAATTATTTGCCACCTGAAAATCTGTATCAAAGCTAAAATTTGCCCCTAAATCTTACATTTTGTAGCAAAGAGCAACTGTATTAGGAAGTGGATTTTCAGTGGGGAGATGATAAAGAAGGAAATGCTTAAAAAACCCTTAGTTCTATTTGAATATCTTTGCCCTTTAGCTATGAATTTAAAAGAGGGGAATCCCAATCATAGGATTCATAGATATGGTTAATGACTTATCTAGTTTAACCAGAGCTTTGGCTTTCATTTCAAACTTGAGTGCTCGTTTGAACTCTTGTATTTGTTCTTGTCAATTAGGAAAGTTTTGCAGAATATGAAATATGTTCTTTCTAAACTCCCTGTTGAAAAACAAATAAAAAATTGTTGGTGGGTTTGTTAGCATTCCATAACTGAAAACAAGCCAACAGTGGGTACAAGAATGTCCTAATTTGGATTTTTTTAAAATATGAATTGCAGGAGAAACAGCACTCCACATTGCAGCAGTTAATCAAAATGTACATTTAGTGAAATGTCTGCTGAAGAAGGGGGCTCACATCTCTATTCCTCGAGCTACAGGACACTTCTTCAGGCGTAACTCTTCAAATCCCTTCTATTTTGGTATGATTCCTGACTCCAGAGGGCAGAGATACTTTGATTAGCAGAAGAAAGTTAGTGCTCCTTAACAGTTCTTTCCCATCTCTCCTGTTGCTGATGAATCTGTCACTGTGGTAAAGAAATCTTAGTAGACCTGTATTATCTGCATATGAGTAAACACAATGGGACGAATCCATACTTAATCCTGAATCCTGAATCCTGAAGGACCGTCTCATCCCTGTCACATCAACCTGTCCCACCTGGTCATGCAGAGAGGGCATGCTACAGACCCCGTCTGGAAGAGAATTTCATCTGACGGGGTCCAGGAGGCGAGCCTTCTCTGCAGCAGCCCCTGCCCTTTGGAACACTCTTCCCCCAGAAGTGAGGTTGGCCCCCTCCCTCTTAGACTTCAGAAAGAAACTGAAGACCTGGTTTTGTCATCACACATGGGGTGGGGATGGGAATAGTCAGTTTTGGGGTTGGCTGGTTCCCTAGTCTTACCTTTGACCGATATTATCTGGTCACAGGCTGAAATAATATCACCATCTCTTGGATTTTATTGTATTTAATAATTGTATTTTATATTTGTATTATTTATGTTTTTACTGATTTTAAATTGTTGTGTTGTGAACCACCCAGAGTCCCTCCTTGTGGGGGAGTTGGGCGGCGATATAAATTTGATATATAAATAAATATAAATAAATAAATAGTTGAGATAATGTCTTAAATCCCACTATAGTAAACCCTGAAGTTAATCTGGATCCAACCCTATTTTATTTTATTTTATTTTATTTTATTTTATTTTATTTCATTTCATTTCATTTCATTTCATTTCATTTCATTTCATTTCATTTCATTTTATTTTTATGTTGGTTTTAGGTTATGTGTGCAGAGGAATGATTAATCAAGGGCAACTTGTTCATAGATCCCCAAGCATAAATGGAAAGCTAAATAGTGAACCCTAATTATGAGTTTGAGGGGTTTTTTTTCCCACTGCTTGAGCCTTGTTTTAATTTTGTTTTCTCTCTCAAATTCTTCCATAGGGGAGCATGTTTTATCTTTTGCAGCCTGTATGGGCAATGAGGAAATTGTTCGTCTGTTAATTGAAAATGGAGCTGATATCAGGGCACAAGATTCTTTAGGTAAGATGTGCACAGTCAACTTATTCCAGGACACCTTCCTGTGAAAACATGGATTGTTTTTGGTAGAAACAATAAGGAACTATACCTGGTTTGAATTTGGTGGTGGAAGAGGTCTAATTAAAGATTACATTTCTACAAATCTAATCATCATCAAGACTAATTACATTCTTTGTCTTACAATACATATTTTTGGGTGACATTTTTAAAATCATAAGTCCATTGGCTAATCAAGCACTTGCACTTATATACAATTATAGAATAGCATTTATTACAACTTTTTAATAATTACCTTTAATTCTTAGGAAATGTTTAGTATTTTATTTTTCATTCTTTGTAACACACCTCAGTCAAAATACTATATAACAAAGTATGTCTCAGTTCTCAGCCTCACCAAATAAATTTATCCCACTGATTTAAAATGGATATATAAAAATGAAACTTGTGTTCATGAAAAGCTAATAACTAAATCTGAATAATGCTTGTGAGACACTATTAAGCTGGATTAGTTCAGTAAGTATTAACCAATTCTGCAGTTGACTGAGTGTAGTTCTTATGTTGTTTCATCCCCAGGAAACACAGTTCTTCACATTCTAGTTCTTCAGCCGAACAGAACATTTGCGTGCCAAATGTACAATCTCATTCTCTCCTACGACAAACAAGAAGGAAACTTGGAACCTCTGGATTTGATTCCCAACAATGAAGGCCTCACTCCATTCAAATTGGCTGGAGTTATGGGTAACACTGTGGTGAGCACACAGCCCAATTGATTTCTATGGGGAGGCTTTGGGGAAAAAAAATTTCAGGGATATAATTTATTTTACTGCCTTGTTTTGTCCTCAGAAAGGTCCTAGTCATTTATATTGGGCTCCCTGGCAGTTTCCCATCTAAATACTAATTAGACCAAAAGCCAGATTCAGAAGTTAGGTCCAGTCATGGTTCATTTGTGCTGTAGTGGGCTCAGGTCTTCGATTCACAGTTCCCCTTTTCCTTCATATACGAGGCAACAAAATTTAGAGTTTCCATTCATATACTTCATGTTTCATCCAGGAATGGAAGGAGAATATACAAACCCAAGTCTCATATATATAACAAGTTATAATTGATACTTGTTTAGTTGGAATAGTATAAGCAAATCTTTCAGATCGTTTTCTGGTGTAATTGTAATACAAATTTATTTTCAGTATGAATACCTCTTTCTCTTAATTGGAAGTGAGATGTTTTGTTTTCTTTTGGGTATTTTGTTTCAAGTGAGTCTTGACTTCTGGCAGCAACATGGACTAATCCCTGCAGTTTTCTTGGCAAGGTTTTTTGGAAGTGGTTTGCTATTGCCTCCTTCCTAGGGCTGTGAGAAAATGACTGGCCCAAGGTCACCCAGCTGGCTTTGTACCTAAGGCAGGACTGGAACTCACAGTCTCCCAGTTCCTACTTCAGTGCCTTTAACCACTGTTCCTGGTGGCAAAATCAGTGTGTTCTGGATCCTAAAAGCCTTTGAACCCTTCTGGTTCTGTATTTTTGAATCTCTGCATTTTCGAATCTCTGCATTTTCATCCCAATTCCAACATCCAGACTTGATTTTTTTTTTGAAACTCCATGCCCTTTTAAATAAATTCTAGTTCTGAATCTTATCACCAATCTGATGCAGGCAACCATGTGCTGTTTTTGTTCTTCAGATGTTCCAGCATCTCTTGCAAAAGCGTAAGCAAATAATGTGGTCTTTGGGGCCTATTACCACCATTCTCTATGACCTTACAGAAATTGACTCCTGGGGTGAAGACCAATCTTTTCTAGAACTTGTTGTATCAACAAAGAAAAAAGAGGTACTGTGGAGCTCAGATACCTTTATCTGGGTAGAATGATGATTGCTGCTATTATTGAACAAGGAATTTGAATGTTCTTCCTAGATGTTCATATAAATTGCATTGTCTAGGAACTTCTTGTCCAGCTGCTGAAGAAGCAAACATTTGCTGAGAGTCCATAACAGAATTCACATCACACACCCAGTTCCCTAGCTGAAGGTGGACTTGAACTTGGGTCTCCCCCAACACTATGTTCCAGAGTTCCATGGAACATTTATGGCTAGTATTCAGCTAGATTGATTTATCTAAACAATTAACAGTATTAGTGATATGATAAAGGATTAATGCAGACATCTGGCACTCATTGCACTATTTGGCCTTATTGATTTTTTTCCAGTTTATTTCTCTCATGTGTTTAGCTTCTCACTGCAAAGTTGCAACCTCTAAACATCCTGTGTCCCCCCACCCCCACCCCGGTCATTCTCTAAATTTGCATTGTACTTAGGGAAGGAAAAGAAGAAACTGCACAGTAAAGAGTGGCTTTTAGGATGTCTCTTCCAATCTGATCTGACAGTCCTTCAGTGAGTAACAATTGATAGCCGAAGCCCATAGCAGGTCAGAGAAAATGCTTTAGATATCTGGCCTCTTTCTAAATTTGAAAACAGAATGCTGTAGTTAATGCTTCTCAAGGCTTGAGATATGTAAAATTCCCAGCTGAAACCAAATGCATTTTGAGAAAGCTGTTTTCAAGGTCTCTGAAATGTACATCCCAAAAATAGAATGGTCTTCACAAGTTTTATGGAGACCAAATTATGAATATGATTTAGGACAGGTATAGAAAACCACTCTCTAGGATGAACTACAGCTCCCAGCCACCTTCACCATTAGCTGTGGTGGCTGGAACTGCTTGGAACTGTAGATGGTGATAATGCAGCATTTATGCCCTGCCTTTATTGTATAGTTTAGTTTAGCAACAGCTAAAGCATTATAGGCCACCTGTTTCTGTTTTATGGCAAGGGCTGTAGCTCAGAGATAGATCATTTACTTTGAGTTCAAAAGTTCCCAGCTTTAATCCCTGGCATGATAGAAGTATTGATGAGAATCACTCCTCTCTCAAATCCTAGTAAGCCATTGTTAGTCAGCTTTGCCACCTTGTCATTTCTCGTTACACCTTTGGTTGTAACTGACAAAACAAGTCCATTGTCCTGGAAAGACAAATTGTTTGCCTACTAAGACCTTGTTAACCTTACTGGATTTTGCATATGCTATCTGGCAGTCATCATATTAAATTTAATAACCTGTGTGTTATATGGGAAGTTTTTTTTACACAAAATAGGATCATTCATTGACTTTATAACAGCAATTCCCAGCCTCACCTTTGTGATGATTACAGATGACATTTGACATCGCTTGACTTCTTTGAACCATAAACATAATCCGAAAAAAAATGGCTGCATTTGGTTAAAACCTCATTCACAGATGTCAGCACTCTTTGAATAATGAGACAATGCACTCCAAATGTCCTTCCTTCTTGTATACTTTTTTATGCACTTGGAATCATTCCAGATCTTAAAAGAAACTTTAATCTTTCCACCATTCTATGTGATTTCAAGTTTAGGACAGATCACTGAGTGTCATTACAGGCCCCACATGCTATCCATAGATGACTAGAGCTCGGTACTGGTTGGACTCATAGATTGCTGTAAGCCTTGTTTTGTTTTAGCTATGACTTACTAAAAAAAAAAAGCAAACCACATTAGCCCTTAGCATTTGTGGGAACTCAGCAACATATATTCTTTTATATTTTAATAGGAAGTAGGCAAATTATTTGTTTGTTTGAAGTAGAATCAATTCACCCCCTGTTCTCCTATCAGGCAAATTATGTACATTTAAAAGTATGACTTAGTTCAGTGAATAATATTTATTTTATTGATCCATAGTTTAGAATGCGGTAAGTTAATCCTAAAATTAAAATTTTATATATATATATATATATAAGTGTTTTTATTAAATACATTTTCCCACAGAGTAAAAACAATACAAATTTTAAGTTAGATAAGAGAAATAGAGAAAAGTAATGGAAGAGTGAAAAAAATAAATAAAAAGAGATAGAAAAGAAGGAAAAAAAAATAAGAAAGAAGTGGTTTCCAATCTTCTTAATAGCAGTTATAAGTACATTTATATTTTACTTCCTCTCTAAGGTTACATCAGAGTTAATCCTAAAATTCTAATGCAGAATAAAAGTGAATGATCCAATTAGTTTAAGTAGTAGCATCATACCAAATCATGGTCTACCGGGTTGATTCATATATAATTCACACTATGGCTTTCATCATCCATCCACTTAACATTCTGATTATAATGGTGCTTGGACTTCCAACAGCAGAGCAACAATCACACCTATAATTTGCCATTTCAAACTGTGATTAGAAAGTATACCTCCAATTAGGCTTTCTGATTCTGTTTATTGGTCAGTGTCAAAACATGGCTTTATAATTCAGATTTCATTTCAAACGTTAATTAAGTTTCATAGCCATGGCTTGGCATGATTCTTAAAGTAAGCAATTCCATATAAACCCATGATTTACCAGTTTTTCTTCCCTGAATTCAGGAACCTAGGATGATAAAATAATGGATCACACTAACTAATCAGTGATTTCAATATACAAATGACAGACTGTAGGCCCTACAATATCTTGAGTGTTATATGTATTGAAATATAAGACAAATAAACAGACATTTGAATGCAATAAAATAATAAGAACAAATTCTGATTGGGAGGCATTGACAGAGTGGGACTCAGGAAATAAATAATCTCCAATCTCTTAAAGTAAATGTTAGAGCTGGAGGCACTAGCCATCTGGCCCAGGACTGCCAAGATCACAATGTGGCTCACAGAAATCAATTACTAATTTAAAATTTCAGCAACCTAAAAATGATTTTATGTTTTTCTTCATTTTTTAAAAAAGCATTTTTAAAGATGCATGGAAAGAAAAGGATATTTTACATAATTTATGAAATGGAAATCAAACTATCAAAATACAGTTTTCTCACTGGTATCATAAATTTCATGATTTCAAAAGAAACAACTAATCATTACTACAAAATTCCTAAGGAGGCAGAAAGAGATCGTAGAATAATTTGAAAATCTAGGTTGCTCAATCTAATATTACCAAAGACCAAATTTCCCTTATCTATCATTGGCTAGTCAATGCAACATATAGACAAGCAGTTGATTTAAAGATACATGGGGGAGAGACCTTAATACATATTAACTTGTTACAATAAATAAAATATTGAGAGAAATAGATGAATGAGGAACTTATTACAAACTGAGCCACAGTGGGGACATCCCTGTTGACTAAGTGTGGTATCTTTACAAATCAAGCCAACTATGCTAAAATGCTTCAAAGGTAACACCAATTTGCTAGATGGGATATGTGACAAAGGGCTATTTAATTCAGAAATAGATGAATTATCATAGTTGCTGAATTCTTACCATAAGATGTGCAATTGAAATGGTAGATCAATACAATACAATGTTATTGATGGGTACAAACCGTAAAGTAGCTGTACACTGGAAAACACTATGAAGATTGTCAGTATGCAAATATTTGGATAAACTATAGGAGAGTTTGCTTTTAGAAAGACTCAGGCAGAAAACTGGCTAAAAGTACTGAACAATTTGACCCTTTAATCAATTTCATATTCATTTACAGAATGTTATTATAAGAATATGGGCTAGAGGTTACTCAGTTTAAATTCTGGAGACATGATTAACATGATTTTTCATGTTATGGATCAGTTTCTAGCATATACTGACATTGGGTACATTGACTGCATATACATTGCTACTGATGTGCTGGTTTTTGGAAAAGATATTATTGAATTATAGCTCTTTTTGTTGATATGGATTGAATATGTCTGTGTGTAAAGTGCTTACAATCTAGATGTTAGGCAGAAATGTACCAAAATCAGAGTAACAAAAGGGATGTATATAAGCAAACACAAGTGTGTGTACTTGGGTTACATTCAGATAGGATTAAAGTGATTATATTAACTATTGAGAAGCATTATGTAAGGAAAAGGATAGTCACCACCAGTAAGTGTGGTGGCAAAAAATCCGTGGTTGAAGGACAGCAAACAGAAAGTCTGAGTACTGTAGAACCTCCCCACTCTGCAACCCCATTAATCAATATAAGCTGTCCCATTGCAATCAATAATTTAATGTAACTCTTGTGTTCACTCTTTTGGAAGCTATCAGCCAATTATTTACAAAGAACTTATTTTCCTTAAAGACTTTAGTTCAGCATGAAAGTAAGTTTCATCAGAATGCTAATTTGTGCATTTGTCCAATGATTACATCCTTCTGATTTTAAAAGACATCCATTGATTGCCAGGGGTTTGGGGACTTAATTCAAAATATCTTTAAAGCTTCTTGTCTTGCTCTGAACCTGCTGAGCTCTTAAGATCTTCAGGAGAGGCCTTTTGAAAGAAGATGCAGAGTTTTCTCTGGGGTACATGAAGAGCTATTTCCCCAACTGCTCTCCAATTATGGAATATGCTTTCTTTTGAACTCAAGTTCAGACATGTTTCTCCTGTTTTTAATGTTTCCCCCTATTTTTTCTTGAAATACCGCCTTGGAGTTCTTTGTGAAAGGTGGTATATAAATACCTCCAATACATAAAATTAAGATAATTTTGTAAGAATGTATTTCAAAGGACATCACTTTACCAGTGGCAGATTTTTGAAACATGGGAGTTTAAGAGTTAAGTCCCAGTTTTTCTTTCTGCCTCTTCTTTGCAGGCTCGTCGTATTCTAGACATTACTCCTGTGAAGGAACTTGTGAACCTGAAGTGGAACACATATGGACGTCCTTATTTCTATTTCCTGGCTCTGTTTTATGTCCTCTATATGATCTGCTTCACCATGTGCTGTGTTTATAGACCACTGAAAAGTCGTCCAGACAATCAGACGGACGAGCGGGATAACACCATCCTTGTGCAGAAAACATTGCAGGTACATTAGCATATAAATACAGGTTTCTCCATGAATTTAGGGGAATTGTAAAACAACTCTCTTCAAAATGCAGTACAGAAGAATCGACAAAGTTAAATAAAATGTTAAACTTTGCAAAAACTCTTTTTGAAAATGCTCCAAGTTATCCCATGAATAAAAAGGCTGCCATACTCCTAAGAACCCCTTCAAAATGAGAAGATTTTCACTCAATTTGCCAGTGAGGCTCTGGCTTTGACTAGTATTTCTGGAATGAATCATCCCCAACTGCAGTGTCATTGTCTGATCCAAAGACAATGGTCTAACTTCTTGAAAGATGAAAACATGAAATAAGGTCTTTCCTTGTGTTCTGATGGGCAAGAGAAGTTATTGGACTGCACCTTTTCAGTCTGTAAATGGAAATTAGCATTTTTTTTACACACTCCCTGCTAAAAGCAAGGTAGCAAAGGAAAGATTCTGCTCTAGTTCTCTCACTGGTATACAGTATTTAGTGTATATTCAAGAAGGATTTTAGGAGGGATGCATGTTACTTGCGGTTCGCCTTTCCAGTAACAGTTTTACTCTCAAGTCAAAGTTTAATGCTGCCAAAAGATAAATAATTAAATTAAATTAAACCAGTTCCAGGTTTTTTGGGGCTTTCTCATCTCCTTAACCAGGGTTTTTCCTGTTTCTAGGAATCATATCTGACATATGAGGATCAACTCAGGCTGGTGGGGGAGTTAATTACAGTGATAGGAGCCATGGCAATTTTACTCCTAGAGGTAAGGATGAAAGAATAAAGCTCTATTAAGCTGATCTTCATTAAAGTATACCAATACCAGTTTGGCAGTTCTATTTACCATTTGAGAGACACTGTGTTTTGAGAAGGTATACCAAAGCAATCATATGTTATCTGAAATCAGTATAATTGTCTTGAAAAACATGATGCTACAGATACTATCAGTATTTCTGGCTTCCCTGTTGTGAAATATCCAGAGTTAAAGTTAGTTTTGGAAATGGTTAAAATAAATAATTACAGTTGAGCTGATTGTGGAGGAATATAGCCAGTAACTGTTGCAGGATCTGCACATAATAAAATAATTGATCAATATTATGGTTTATCTTAAAATTTCTTAAAATTACTGCCCTGCTAAATTTTACTGGCTTAGGCCATTTTATATTTTAAAATTATACCCTTTATGGAGCATATTCCCTCCAATACCTTTTCATCTCATGCCCCAGTTCTTCCTAGCCTTCCTTGAACCCTTCAGCTTAAGTTATATTTTGCTTCCTTCCCAACACATGGTCTTTCTACTACACCTCTCCAATTTTAGCATCTTTTTGCCTTTTGCTTGTTTAATCACCAATATTTGAATACCTCTCTTTTGAATGCCCTCATTCTGCAACATCATTGATCTAACCCAAATGAAAAACTTAGCGAGTAGTTTAGATCACTGACTTATCAGGGTGTTGCTGACTAGTGAAAAGCAGGCAACATTTTTTTTGCTACTAGTTGTAATGTGTAGGTTTCCCTTTATAGATCTTATCAGGTATTAAAGGCATTGTCCTTGTAATGGCTTGTTTTTCTCTATTTTTTCTTTGACTTGGGCACAAAATATGTTCTGAACTCCCTGTAATGTTGAATCAATTTCTAGGAGTGGACTGAGCATGTTGGTCATTTCAGCCTTCAGTTGAAGTGGTTGGTGGTTATAAGTTTTTGATATGTAATTCATTTTTTATAGATTCCTGATATTCTAAGAGTTGGAGCCACAAAATACTTTGGACAAACTGTCCTGGGAGGACCTTTCCACATAATAATGTGAGACTCTACATTTCCAAAACTCACAAATATTCTTTTTTCTTATACATATTCTGCCATTGTTACTTTCCTCTCACCGTTTTTCTCTTCCATTTCTATCTGCTTCAACTCTGGATTTCTTTCCTAACATCTGTTTAAATTCTCTCTGCAGGATTTGTCTTCTGCTACCCTTCATTTTTCATTAGCTCCTTAAGGTTTTTTAAAGTCTTTTGGTTTACTTTGACATTCCTCAAATACTTGGAGGAATCCACACATCCAAATTTTATTTCAGGCAAAATCAAAGGCCCAACCCAAGAAGCTATGGTAATCTCCTGAGAAATTTGGAATTCCTCAGATGTTTCAACTTGGGAAATAAATATTGAATGCATTAAAATTGGCAGCAAGCAATTTCTCAGAAGAAATGCCTTGCTCCACCTCAAGTGAAAATACACTCTTCATCCTATGAATACACATCAGCATATATTTACATGCATCATTGGCTCATATATGTTTAGGGACTCATTCTGCTTTAATTAATTTTAGGTTGTATTAATTAATTAATCTCTGACTATCATTCATTGTTCATTCACTTAATTATATTTTTCATTTACAGCATTACATATGCCTGTGTGATCCTGATAACCATGGTAATGCGACTGACAAGCACAGAGGGAGAAGTGGTCCCTATGTCCTTTGCCCTGGTGCTGGGCTGGTGCAACATCATGTATTTTGCACGAGGCTTCCAGATGCTTGGGCCCTTCACCATCATGATACAGAAGGTAAGGAAAATATAACTAAATTCTGAAGGCAAATGGAGAGAGAATTCTATTTCTCTCAGAAGTGCATCTTTTCCAGTAATTGGAACTGGGGGTTTAAAGGTCAGACAATAGTGGGTGGGAAAAAGAAGAGCTGGGGAAAAGTTAGATATTATAACATATTGTTCTACCTTTTCTACAGATGATATTTGGTGACCTTATACGTTTCTGTGGGCTAATGGCTGTTGTGATATTTGGCTTTGCCTCAGGTGAGACCTAAAGAAAGGTGTGAACTTCCAATATCATTCCAGTATTCTTTGAACGTGCAGTCTGAGAATCTGTTTATAATGTCCTTATTATGCTATTATTGAAGAGATTTTTCTTCTCCAGTGAAAAATCTTATTTTCTCTATATTTCCAGGGTTGTTTTTTTTTTAATTGTACCCACATTTTTGTAATAGCAATGGCTTTCATGAGAACCCTGGAATTTTATGGAAGCTTAAAGGACTACCACAGCGAGAAATCAATATTAGAAGAAAATGATATCTAAAAAATATTTGCTATTCATTGCTGAGTTTTCTCTGCCATGCATATGGAAGTGCTGGGCATATGTTCAGTGAATTTGGACAATACAGCAGCTTAACAATATTGACTGGCGTCTTCTTTGAACAGGAAGTTCATCCCAAAATGCATTATAATTTTGGGGCAGTACACTCTTAAATATTAGTGGAAGAAATGGAGGGATAAACAGCAGAAGAAATTGTTGTCAGTCTCTTGGTGGCCATTGTTAAAACTGGGAGAGACAGATCCTTTGCTCTAATCCAGCATGGTTCTTATTTTTGCAGATTCTATAAGCAATGTATTGAGGTTTCTTGTATAACCTTTTATGAATGGAGTGTCCTGAAAATACAAAATTTAAAAGCCACTGCTTTAGATGATGCTTTACTCTGAGCCTTCCTGTTGTTCTGGCTGCTCCATAACTTTTTAGAAAATACATTATTGCATACTATTGCCTACTGAACACACTTCATGGTAGACTTTGCTCCTTTTCACCCACATCTCTGTTTATATATCACATGCTTAAACTTCCACAGCATTGACTATGGTGTCATAATGTGCTTACACAAATATTCAAGCTATGGAACAGAAGAAAATAATTTATACGTCTGTCTTAGAATTTTCATGAGAATTAAGAGAAGCTATTAACTTTCAGGATAATTAACTTACAGAGAAGACATCAGTAGAAAGAGAGTTAAAGAATTAAGATTCTAGTGGCAGAGTGGTTGAAAGAACAGGAATAAAGTAAGATGGGGATGACATTATCTGGTTTCATGTATGTGAGTGTGTATGTGTATGTAGCTGACTGCTCATTTTTGTTTCATCACCAGCTTTCTACATCATCTTCCAGACAGAAAATCCAAGCAATTTGGGACAATTCTACAACTATCCCATGTCTCTCTTCAGTACCTTTGAGCTCTTCCTTACCATCATAGATGGACCTGCCAACTATGATGTAGATCTCCCATTCATGTTCAGTGTGGTGTATGCTGCCTTTGCCATCATTGCCGCTTTGCTCATGCTCAATTTGCTCATTGCCATGATGGGTGACACTCACTGGCGAGTAGCTAATGAACGGGATGAGCTTTGGCGAGCACAGGTGAGATTATAGTCACGTGGCACAGCAGCGTCTATTGAGGAGTCACCTATTCTTGCTTTGGACCTGTCTGCACTGGAACTTTAGACCACTTTGTGGTGGCGTTAGTTGCTGTGGCTCCTCAAGCATTTCTGGGGTTTGTGACTCTAAAAGGGACTTGGGTGTTGTAATCCAGAATTCTTAGCCCTTCATAATTCTCCAATATGTGTAATATATTCTTCCAATATATGGAAGAGATCGTGATCATTAAATAAACTAGTCTAGGTTAAGATAGAATTGTAATACTGATGTACCCTTATACTGTAAAGATTTGTTATGGACGCCACTATTGTTAGCTGGGAGCTAATTTAATGCTATCTCTTCTTAAAGTAATTATGTTCTGCATTATTGACAATAGGCTATACCATCATCTCTCTCGGCTAGAGGCAGACATTAAATTGGTCTGTTATTCTAACTCATTCCAATTCATTTAATGAATGCCTACATATTTTTGAACGTACAGCCTTGCAGATGTAAATGAAAAATTTCAGGATTCAGATCTGCTAGTAAATGTATGGTTACTCAAGAGGGAAGAAGTGACACTGTGCTCATGTTTAAAGAACTGAATCCAGGGACAATCTAAAGACCTCACAAATTGGTTCTGGAATCCATGTGGAACGTGGAGTAAGCGCACAACAAACATGGTGGAACTCACTTCCACGTAAACGTATTATATCACATTCAAATCCATTTCCTTTTTGCTTATTAGGCATTGTGCGGTTTTAATAGCCAAAAAAGCTTTTCTGCTTGATCATAACAGCACAAAATAATGTTATTTGTTGAATAATTATAGCTAAAACCAAGGTACAGCAATTTGAAGCCACTTAGAGTAACTGTAATATGGAAACAGATAGCCAGGACTACTTGCCCACCTCCTTTTTCTCATTCCGACTGAAGCAGCCACGCTCTGTATGTGCTGTACTGCTTCAGATTGCAGATGCCAGGTCATGTGGTAACACGCTCTGTCATTCAAATTCTTTTCTGTTACAGATTAATTAACTATCCAGAAAATAAGGTCTAATCTACTCTTTCCCCCCAAACATTAGTTTTTTTAAGTACAGAGAATTATTTTATAAGTTAGAAAATCATTTGATTTCTTGGTCTGTGCATGAAAGGGGAAAAATTGTTCATAGCTTGAGAAAATGAAACATTTTTAATAAGAATGTTCTATCAGAACATTTGAGAGGACTGTGTTCAGAAACTAGTAAAACATGAATCAGTCTGAGTGTTCTGCCATAGGGAACAAAGAAACTCAAAACAAGCCCTTCAATCCCTTATTTTTCATCTTAGGAGCACACATTTAGATAGAGTAGTAATTCATGCTGAGTACCTATCATCAGGCCTACAGAAAAATCGGTCACTTGATTTTTTGAAAGACTCCCATCGCACATAAGAGAAGCATCTATTAAGCATGTTTTTGCAGGCTGACCTCCTGCACAGCTGCAGAACTAAATCAAGAAAGGAAGCAAGAGCAGTAGATTCATCTCAACACAGCCCATGGACAACATTAACAAAAACAAAGACATACACCACTGGGTAAAATATATATATCTACCTAATGCACACGAGCAATGTATACTCTTTGCCCTTGGCAACCCACTGCAAATCTCAACAAACAATCAAGGGAACCCAATGTTTGCATTTGGCAACCTGAAAGCTCAATAGGATAGCAGCACAGTGCACATACACAGTAGTTGCGAGATGTATATCTAAGACACCCCAGGGCAACAATATTCTATTATCACCCATCAACTCTGATTGCTTTACAGGATAACATGCACTGTAACTTAATCTCAGCACCTATGCTTAACTGATTCTCCCTCACCCCTTCTCCCTTTCCATCCTCAGCCAACTCTCGCTAAAGGGAGCAGGGGCAGGAGTTTTCTCTGCTGTATTAGCTAACCAGACCCCTTGGTTTGGAGAAATTTTAAAAAGAAACTAACCAATCGTAGAACACTCTTTCACTCAGAACAACACTTCAGAATATGGAGTATCTTGTTGTGAGTTTGGAACACACAAAAGGATCGTTTTGAGTTCAGGATGTTCTTGCCTAGGGCTGCTGAGCTGACATGTTCAGTTTGAAATAACAGGCCTACCATTTGATCATCTCAATGAGAATTCTTATATGCGAAACTTTATTTTGTTTAACTTGCTAGTTTGCGGTTTTAACATAACTCAATATTTATTCAGTGCATTCAAAATCAAACAAAATTGAAGAACTGTTTAACTTCATTTATATGGAATATATAAAGATAGAGCTACTACACAGAGATAATTCAGTCCAATTCAAACATAACTGCATTTGCCACTGAAAATGATTTTGAAGTGGAAGGAGCCCCATTAGCCAAGTGCACCTGAATCTAGCTGCTGAGAGGGTTTGGCAAATTGTGTTGTGAGGCAGTGTGCAGATTTTATTATGGGTGTTTCCTCCATAATTCAGCTTTCTTTTAGAAAATCTGAATCAGGGCTATATCCACATGAAGCCTTCACCATTGATTTATTTAACTGTTTTTAGTACCTACCCAAATCAAAAGACTCTGGACATCAGTAACATTTAACTACTGTACAGCTGAAGGGTTAGTAAAACGGACCATCTCCGGTGATCTTCAAAACCCCATAAGGGAGAGAGCTTTACAAACTTCTGGGGATACAGAGCTGCTATCTTGTCCATGTCTCCTAACTTCAGCTTGAGGGGGACTCTTAACAGGCCTCCCTGAGATATTCTCAACAGATGGGTGGACACAGTTCTGACAAGCGGTGCCTGATACAACAGAGCTATCTAGATAAGGCTCTGTAGATCATCATCAGCATTTTTAATTGGGCCCAGAGGCAACTTCAGGAGAGATGTTACTGTGCAAGGATGGGGCTGACTCACCAATAATCTTATTGCCACATTCTGGACTATTTGTTGCTTCATGTTGATCCAGAGGCTGGCCCTACACGTAGAGCATGGTAAAATCACCTAGCCAGGTGATGATCAAGACTCCTAAATAATGCTTGAACCATCTTGAGTAGTTGTCTGTTTCTAACTGTAGCTCACAGAAAATTGCACTGTAGCATAGAACATGGCTTTTGATTTTGTGGCTGGTCCCATTTGTATGATTTTCTTTATTTTGCCTTCAGTTATCTAAATCTAATAAATTAAACCTAATGATGAATTTGAACTGTTTTTCTATTTTATTTTTGAATACAAATTTGTCAAGTTTATGGTTTTATTTTGTGGCAGGATCGAACTAATCCATTGCTTTCATGCAGGTTGTTGCTACTACAGTCATGCTGGAACGGAAGCTCCCACGATGTCTTTGGCCTCGGTCTGGTATTTGTGGGCAAGAGTATGGGCTAGGAGACAAGTGGTTTCTCAGGTGAATTCGTTTTACCTAGTTGTATCATTGCCTGCAGGAATAAACTCCAGTGTAGTTAATAAAGTTAGTTAAAACATGTCTGGGCACCTGGGTGATAGGTACATAGGAAGCTGTTTATACCGATCAGATTCAGATCACTAGCCTACTTAATTCAAGCTAAACTGATAGCCAGCTTTTCAAGCACAGGCTTTTTGTGATTCTATTTGGAAATATCAGTGACTGAATCTCGATCCGGAAATTATGTTTTCCAGCTAAGGGCAGAAACTGAGGCTAGAATGTGAAGTGCAGAAGATAGTAATACAAGCCAGGTCGAGTAATTCTATTACTAGGTTAGTTGCCTAACTATTACAAAGTCCAGCTTTACAAGCCTTTTAGGCAGGTGTATACACATTCCCAACTTGTTTTGTAAAAACTGGGTCTCAGCTTCAAACCATCACTTTTGTGACTGAAGACTTGGAGTTCTGGATGATAAGAGAGCTTTATTGATGGCAGCAGAACCTGGAATCTGGTTCCAGAGTTCTAATGCTTGTTGGAGAGGGAAGTTATTTCAGTTCTGGCCCTTGAACCTGTTTTCTTCATAATGAAGGAACTTGCCTAAAACTGGCATGTCAGTTTTGTGATTTTGGGGGGGAGTGTGGTGTTTGTCCTTTCAGGATTTTTTTCATTATTTTCCTTTCTATTTTTATGGTAGTTTATTTTAGAATGTAAGCCACCCAGAGTCATCTGGAGTTGGGCACCCTCTAAAATAAACAAATAAGAAAAGCCATTACATTTATTCTCTCGTTTTCACAGGGTGGAAGAGCGTCTGGATGCCAGCAAACAGAAGATGTTACGCTATGCAGAAGCATTTAAAAACCAGGACAAGGAGGATTTTGATAGGTTTTCTGGGAAACTACACCTTGAACCGTTCCAGTTCAAGACAGAAGCATCTCCATCAGTCTCACGAAGCACTACTCTGAGTAGTTGCCACCGTGGTTGGCAAATCCTGCGGCACAACACCTTCAGCCACCTTCGCGGGGAAGTGAATCATGCTTTGGAAGAAGAGGTCTACCATGTCTGATGTATCTCTTGAGTGACTGGTCACATTACTGGTGCTTTGTGCTGCTTTACAAATTCTTCCAGTAGCTGGCAGGATTTGAGGGCAGCAATATCAGGGTTCAGGATGACTTCAGTCTTTCTAAGTTCATCTCTTCCTTTGGTCTCTGAAGGACCAACTCTAGGGAGAATTTAGATTAAAACAAGAAAAAAGGTAAAATCCACAAACCAGCTAAAACCTAGCATTCCAAAAGTCCTTTAAGAGCTTGAGTGTCAGTTTATCACTTTTCCCATACTGTTCCACTGAAAGGGGTAGAATAGGTTATTGTTTTTTGATATAGGATTTCAGTGCACTTTAAACTAAATAGGTGACATGGGATTTTATCCCAGATAGAATTTTTGTAGCCAGTATGATAGGATTTTTTTTTTTCTTGGCTGAATTGAATTCCGTTAATGTTTCCCTTGGGGAGTGGAGTGGGGAAAAGGTTTACAAACATTTATGTTAATATACAGCTGTCTCTGTTTATTCTTGCTGGCTTGGAATCAAGCCTGTTAGTGCTCTTTGTCTTGTCTAACAACTACTGTACAGTCCCAGAATTTTGCTTAAAGAAATCTGAAAAAAAAAAAACTAATTAAATAAAACCCTACCTTTAAGTCTAACTTAGCAGGTGAAAGCCTTACAAAATTCTTCCAAGGAATACTGTGTATCCCTAAGAAAGCATCAAGATTTGCTTAAAGCGGAATCCAAAGTGATATTAAAAGTTTCTGCTCAGCCAAAAATAACTGCAATTAAATTGAGTGAAAAGTTTCAGAGGGCTTTTCACAGTCTCTGCTTCCAAGGTTCAGATATGGCCTTTCCTACAGATCCAACTTGAAAAGAAGATCTTTCCAAATATAAAGTGAAGCAAAGCAGGTGCTTCTTTAATTTGTCTCCAGCTTTCTTATCACTTCAAACTTAACTCCAGAAGGGGGAAAAAACCCACAATATTTCATCACTTAAAGAAAAGCAATGACTTACTGCCTTTCCAGCAGCTGAGTGAAAAGTTACTCCCATTCCTCTGCAGCAGGAGCAATGAGAGGAGGTCTCAGCTGATCAGAGGATGCATATTTGCATTTCCATTGCCAACGTACATTGACCTGAGCTATGCAGCATCAAAGAATGATACAGACGATTATCAGGCATTGACAATGTGATTCCTGCTTGATCTACTATTGCACGAATTTGGCTCTGGCCTTCAAGGATGATTTGTCTTGATTCTCATTCCGTAATAAAAATGCATTTTCTATGGACAGATGTCTTCCAACTTTCCAGCTGTATGTGAGGGTCCGTCGCAGTGGTCAAATGTTCCCGAAGGACCCTCAGCCTGCTACTAGTGGTCTTGCTTTTTGTTGAACTGTGACAAAAGAAAGCTATGAGTGCATTTTCAGACGTACCTTCACTTCCAGGAGGGCAATTCAGAGACTAGTTAGGGTGGGAAGGGTGCCACTTGAACTGATCGCACATCCTGAAGATGGCTCTCTGCCCCTCTGAACTCCAGTGACTGACAGACTTGGGGTGAGGGGAGGATTTCTAGAGAAAAAATGGGGAGGACCTTTTTATCTGAGGATGAAGTTTGGAAGTTACCTCTTCAGGCTGAAGTTGAATGGAGATTTGTTAAATCACTGTGATGAACTGAAGTAGTCTTTGTTATTCATGGTTACATGAATTTCCTTTATAGACGTGTGGCTTTTGCACTACATGCCTCTGAAAATACAATTTGCACATGTATAAAACTGTGATCTGTGATGCTTTAAGGAAGTTGGAAGGTAATTTTATTTCATGTCTTAATATTCTGACTTCATATTTTCCCCAAATAAAGTCTTATTAAAGGAATTCTTTAGGGGCTAGTAAAAGTATAGTCATTTCTCCAGCTGGCATAGGTCTTATTAGTTTCCCCAAATGATTGGACAAGGACCTGCACCATCAATTAATTAATGTAAGTAATTAATAGGGTACCAGAATATTTGGGGCAGGAGGATTTTTTTCCCCCTGGACTCTGCTAAGAAATTGTGTTTTAGAATATCCATTGATTAAAATATAACCTTGCTTGCTACATAACAGGAATATGAGTTTCAGCTCAGTTTTCTTTCTAACATGCAATCTTTGGATACATGTTTAGGTATCCAAAGGTACAGGAGTTTATCAGTGGTGTTTTTTTTAAGTAAGGCAGCAGTCAGGTATTTGACATCTGAACTGCAGTCTAAAGTAACATAATCCAGAAAAAGCTGTACATTAAGTTGAGATCCTAAACCAATGCAGAATCCTGTTGGTCCATTGTAATGCAAATTTGGGGGAGCTTTGAGCTAAATCTCAGACTTCTATTTTTAATATGGAAATATGATTTATTGATAAAATATGCAGAAAGATAATAGATATACATCACATTGTAAATCTATTTGGAAACTTATCATGATTTGCCTTAGAGGTGAAGTGCTGAGAATTGTTTTAACTATCCCTAGCCCTCAAGGGAGATTAATCTTTAAAACTTTGTAACATAGATCACATTGTTAATCTCTTTTGCTCACAACTGTTTAACCATACATCTAGGGTGAATTAAGCTAACATAAGTAAAAAAACTATTGTTTTAATTTGTAGACTAGTTTTTGTTATTCATTTTGTTTAAAGTTGCACTTCCTTATTCTTTTGCATCATGTTAACGTAGTTTTTTTTACACTTTGCTAATAGCATTTAATAAGATTCTGAGATTCAATAAAAATAAATTTCCAGTTTTATACTACAAGAAAACATGTTATTGTCTAAATTAGAAAGTTAGAACAATCATGTTAAGACTTCACACACAATGTAGACTCAAGGATATGACTCCTAATGACTTAGCAATTTTTCAAAGTCTTTGCTACGTTGCCAAAAACCATTTCAAAACCTCCAATTTATTGAGCTTTACAACTAAGCCAGGGCATGCTCTGAATGCCACTAATAACAAATGGAAAATCCCAGTTGATTTGAGCTGTCTAGAAACAACCTATAGCAGCTATCTATATGTATGTTACGTGATAATTTTTGCCAATATGTGTATTTTTTAATATAAACTACATTAAAATTCAGCTCGTTGTCCAATGTTTTCTTTATGGTGTAATTGTTTTTCTGGAGACTATATAAACTTTAAGGGTATGACTTGAAGAACAAGCTTTCTCATAGTCTCACACCTCATCTGGAGAATCTTAACGCCCATTTCCTTTTTTCTTTAATAATCATTATTCCACAAAGAGGACTGTCCTGATTTGCTGAAAACTGATGAGCAGTCAGTCCCTTACACAAAAGTTATTCTATCCATCGCCTGATGTGTAAGAGAAACTATCAGTATGCTTTGTTTAGGAAAATCAGCACCTATGTGTAACCTGCATAGAGGACGCACATTGTTTTAAAAAGTTTAAAAAACACACACATTTGGTCCAATATAATTTGATTCAGTAGTACTCAGGAGTCTTAACCAAAAAGTTTTTGTACATTATTTCAAACCGATCCCAGCAGGGTAACTCTAATTTATGTGCATAAACAAAATCCAGGAATCAACAATCTGGATTTTGTTCACTCTTCTGTATGAATAATTCTTGCCTTATTAATTAGTGACTCCATGTTTAAAGCACCTTCCAAGAACTTGGAAAATTCCAAGTTATCTCTGATGTTTGTTGCCCATGTTGCACAAAATTCAAAATATTTTGAAAATATTTTATTCGGAATAAATTTATTGATCCTTCTTGAACATATCTACCTGTTTTCTGTACTATTATATTTGATGTCTTTGCTAAATGCATGCTATTCTTAAAAAAAAAACTTTTAAGAAAAAAGGGTGTACAGTGGTACCTCGAGTTACGAACTTAATCCGTTCCGTGACTCTGATCGCAACTCAAGTTGGTTGCAACTCGAGGTAAATTTTCCCATAAGGTTCAATGTAAATACGGTTAATTTGTTCCGCCCTCCGAATTTGGTCGCACAACGAGGCAAATTTCCCCATAAGGTTCAATGTAAATACGGCTAATCCACCCTCCAAATTTGGTCGCACCACGAGGCAAATTTCCCCATAAGGTTCAATGTAAGCTGTATTCTTGCCAAGCCTGCTCTGCATTTTCTTTGGAGCCATGCTGACAAGCACACCAAAAACCTTCCAAACGCCACAAAACACACCACAAGCCTCACCGAACGTCTCCTTGCTACTGCGATCTCACCCACAGGAAGCCGCGACCGCGTGGCAGCAGGGCAAATGGCCGCGGATCTGGTTCGTAGCTCGAGGCGAGTTCGCATGTCGAGGTAAATTTTTGGGGCTGGAGCTGGTTGTATCTCGAAAAATTCGTAAGGAGGGGCGTTCGTAACTCGAGGTACCACTGTACTTCAGATAGATAAAACAGCAGCCTCTTAGAATGATGCAATCTATTTTGACAGTGAGAAAGGAGGAGAGAGTATGCAATTCAGTTAATCCAAAGTGAGACAAACTGTTGAACCTAATGTTCTATAGGTATGGTGACCATATTTTCATGGAAAAAAATAAAGGACAAACCTGAAAAGGGCAAATCTGAAAGAGGTTCATAAGGATAAAAAATGGTAATTGTTTATAACTTTGCTTTACAAAGGAAAATTCAAGAGCAAAACCAAGAAAAACTTTTAAAAATGCGTATTATAATAAAAATATCTAAAATCAAATAAATTTATTTTAAAAAGACAATTCAATTTCCCTATTTTTCACATGGATGTGAAAGACTGCATTAAGTGGTACTATTTGTATAGTAAAAGTTAAATGACCAAAATAAAGGACAAAAGTGAGTTATTGAAAAATAAAATATAAAGGACAGCTTTCTGAAATAAAGGACTGACCTTTATAATAAAGGATGTATAGTCCCTGTATCTACAAGGATCATACCAGAAGAAATGAAGTGAGGGAGAAGCGTCTTATCCAGAGTCTCACACGCTTTTATTGAAAACTAGACAACCTAGACAAAACTAGACAATCATTTCAGAGTTATTTCCTTACCTAAAAAGAGAAACAGAATGACCAAGGGCAAAAAAGCAGTGGGAGTGTGAGCGACTTACGACTTGCTGCTGGCTCCTCCATTGACTTTGCTAGTGGGAAGCTGGCAGGGAGCATCAGAAAGCTTCCTTCCTTCCTTCCTTCCTTCCTTCCTTCCTTCCTTCCTTCCTTCCTTCCTTCCTTCCTTCCTTCCTTCCTTCCTTCCCTCCCTCCCTCCCTCCCTCCCTCCCTCCTTCCTTCCTTCCTTCCTTCCTTCTCTCCCTCCCTTGCCACATATAATATGGTCTTGCACCATTTGCCCTACCTTCACAACCCTCAAGGGAGCCCCAGAGAACCTCCCCCACCTTCTCCTCAGCTGACCCACAGAACTGCCTGTCCCTGCTCCTCATTCTGGCATATCCCCAAAGGACCCCTTCCTCAAGGGAGGAAGAGGGCTCGCCTCTGACTCCCAGGCCCTCGGCAGCCCCCAGCCACTCACCAGCAGGCATCCGACTTGCTCCCTTGTCCTTCCCTCATTGCGAACTGCCATTAAGAGATTTCAAATTTCGGCCTTGGTTCCAAAGCAGCCAATCGTCACTCACCTGTTGGCCTTGCTTCCAGCCAGTTGAGCCCAGGGGACAGAGGGAAGCAGGGAAAAGGTCGGGGATATGCCCATGATGACCTGGGCTGACTGTGGCAGTGCAGCAGCATAGCAGTACTGAAGCAGCTACAACTTTCACAAATTTCAATCCAAGGGGAGTCATGGGATCCAGATTTTGGACACGTTCTGTAAGTTAGCCCATTTGAGGTACCTTCATTCAAAAATTGTTGCCCTATGACACACTGTTTCACCCAGTTGAAGGTTACAGACACAAGAGTTTTAGTAGTAATAGATGTGGGTGGGGCTATGAGAAATCCAACCAATCTGGGTCCTGGTCCCCAAGGCCATAGAACTTCAGCAAAATGCTTTCTCTTCACTGTTCTGTGTTTGCTGCTTTGTATGAACATTAAGGAAGGCTTTAACTGTGACAGTTTCCAGAGTGATAGCCAAAATAAAGAGCAATTCTTTTATTTGGCCCAAGCACTCCAATCCCACAGCATTCTAACCATCCTTACATCACTAAATGTTTTCCTTTTGGCTGAAAAAATACTTTCCTCTCATTACATACAGTGGGAGACAAATAATTTTAGATAAGCTCTAAATAGGCCACATTGCATTGGAACTGGAGGTGTGGTGGTCAGTTCCAGAGGTATAGGCTCCAGCACTCCCTCAGTCCTGCCCAGCTTGCATGCAGCCACATGCTGCTATGTGTTTCTGTGTATTTTTCAGAGACTGGTGAAAAGATGGGAATGAAAATCCAGTGTTGTATTTCGCCTTCCAATATTGGCCTCTTGAACACAGAGGGGAGAAGATTTGTTAGGGCATAAGCCTTGCACGGCCCATGAAAGTTGAGGCCGTAATAAATTGATTGTTTGTTAAGATGCCAGAAGATTCTCTCATTCTGTTTTGTAATACATTTTCTCAACATTTGCATGAGGTGAAGAAGAAAATGATACGAGAGGACTTCCTGGGGAAGATGGCAGATTGAAGACAGCTCTGTGTAAAGTGGAGCCAATGTCTGCGGACTTTAATAAGGAGCTGATTAACATATCAGTTCCTACAATCCTCTCTGGATAAAAGAAAGATGGCAAGATCATCAAGCTGTTTCTCCTTACAATTGTTCCTTTTCCTCATGGAGAGACCAGAAGACAGTGGTCTCAGGTGTGTATGTCGGGGACGGGGAGGGGGGGTGGAATCGGGAGACAGGGAAATTCTCCATAATTGCTCAAGCTGCAAATGGAGCCTTTTTTTAAAGGACACTAACTTTGCACACTTCCCTTGCTAACCACATTCGGAAATTGACTATTCACTACTTCAAAGAAGTTAGACACCTGCAAAGTGACAAGGCTGGAAATAGCCAGTGAGTGCCTTCAATCCTTTATATAAGAGTATGAAGATTTATATTTATAAATTTTAAGAATTTGAAACAAATGGCAAAAAGCAAGTCAAGGTTTTGGCTATAGAAAGCTTTTAAATGGATTAAGGGCTCAGAATGAATTGGAAATTGGACTTTGAATTCTGTGACTCTGAAATTATTCTTAAAGAATAATGCATGTTTGTGGGAAAGAGAAATTGTTTTTGATACTGAAGACATAATAAGACAAGTAATTTAAAATGGTGTTTAGAGATATCTTTGAGGAACTGCCTCAGGATATTGAATCAATTATGTCAGCCATGTTGTGTTTTTCAGTTCTCAGTGGATATCACAGAACCAGATATGCAGCAAAACCTACCCGAGGAAAATATGGATGAGAATCTGAATAAGAACTTTTTACCAGATATAAAGAAAAAACTGGATGAGAATTTGAAAATTAAGAAAGAAATAAAAATGACAACCCTAGAGAGCAATTGGAATAATCTCTTTTTGTTGGAGTCACAAGGCAGATTGTTTAAAGTACTGAAGAAAGTTCCAACAAAGGTCAACTACCATCTGAATGGATTACAGAGAAAGATTGTTCTGTATAGAAGAAAAAAAAGGAATATAAAATCAGTTTATTCGACCAGGGATAAAATGGGACATGTAGTTATTCTGGCTGGTTCTTTTTAGATTTGCAGATATCTTAACTGAAAAAAAAAGTGTGGTACACTGGATTTGTTTATATTTAATAAGGTGTTTAAGTTCTTTCCTTTATTATTTTATGTGTCATAATTTCATAGTACTCAAAGTGGTTTTGTATTTAATTGCCTTTTTACTTAAAGTCAGGACGTTTGATCTTCTTTTCTTTAAAGGAGAAATTATTTCTCTCTGTTATGCTAAATTTCAGTCTTTTGTGGATTTGCTTATAGTGTAGAGTTGAGATATGGAATGTTTATAAGAATTATAAAGAATTATAAGAAAGTTATTTAGAGTAAAAATGTTGTTTACTGGAGCTTGTCTTTTGTAAAGAAGAAATGATCTCTTTTTGTTATGTTAAACCTTTCTTTTACTTTGTTTACATTTGGATATTGGGACCATTTTATGCCTTTTAAATGGGATTTTGTTTTAGCTAAGTGTGGAGATATAGAATGATGAATTTTATATATGTTAACTAATATTAATATTTTAGAGTTCTGTTTGGACTTTTTGCTGAGAATTGGATGGGAGAAGAGGTGACTTATTTGATTTGCCTATTGTTAAGAGATGGGTTATGGGATGAAGAGTTGTATATTGGCTAAATAAGTGGCTAAATAAGAAGAGGTGAAGAGATTATGGAATTGTTTGTACTTGTCATGATGAAGGTGGGAAGTTGCTTTTTTGGGGGGAGGTTTTGTTTTGTTGTCTTACAACTTTTTTTCTTCTTTTTGCTTACATTCTTTTATTGTTCTGTCTAAAACTCTTTAATAAAATTATGAGAAAAAGAAAGAAAAAGGAAATGATATGAGAGAGGAGAAGGAAGTCATTCCACTAGAAAGCCTGGGCTTGCATGTTTATTGCTGCAGCAAAACCACAGCAGAATCGTGTTAAATCACACCTAATTGAGGCTGCAGCAACCTAACCTTCACCTAGGATTCCCTCAGCTGACATCTTTTTTTGATCCTCCATCTTCCTTGTATGAGACGGATTGGTTGTTTACTTTTTATGTTCAAACACTATCATCTCGTGAATGAAAGCAATTACTGAGTTAGCTGACTTTTGTAGGTAATCTAGAGCAATTTATTTTGTACGTAATTTAGCACCACCAACGTCATCACTCTTTTCTTCTGCTACTGACATACCATTATCTATATGCCTAGGTTGATTCTACATGTAATCAAGATTTAGACTTGAGGACTTTGGGACCTATTTCAGCTTTATAGAACCAGTTAGAATAATGCTCAGATTCTAATGGGTCAAGTCAAAAGACATGTGCATTCTGCAAATTCTTACCTCTCTATCGATTGGGACCTGTTCACAGATTAATGTTCATTATTTGATTACTGCATGGATTGTTACTCACATATTTGATTATGAGTTGAATGATGAGAATTTTATTTAGTTAGTTACATTTTTCCCTGCCCTTCCTCATAAGAGCTCAGTGCAGCATAATGCCTTCCCCTATTGTATCTTTACTATATCCCCTCAAGGTAGATTAGTGTGCAAAATACTAGCTGTCCAAGGTAAACTTCATGGCCGAGAAAGAATTTGAATCTTGGTCTTCCAGGAGTGGCAACAGGACCCAGGTAACAAAAGGAAGTTATTCTCTGCAGATTATTTATGTAAAGTAGTTGTGTAACTCCTTGGAAACCGTGGGGGGGGGGGGGGTAATCAATCAATCAAAACAGCTTGCAAAACAACAAGTTCTGTATAGTAATAAATACTATAGTGAATGTCATGGATAAGTATGAATCAAATATGAAGTCTTTTGCCCCACCACAAGCCTAAGGATAGAATTTCTAGCTCTCCTTCACCTCCCCTCTTCCATTGCTGCTGTGCCCCTGTTTGCCACCAGTTTTGACAATACAGCCCAGCTTCTGGCATTCTCCTTCAGTCAGCTGAGATGGTATCCATCACCATATTATTGCTGATTATTTTTTATTGCTGCCTCTCCCTAAAGCCACTGTAGGTTTGTTGAGCCATAACACTAACTGGCATGGCTGTTCCCCCCCTTCCCCTTTCTAATCTCTCCCAAGCCAGTCTGAAAGTAATAGAGGCTTACTTCTGTCCATCTTGCTGTGGGAGTTCAGTTTTAATTAAATTCTTCCTTTATCAGCTTGTATCTTCACCAGGGTCACACCATCCTACCCCTGCCGCAATGTGTCACAGGTTCTTTTAGGGATTTGTAATGGGCTGTGAGAATAACCTTGGGAGACAGGATGAAGAGCTGCAGCCTAGACAATGGTCTGATAAGAGAAATCTGAGTCCAAAGGAGGAGTGGGGGTGGAGAATGTATCTCAGAAGGGACCCTCCCTAGTTCTCTGGAAAGTAAAGGCAGGGGAGGGGGGAAATGCTTTCAGACTTGCAAGATTCTGTTACTATTTCCTCCCCTCCCTCAAGGGTCCCTGCTATGGCTGTTTCTTCTTCTACATCTCTTGCATGCTGGATCAGTTGCTCTCAATAATGTACTCATTGCCATATATACTTTGTTCACTTCCCTCATCTACTCTTTCTCCTGGACATCTTGTGAGCATTTGGAACATTGGAAACAACTTTGGGGGGATGTTTTTATTCCTCTCCTCTCCTCTCCTCTCCAAAAAACCCCTAGAAGTCCAATGTCCCAATTTGAAACTCACTGACTTCACTTCTTAACTTCTAGAAAAGTAGGTGTACATGTGACAGATATGCTGGACATGATATTTATGACAGAGATGGTCACAGGTGCACTAAACAATCTTAACCATCCTTTCACACCAACAATCTCATTACTCAGTTTCAAACACTGCCCAAGAGTTAAATCAGGAATCTCTTGGCTTGGAGCTGAAATGCAGATAACGCAGCATATGTCTGAAGTGTAAGCTCAAACTTCAGAAGAAAATAAGGATGTGAAGCCTTGAATCTTGGAGTATAAAGCCCTGAGTTCTACTAAGCCTTGCATAAATATTGGGAGGGTATCACTGCTTGGTTAACAGAGCAAACTCTCCTCTCTGCTGCATTTCAGTCTCCCTAACCCTCAATTTTCCTTCAACAACAACAACAGTAAAAAGCAGCAGCAGCAGCAGCAGCAGCAATGTTAGCACTTCTTTTTATCCAGCTGACACTCAAAGGAAGGCCACCATCAGTGAAAAGGAAAAAGAGATGCCCTGTGCTCCTTTCAGAGTCTACAGATGGAAATCCCCCACAGAGGTATGTGGGTCACTCAGAGGTCCCTGGAACAGTCTCCTATTTTCTGGGGAAATCATTGTTTCCCAATAGCGGAAGGAGTGCCATTTTGTTGTGACAGTGTTTATTCTATGACTCTCCCCATGGAATATGGGGAAACCAGTCTTATTGTTTATATTAAGGTCTAAAATGTCTAAAATGCAGTAAGGATTAAACAGCTTTTTAACACAGGGAGTTCCTTGTTCAATGGTTTATAATTTACAAAGGAAACAGTGCAAAGACAGAACAGAAAGGCAAGGTAATTTAGGCACTAGAACTCAAACTTTTGTAGTTGCTTTTATGATCTACCAATACTTAGGGTTCTTTGCATGATGAAGAAAGAGAACTAGTGTGGGGTAAACAATAGAAGAGCTGGATTAGGACTGAGAAGATCCAAGTTCCCATTTAATTGTGAAAGTAACTGGATGACTTTGAGCCAGTCCCTTTCTCTCAGGCTAACCTTCCCCAAAGGGTTAGCATGATGATACAATTGGAGGGGAGTATTTATGTGTGCTGTCTTGAGCATATAAGGGTAAAAATGCAACCAGTCAACCAAAACCTTAAGTTCATTTGAGCTCAGGCACTATCAAGTGTTGAATCCTTTGCTCTGGGAGAGACACTCTATCTTATGTCTTGTTTGGATCACATCACTAGCAGGTTTGGAAGATTCCCAGAACAAAAAATTACCCATTTTAAAATAGCTGTAGATACCATATTATACTTTTTATACAATCCACCCTGTCCTGAGGACATGTTAAACAGAGTGCAGAAAATACAGACTATGTGCAGAATTGGTACACCTAAATGATAAGACTGACCTGACTATCGTATCATGGATGGAAGATTAAAGCCAGATTGCATTTTAAGGTGACAGAATGATTTATGATCTTTACCAAAGAACTGAGAACCAAACTGCATTTTCCTCCTCTTCTTTCCTAACCAAAATGGTCTCGTTTTCCTCGACTTCTGAATCCTTTACAAGAGACTTGGCAAACATTGTAAATGCAATAAATTTTAAAAAAAACAACACCCCAGCCAGCTGAGTCTGTCATTAAAGACTCCTTTCTGTCTAAGGTAATGGAGTGCAAACCTACCTTCTTAGCATCCTGGATCCTTAAGGGCAATAGGGGTAAGGTGCAACTCACTTGCCCTCTCCCCTACTGCAGGGGATCCACCCGCAATAAACCCTGGAAAGTTCCCATCTCTGCACCCAATGCCCTCTGGGCTTTTGATGCAGTTCTGGCCTCAGGCACTGGGAAGAACCGGTGTCCCAAGATTCATGTTTTTAAGACTGGAACAGTTTCCAAGTGTAACGGTTCACTAAAATATTAACGCAGTCGGAAAGGAAAATTATCATTTTATGTTACTGTATCCAGCAAAAAGCTGCAAAATTGCAGCCCCATATTCACCAGCCAGGCACTCCTGATTGCCAATTAGCCAATATTCTGTTAATCTGAGCAGTAAACATTGTTTTGCCAGCTGTTATTGGTTTTGAAATCACTAATTATTAACCAAATTCTTGGTTCTGAAATAACCATTTATTAACCAAATAACCAATAAAACAAGTTCCATGTTATGTCAGGCTTCTCCTAGAATCTACTAGGCCCATCTGGCTCTGCTCCCAGGCTCAACCTAGCAAATTAGTATTTCTGAATTTCTAACTGGGTAGGAATTGTTGCAATGGTCAAACTACAGGTATGCTGGAGCAAAATTGCTATAGAAGGAGAGAAATTGCTATCCCATTAGAGTAGAGAACTTCTTGAGATCTGTTCTTGCCAGTACCTTTTTAAAGCTGAACCAATAGGTCTTAGAATATAACAATTAAAGGTATAGTTTATTGGATAATCTCCAAAGAAAGTTAACTGATTGACCTCAATCATGCCTGTCTTCATAACAGATGAACTCTTGCCACTTCAAACAACTTGTTTGTCATTAATCACTCTAGGATTCTAAGAAGAACTATGTATGTAGTATTGTTTTAAAATCATGGAATAAGAAAATGGAAACCAAGTGTCAACCATGTAAAAGCTGATCTACCTAGTTAGCTAGCTATCTGCCTATCTGTCACATAGAAATGGCTAGGAAAGCCTAGACCTTCAAAAATAATACTGAAAATGGTATTGGAGATTGGAAAGAACTAAGATCATTAATATTGTTCCAAGTGGTATTCTTGGAACATTTCTGATTGAGTTTGGAGATCAGAATCCAGGAATATTCCAATATGCCTTGGGCAAAGAAATCAGGTATGAAACTTCCCTTCCAGCAGCTTTTGGGAAGGTGGGGGTGGTGGGTGGTGGGAGAGAGACAGAGGATTTAATCCAAGCATACATTTTCTGCCAAAACCTGATGTGAAGAGCTCATAGAAAACATCTAGACCCCCCCCCCTTTTTTTTATAATATTCTTCTTTTCCGTGGAAGATTTCTAAGTTCCATAATTTTCTGTGAAATAGATTGATGATGAACATGAGTTGTCATGACAATTCTGTTAATCACTTTGGATGAACTTGTCTCAACTCAGGCCAGATCTATACAAAGCAAGAAGGAGATACATTATACATCAATGGGGCTGAACTCTTCTTCAGTTTATGGCAGCCATTGCTGTTCTAGTTGGAGTTACTTCTGGTCATGAAGCCAGAGAGGAACATGTTTTCAAAAGTAGTAATTTGGGGATGGGGGAAGAACTGTCAGGAAAGGGCTTAAACTTCTCCAAATCATGACAATGACAATGATGATGATGATGGAGATTTAAAGCACAAAATGTGGGGTGTAGCATGGGGGATTCAGTACCAAGTCAATCCACTCAGCAACTATTGTTTTTTCATGAAATTTAGTTCCTTGGTAAACAAACTATACTGAAGAGGAAGAAGCAACTGGTTTGTCTGTGACATTAATTAAAAGAGCTTAAGTGCCATAATGTCATCATCTTGCATTTGTTTGCTTTTCAACTACTTGTTGCAGGCTGCAAAGAGTTTATTGTAATCCCTGCAATGACAGCCAGTTTGTTCAGTGTGCACCATGACCCAGCCTTCATAACTAGTACAGTATTTACAGTCAATTATTTCTGCCTCAGTGTGGCATGAATCCAAATCTGGTCATTGTAGTTAGCTTGGATGGGAAAAGACTAGGAACCATTCTTCTGAAAGCATGCTCACGATAGTCAGATCTGATAGCAGTAGATATTGAGCTCCTAGATATGTGCAAATATACCTGCTCATACTAATAGCTAAAATAGCCAGTGATGTACATGTGAATGACTGGATAAAAGTGTTTGTACAATCTGATTCCATGGGGCTTACTTATACATGCTGTTGGCCCAGTCAAGCTGGGTAAAGTCCCAGGGGGTTGTGATGCTCTTGAACATTTACATAATATTAGAGTTGAGCCTTTGAGCTACTAAAAAGCCAGATAAATCAAGGGAGGCTTCAAGGATGTAGCTTTCGCCTCCAGTTAAAATCTGGAATGGTGCTTACATCTCAAGTAAAATGTGTAGCTGAAAAAAGTGTCCGTGGCACATTCCTTTGGTAAGTTTGTATGTGACACAGAATGCCCTAGGAATGGTTTGATAATACCTAGGCACACCTTGATGAAGGTTGTTATGTCATAAAGTGGTTGTTTCAGGCCTAGGTGGACAGAGTTTCCAGATACCAACTTGAATGCCCGTCCTTAGCTGAGTGAGCATTCTTGAACTGTCCCTGTTACCTTCCCAGTGTACCTAGAAGGAATCACATTTCTAGTGAGAAACAAGACCATTCTGTCAATGTCCACGGATTGGACTGGGAAAGAGAGCAGCAGATTCAAAAACACATTCCAAAAAAGATAAATGAGGTTGCCATTGAAATGATCAGTACAGGATACTGTAACTAGAATTTTAACAGGAATGGTCTGTTCCAATCCTACCAACACAAATCAATCTACAAAAATGTCAGTCAGTGCCTTTTTGTTGCTGGACTCAATTCAAGGTCCTCTTTTGATTTTTAGATCTCTAATTCTGGGACACACATAATTCAAAAGCCTCTTCTTCTGCCACATTATCTTAGATTGTCTAACTTCTTGATCTCAAGTAAAACTCCTCTGAGCCCATTTCTTAAAATGTATTTTCATGTGTACTTTAAGGCATTTTTAATTGCTGACTTGCTGCTTGTTTCCATTTTCTTACACATGGTGTTTGTTTTGGGGTCTGTTTTGCCTCTGCATGAGGATACAGCTAGAAAGAAATTGTGCAGCTTACAATGTTTAAAATAAAAATTAAAACTGGAGTAGTGCTTCAATATCAAGGGTGAAATGAATGCTGTTGCCAGCAGGCAAACATTTCTTCTCTCATGAAGGATTACTTCATTCATTCATTCATTCATTCATTCATTCATTCATTCATTCATTCATTCATTTGATTTACATAGCCACCAATCTCACGTGACTCTAGGCAGGTAGAATACTTGCTGGTGGCAAAATGGTTAGTTATGGAGCATGGACCTTAAGAGATAAGCTCCTCATAGAACTCTTTTGAGTGCTCTGATGCAGAGAATCACAGATGACATTCCCTTTCTAAAAAAGTTTGGGTGAAAATGTCTGCATATGTGAAAAAGCCACAATTATCTCTTTTGGATTTGGATTAATTTCTCAGTTGAAGGTGACCAAGTCCCTGATAAAGGCTGGATTTTGCCAGAAATACTGAAAATAAATCCTGATTGGTGGACCTCAATGTTAACCTCCCTGTTTACTGCCATTAATAACCCATTATCACTCTCAAACAGCTGCTTAATTCTACCACTTTTACAATATACAAAAAAGCGATAGGCAAAATCCAGCTATCACCCAATTAGTTGATTGTCAATAATTAGCAAACTTTATGCCCAATTTTTATACCATAAACATTTAGACTGGATGTTTTCAGAGAATATCTTGGCTCCTGAACAAGCAGGTTTTAGATCAAGATATTCCACCATGGGTCAATATATAATTTTCCACCATTTAGCTGAAGAATGTTCTAGGCATACCAAAGAGACTCTTTATGTTGCTTTTTGTCAGGCCTAGCCCAAGGAACTCCAGGAGACCATGTAGATTCAGTTCAGCAATGTTTATTAGCTACAACCTCTAGCAAGAATCTTCCCAGACTGAAACCTCAGTTCCCAAAGTCAGCCAGTCAAAACAGAGTGAATTCCTCAGGGAGGTGCCAGCCTCATCCTCTTATCTCTCCCTTGCCCCTCAGGAGATGAAAGAGCATGTTTCCCTCCCTGAGTTTGGCCTTCATAATTCCATTCCATCACACTTTTATTGATTTAAGGGCAGCCTTCAATGCAATTCTTTGGGAGAAGCTATGGAGGAAATTAGCCACAATATCCATTGATCATCACCTTCTCAGGTTGATCATTCTGTTACACCAGAATACAATGCTGCAGATTAGAGGCAATTGTAGGGGTGATTTAACCACTCCCATCTCTATCTTTAGAAGAGTTAAACAGTTAAACATTCTTGCCCCCTTGTTGCTACTTCTGTATAAATGACATCATTATGGCCATTTTAAAACAAGAAGTCTACTCCCAACACTTGCCCACCATCCTATTTCAATCCTCTTCTGCACAGACAATGTGGCCATGTTATCTGTAACCCAAGTGGGCCTTGGTAGATGTCTAGCTGCTTTAGTATCCTACTGTTATAGGGAATTTCTTGAAATCAATTACTCAAAAACTAAAGTTCTAATTTTCTCTAGAATGCACTTTAAGTCCCCCGTTAAACAGGAAATTAAAAAAAGATCAGTTGATCAGTTTAAGAACTTGAAGTACCTAGACATCCACTTCCAACCTGCCACCAGCTGGAATAACCAACTGAGTGAGCTTTCTATTACAGCTCAAAAAATTTGTAATGCAATTTTAAAATATGCTACTTACGGCGATAATTATGCTCCTGCAGCAATAACATTTTATAAAACAAAGGTTTTGGGCTTGTTGTTATACAGAGTGCAACTTTGTGTTTATCAGGATGCCCCTACTTTGGAAGCTATTGAATCTAAGTTTCCGAAAGCCATATTTCACATCCTGCTGTCGACTTCAGATCCCCTTGTTTGGCTAGAGCTTGGTTGGGTTTCTCTTGGGGCCCACCTGAGACTCTGCTGTCTCAAATTTTCACTGAAACAAATCCACTGGGGTGAGTCTTTGGTTCATCTGACCCTACTGGTAGGTTTTCCTCATCCTGGAGGAGGCAGGTTGATTCTGATCTGGCATAGTGTGGTCTCCTACTCATGTCAATATCATCACTTGGCCTAGATGAAACCTTAATTGAAATTAAACAGAGGATTTGGAATTTAGAGCTACAAAATGACAGGGCTAAAATCATCCATCCCCTGTTGTGGCGCAATTGCCAGCTCTCCATGGATGGTTCCTAGCTACCTCTATAACATTCTAATTCACATAGGCGATTTTTTATCTTGGCTCAAATCAGAGCACTACCTGTTATAGAGACTACTGACTGATCACGTGCCATCAAGTTGGTGTCAACTCTTAGCAACCACATAGATAGATTTTCTCCATAATGATCGGTCCCTAACCTGGTCCTTCAGGTCTTCCGATGGTGCACTCATCACCCCTGTAAATGATTCCATCCACCATGCTGCTGGCCATCCTCTTCTTTTTTTTCCCTTCCACTTTTCCCAGCATCACAGCCTTCTCTAGAGAGCTAGGTCTTTACCTAATCTGTCCAAAGTATGATAATTTAAGCCTGATCATTTGTGCCTTGAGTGAGAACTCTGGGTTGATTTGTTCAATGATCCATTTGTTTGTTTTCTTGACTGTCCACAGTATTCTCAGGAGTGTTCTCCAACACCTAAAGTCAAAAGCATCAATAGTCTTCTTATCCTGCTTCTTCAAAGTCCAACTTTTGCTTCTATAGAAAAAGATACAAGCCTCCCATATGGCAATTGTATGTGTGTCTGCTCAGATGCAGAGATTAAGTCAATAATCCATCTATTGTTACACTGCCCATTGTACCACCCATGGCGTCTGGTGCTCATAAACCCGATTATCAGAAATTTTAGTTGTCCCTCTGATGAAGAAGTCACAATCTTCCTTCTGCAAGACCTAACCTGGACAACTACTATAAAGATTGTCAAATTTCTAGCAACAGCTGTGACATACAGAAGCTGGTTGATGACCTTCTTCTCATCATTAATTGATTGGGGGGAGGGCATCCCATATTTTAAATTCTGTACTTGTGTTTTATTGTCTGGGACCATAAATAAACAATTAGATACAGTTGTATCTATTTTGGAAGAAGCCAATCTTTACTCCAACATTTGTTTGAATGGGTTAAAGGTATCTAGTGGGCAGGGTAGTCCCTTGCTGTCCTGCCCTGGATGCACCAGAGTACATTAACTCCTCTTCAGATATTCACACCTTCAGGCTTTGAAACAAGGTCGGGCCAGTGCACTTTGATCTCCTTTTCACACTTTTGCAACACCTATGAAAAAATCTGGAGAAAAGCCTAGGTCTCCCTGGCAATATTGGCTTATATTCAGTTTTAGTCCCAAGTCTAAAGAGGAGAAGAGGAGCAGAAATCTCAAGATTAGCAGCATCTTCTCACTAGAAGACCTGCCAATGTACCTTATAGGAATGCTTCTTTGCCTCCACTTGACTTTGCTTGCATCTTTGTAAATAGCCAAATGTTACAAGGAAACAAAGAAGGAGATGATAGTGATGATGATGGTGATGATGATGATGAAGAAGATTGGCAAAGGTGATGATCCTACATATTGCAAATGTGTACTAATGAAGACAAAGCATTGCATCTTGGATCCTGAGGTCAGGTGGGATAAGAATCTTGGGCTTGATATTAAAAGCTGGAGGCAGGTTAAAGAGAGCAATGCTCAATTGTATGTTTCACCCATAAAATCTCTTTAATGGTGTTATTCTCTAGAATTAACCTGGAAAGAGTTGCTGGCCATTTAACAAGGTGATTCATTTTATAATTTGATTCCATGAACATTCAAGATTAAAGAGAGAAGTTAAATCTTCAGAAGTGTTCTATTTGTGCTAGAGATCAAAGCTACATTTTGTCTGACAACATTGCCCTTTATTCTATGGGAAGAAAGTGAACAAGAATTCAGTACAAAAATATATCGAAGCGTAATCATATGTGATTATCTTTAAAAAATAGAATGGAGCAAGTAGCAAAAGTAGTGATACATTTATAATTTAGGTTATAAAAATATAATACAGGATTGATATTTCATATATTATTTCAGAGCAAAAATAAATGCATGCAAATAAAAAAAAAAAAAAACTATTTGCTTTAAAGAGGAAATAGGTTATTCCTGCCAGAGTTTTCCCAGCTCATTTTCAGGGAGTTTACTATCTTTTAATTCTGCATCTGTGGGTGCCACAACCTTGCACTGATTTCATGGTAGTTTGAGAAAGAGCTTCTGCAAAACCGGAAGGCAGTCTTGCCAGGGATATAACTATGACCTACATATTAGAAACAAAGGCCACTGTTCAAGGAACATGAAAATATATGCTTGCTCTGTGCATCATTAATCTCTTTTGTGGGTCCCTGAAAATGGGGAGAAAGAACACGCTGGAGAGGTGGAGTTGATTGTTTCAAAAATGTTTTCTCATGATTTGAAGACAAATTCTTAGCCAGTTCTAAGCACACTTAATGGGCACTTCCAGGCAACCAGCTTTCCTGTTCATAAACCCTTCTGATTTTAATTTAAAATCTACACAGAACCGTTCCCTTCTGTTCTGCCTATTTCAGATTCTTTCAGATATTGAGGTGCCCTGAGGCTTGAGCATAGGCTGGGATCCATCGCAGATCAGTGCTTGTCCTTTGTGGTGAATAGCCAAGCACATACAACTCTGATTTGTTTTGATCCACCTAATCTCTTCCTCTGCCTGTAAAACTTTAAAAAGGGAACCTGTCTCCTGCTTCTAGACTCACCATGGTGGCAGACCTCCATTCCATACTTTGAGGAGGTCCCTCAAATAACTCGGCCCCATGCCATGAAGGGCTTTAAAGGTCATAACCAGCACCTTGAATTGGACCCAGAAGCAAACTGGCAACCAATGCAGCTTGCAGAGCAGAGGTGTAACATGTGCTGCTCTAGGGGCACGTATAACTGCCTGCACCACTGCATTCTGCACCAGCTGAAGCTTCCAAATACTCTTCAAGGGCAGCCCCATGTACAGCACATTGTAGAAGTCCACCCAGGAGGTGACCAGAGCATGAGTGACCACGAGCAGAGCCTCCTGATCCAGGAATGGCGCAATTGGCACACAACATGAACCTGTGCAAAGGCCCTCCTAGCCATGATGTCCACCTGGTCTTTGAGCAGGAGTCGTGAGTCTAGGAGGACCCCTGTTGCGCACAGGGTCTGTTTGGGGCAGTGACACCCCACCCAGCATCAAAGATGGCATAGTCCCAGAACCAGTAGGCCCCAAAACCCAGAGCCACTCAGTCTTGCCAGGGTTCAGCTGAAGCTTATTGTTCCCCATCCAACTCCCCACCACCATTATAGTTATAGCTATAATTATTTCACACTTGAAGATAAATATGGCTTTTCACAGGAGCAACCTTTCAAAAATGTAGCCCTCCATCTGCAGCATTCAGTTTTTCTTTCTGCATCACAAGGATAATATAAGACATCAAATCATACCACACACCTCATTGGATGAGAATCTTCCCGTTTGGCTTGGAGATTCTCTAACTATATGTGGGGCTTTTTAGCTTAAAAAGAGGATGAGCAAGGAAAGACATTCCAAAGGCGTATAAAACTCTATTCTAAAATTGGGTCTGTTTGGGGCAGTGCCACCCACCCAGCATCAAAGATGGCATAGTCCCAGAACCATCTTACGACAAGGGTTTAAAATTTCCTGGCTTCCAGTTGTATTATTGGCCATATATTTTTATTTCAATTTCTCTATGAAATGCAAATGATCAAAGAAAAAAAACCAGTATGGGCACAATTATAAACTCATTACATGATCTCTTTAATATCCTGGCAAGGGCTTGGCTCCATTGTTAGCGATATTTATTTCTGTACTATATTTCCTGCATTAAAGGCTGCAAGGCTTATTTGAAAGATGTTGGGATGAAAGTATAATTTTGACCCCCATTCACATAAGAAAATTATACTCTAAAATTGCAAACTAGCTGTATATTCAATTAAAGCTTCTCTTGATTTCACAGTGTGATCTAGATGCATTAGCAGTCTCTAAAATTTCCAAATGACTATCAGTATTGGTACATATTGAATAATTTATAATCAACGCTATTTTTATAAAGAGTGTCATTAAAATGAATATTAGTTGGCAATAACTCTGAAATAAAGAGTTGGAATATCCCATATGAATGAATCAATGCTAAGGGTCTTAAATAATATTTCTTATGATCTTAAGACAAGATTAATCCAACCAAAGATTGTTTTTCACATTCATTGGACACCCAGATAACGTTTTAAAAGGGTTGGCTGTCAACTTCCTCATGCTGAAAATCTAAAATAAGATGATAAAGTATTAATTTGGTTAAATGTACTTTTGAATTATATACCCAAAACTTGAAACTTATCAATATATGAAGATTTATAGATTTATTGAGTCAGGGTGGGCAGAAAGAAAAATTACTCTTCAAGGTTGGAAATAGTGAAACCCCAGTTTTACAGTCTTGGATTATCAAGATGTACTTGCTTTATGTTTATAAACTGGCTTTCTATCAATGCAACAGAAAGACTTAATATTATTTCAGGTGAATAATATATTTATAAATATTAAATGATTTTTATGTTATATATATATATTTATGTTATATATATATATTTTATGTTATATATATTTATAAATGTTAAATGATTTTTTATATGTAACATAGTATGTTTTTGTTCTTTCCCCTTTCCTTTTTTCTTGTTTTTTTTTTTTTGTGGGGGGGGGCTTCTTTTCCTTCTGTTTTTTACCTCCCTTTCTCCTCTTTTTTGTTTAGCAGTGCAATACAATTTTTAAAAAATAAATCCATACATGGTATAAAGGAACAGGGCAGTGTGCATAACTTTGAATGATGTTACCATATTCAGTCAGCTTCTGAATACTGCATGCTGGGAAATTTAAGCAGGAATATACTACAACCCAGGTTTTCTACTTGTGGCCTCCAAGGGAAGACCAGCCTTCTCATGCAACAAGATTTTTCTTATGTAACACTTTGGTCTCATCCAGCAGAATTTTTTAATGGTATATTTGACATGTGACATAACCTAATTGTGGTGGCACCCAAAAAAACACCAATATAGTTGGGGTGGAGTGGGGGGTGGGGGAAGGGTCTTAGAACTGAGAAGAGATAGCCCATACAATATATCACATCAAAACTCATTTTACTCTGCTCCTTTTTTTTTCCAGAGATGGCATAAACTCAATTACCTGTGCCATAAAGCTAGTAAAAAGAAAACACTTGGATATATAGATATCCAAAGGGGTGTGTGTGTGTGTGTATACCTTTTATAGTCTAATCCTAAATACACTGGCATTCAGAACTTATGCGTCAATTTACGTAATCAGTAGAACTGAGTGATAAACTTTTTTTTTTTTTTGGTAGAAGTCACTTGAGGCCATGTGGGGTGGGTTGCAACTGACATGTTGCCATAAATTCACTCTAAATTGAAGATTACTGTATTCTGAAGAAAGTTTCTTTCCCAGTGCTCTATGGACAGGAGGCCTTGTGTATGCAGCCATGCCTACTTGCAGCTGGAAATCTAGTGGGAAATCTTTCCCACTTGATTTGACTGAACATTTGAACTGGCTTTCAATGTATTGAAGCATTCTAAAGTTTCAAACATTTTATGGCTGGTGTAATATAGATTATTGATATAGCAATATTTCTACTACCCTCTTACATGATGCCTTTCCTGAAATGATTGAGTTCAGCTGGAGAGTTTATTATGCAATGGTTCTTGCATAATAAACCATTCTTTCTCCCTTCCTTGTATCACAGTTTTCCTCAAAGTGCATGATGTTTGATTTCTTATACAGTATACGAGCAGCCATCAACTGCTAGAAGGGAAATCTTAATTTGTCATGTACCTTTATATAGATGTATATGAGTTCATTCTTCCCCAAACCTTGGCCATACTGACTGGGAATACTGGGAATGGAGGCCTACTCATTTAAAGGGTAGCAGATTGGAGAAAGCTGTCCTAGATCATTTGAGTAGTAATTCACTAACCTTCTAGATATGACCAGATTTCCTTTAATACTTAGATGTCACCTATTTACCATATTCCTGAGTCCTTGCTCTGGATTAATAGCTTAGCAATACCCCACTGGGTTGTCATGGAAATCTAACTTCCTGTTTCAGGTTCTTGTCCTGGAGTAGATGTTGGTATGCCCAATTGGTATGTCTATACCCTGACAACCCCCCTGCCAGCCAATTATGCTGTCTTATTATGGTACAGGGGTATTCGTGGGAGGACTGAGCGAAGCACACCAGGAGGATAACCATAAAGGCCATCCTGACTGCCCAGTTAAAAGAAGCAGGCGCATATATCAGGCAACAGTGATATAGGAAGATGCTGGAGGTGAATGATTACTTTACTGACAACAGCAAAGGTATCATTTCATACTGTGCGGGAGAAGGCAATGGTAAACTACTCCAGTATTTTTACCAAGAAAACCACATGGATAGGCAAGATAATGTGATTATTGCTATGGCACCAGATGATGGGCCCTTCAAGTTGGATGGCACTCGACATGCTGCTGAGGAAGAACTGAGGGCTTTTCAGAATACTAATAATGTTTATGACATGGCTAGATCCACCAAGGAGTGAGACATATATACTGTATACTCTTCCCTTATTTATTCAACCTAGATGAGGAATTGTATATTGAGAAAATTTGGACTGGAAGAGGAAAAGCGTGACTTTAAAACTGGAGGAAGAAACATCAATATCTGCACTGTGCTTTTCATGTTACTCTTATAGCTGAACATGCAAATGACCTGCAACCTCTAGAAAATGAAAGGACACAGTAAAAAACTGTCAATCACACTTTGCCCTGACTGGGAAGCGAAGTGCTGATTCTGCAACCTGCAATATTATTATTATTCCTGTTCTTTTCCATCCTGCTTGCAAATAACCATGCAGTATGAGAGAAAAAGAATATGAGACTGAGGAGAACAACTTTTTCTGCCAAACTCTTTCACTTGAATGTGAGAGGAGGAACAATGCAATGATCCAATTCCTTCTCTGCGTAGAGGAAAGAAACTTTGAGGGAAGTCCAAATGGACCTTTGGCTGAGTTTATCTCCATGCAGTAAAAAGACAGTAGTATAAATAGTAGTAAAAATAAAATACAGTAACTCACCTATAATTATTAAACCAGCAGAGGGAGTTTGAACATAGAGACAGGGGGGAAAAAAATAGAGGACAGGAAAAAAAGCCATCTGCCTGTCATTTCATTTCTTTTACTAGAGAACATGATGTGAAGTGCTAGAACAATTGGATGAAGTTCTAAGGACAAGAGAGTCATGGAGAAAATTAATCAAAGAGTCAGATGAGTCTCTCTCTCACCTATTAAAAGCTCCGGCATGCCATATTTTTGAGTATTAGAAGAATCCTGTGTGTAGATGCTACTGTAGACAACTGCACAGGCTGGAGAGGCTTTCTGATCTTGCCCTGCTTACACTGAATTATCGATTTTCATTTTTTTACAAAAATCAGTTTTTACTTTGTGATGGAGTCTCATTTACAGTCGTAGAGTTTTCCGTAAGATTTCTGTGCTTAGCGCTCTAAATATGGATTGGTCTTAGCAGGATACATATGGATAGGAGCTAAGATGGAAGGATGAACAGAAGCATCTGGATCCACTCCCTCTCTCCCAGAGAATGGAAAATGGAAGCTGTCTGTGGGCACTGCCCTCATTTTCACTTTTAAGAGACAGAGCCAGTCGCGTAATGGCCCATGATTATCCTGATGAGAGCTGTTTCAAGAAGTTCAGATAAGCCGAGCACAGCTAACCAGCACCTGCTCCAGCTGCCCAATAAGGGTCTGCCAAAATCTGCCCCCAGTCCCAGGGGCTGTGCTGGCTTAGCACTGTGGGGATAGCAGGGGGCCAAGGACTCTGAGTGTGGGACTGGCAGAAGTTCCCACAGTGGGAAACAGGCCCACCACCAAGCTAGCAAACCTCCAGAATCATGGTTGGAGCTGTGCGTAGGGGAGCCAGAAGAACATTACATCAGCTGTCCAGTAGTGGAGAGGTCATAGGATGGCATGGCTGCAGTGCAATCTGTGAACAGAGCCAAGGGCTCTCTGCAGAAGTGCTCTTGGAGATGGTTTGAAGTTGATCTTTGATTGTCTTTATTCTGCAAACTTAAAATGCTGAGAACCAGGAGCCCATGCCTGCACCCAAATCCCCTCACCCCGCCTCAAGGGAAGGGAAGGGAAGGGAAGGGAAGGGAAGGGAAGGGAAGGGAAGGGAAGGGAAGGGAAGGGAAGGGAAGGGAAGGGAAGGGAAGGGAAGGGAACTCAGCAGCCTGAAGGGAGTAACTGGCAAAATCCTTCAATTTTATGCCATTCTTTCCCCTGGGCTAATGAAGAGAAGTTACAAATCCATCAGGTTAATGGTTCTTTTACACTGCAAGAGGAGAGCCATGTTAGCCTAGGGTAGGCAAAAAGCAGGAGTCTGGTAGCACCTCTTCCAACTAACCATTTTATTAAAAGGTGCATGCTTTCTTTCAAAATTATGCATCTGCAGCTCACTTTATGCCTTTTAATAACATTTTGTACACAGAAAAGGTGCTTCCAGACTCCTTCGGATATTTCTCTTGTAGTATTTGCAGTTTAGGAACCAGAAGGAAGGATGAGACCAGAGTTCCCTCCAAGGAGAGCAGAACAAAGAATCTAAAACAAAAAGACCCCAAACCTAATTCTATCAGGTTTTAACTACATGATGGCTGAGCTAGAAATAAATCAAGCAACTCCACTCTTCAACACTGATGGTACAGTGGGAACACAGAGGCCCAGAACTGCTTTCAGATAGCCACAGAATCCTTATATGGAAGTGCTTCATGTGTGAAAAGAACCACAGATTGGGAAGTTTGAAATAGTCTCAAAAAGTCTCTGAGCCAGCATTTCCCAAACTGAAGTCCTCCAGATGTGTTGGACTTCAGTTCCCATAATTCCCACCCAGTCATCAATGACCATACTAGTTGGCATTACATGGGTTGAAGTCCAATATATCTGAAGGTTGCCATGTTGAAGAAAGCAGGAGGTATCTGTCTTTTGGAAGTAATGGTTGGGGACAGTGGACTTCAGCTACTAGCTGCTGTTGTTAAGCCTGGTACTTCTAGATAGTGTTACTTCACTATGGAGGAAAGAAATTTAAAACGATCTTCAACGTTGCAGTTCTTAGGTCAATCTTTGATTAATCTGCCCTTGTTTTTTGAGAGGACTAAAGCCAAAGCAATCCACCAGATATTAGATATAGACCACCAGAAAGACTTGAATATAACCTTTTTATGGGAAGGGACTAGCAGGAGAATACTTATACTTGCTAACTATTAATTTACAGTGGCCCATGTACCACATCAGCAAGCTTTCTTCTTAGCTTGGCAAAAGTCTTTTGAAGGAAGCACAGCATCTTAACTAAATCAGAACTGATTTGTCCATTTGAAGTCCAGGAAAAGACAGTTGTGCTATGTATGATGGGGAATGATCACAGATCAGTCCTCAATTATTATCATGCAGGTTGCTAAATTCTCTTCTATTACCATCTCTCTATGTGCTCTTAAATGGTAACTATGTTTTAGTAGATGTTTTAATACAAGTAGTCCTCAGCTTATGTCCATTCATTCAGCAACTCTTCAAAGTTAAGGTGGTGCTGAAAAAAATGGATTTATGACCAGTCCTCAAAGTTCTGGCCACTGCAGTGTCCCCATAGTCACATGATCGTGATCAGGGCACTTGAGTGTTTGGCTCGCAATTACAACATTGCAGTGAGCCATGTCACATGATCTCCATTTGCAACCTTCCCTGCTGGCTTCCCACAAACAAAGTCAATAAGGAAGCCAGCAGGAAAGGTCATAAGTTGCCCCAGTAAGTCACTCCCACTGCTTTTTGTCCTAAGGAGCCCGCTATGGAGTATGAGATCCCAGGGATCTCGTACTCTGTAGCATCCTCTACCTACCTGCACTCCATAGCACGCACCTGCCCACAGCACCCCCTCCCTCCTGCAGCCTCTGCTGGCCCTCCCACAGCCTCAGCCGGCCCTCCTGCAGCCCCTGCTGAATTGCCTGCACTCCCTAACATCTGCCCATGTCACCCCCCATCCCCCGCATCAACCCCCTGCGCTCCTTATTTGGGACTCCCACCTCTTCCCTCTTAATGACCCACACATCAGGGTTACAACAGTAAACAGGACTGCCATGATTGCTATCGCTAACAGATGCAGTGACATGACGTTGCACTTTATGACCGCATTACTTAGCAATGGCAACCCTGGTCCCAACTGCCGTCATAACCTGAGGACTACCTTATGACTTGGATTCCTTGTTAATGTTAGGATAGTAATGGCTAATGTTCTTTTAATTTTTTAAATAATAATTTTATTAAAAGTTTTAGTTACAACGGTAAAAGATAATACAAACTAAAAAAGAAAAGAGAAAAGAAAAAAGGTGCAAAAAAACAAAAACAAAAACAAAAAAACTTCCCACCCTCAATCATGACAAGTATAAACAATTTCATAATCTCTTCACCTCCTCTCAGATAACAGATATAAAACTCTTCATCCCATAATTCATCTCTTAACTATAGGCAGATCCAATAAGTAATGTCTTCTCCAATCCAGATGTCAGCAAAAAGTCCAAACAGAGCCCTAAAATAATAACATTAATTAACATATATAAACTGTAAGGAAAACCACATTTAAAAGGCATAAAGTGGTCCCAGTATCTTAGTATAAACAAAAAACTAAAGTTTAACATGAATATAAACATTCCATATCTCAGCTCTTAACTATAAACAAATCCACATTTAGCAAATATAAAGAAATCCCAGTATCCTAATATAAACAAAATACTAAAATTTAACATAACAAAGAGGGATAATTTCTTCTTTAAAAAGAACAAGTTCACAAAACTTCCTCAGTCTGAGTAAAAAGACAGTTAATACAGAACCAGTTTAAATGCTGTCAAATTAGGATACATAAGGTTTCTTCTCCCTCCTCCTCCTCCTCCTGGTTCAGGGTCTGCTTTTCAGATCAACGAACACCATTTCACATGATCGAATGCAGCAACCAGGTCCAACTAGATGATTTTCATGTCCACATTAATTGTGTTCTGCCATCTTTGCTTTGGTCTTCCATGCAGGCGTTGGTCATCAGTATTAAAGTGGTAGGCAGTGCAGGAGATGGTGTGGAGTGCTGTTCGTAGAATGTGGCCATACCATTGTAGGTGTTTTCCCTTCATTTCCTCTGTTATTGGTCAAATGCCCATCTGCCGCCAGATGGTATCATTGCTGATGTAGTCGAGAAGGGAGATGCCTAGTGACCAATGGAGCATGCACACCTCCATGGCATGTAAAGGGTGCTCAGCACTTTTGATGGTTGGCCAGCACTCAGCACCATACAATGCTACTGGGTGGACCTTTTGATTTTAGGTGAATTGGCATGTGCCTATTGCAGAGCACTCCAATGATCTCCTTCCACCACAACCATATTGCATTCACCTTCACATGCACTTCCTCATTAATACCGCCATTACTTTGCAGATGGGATCCTAAATAATAGAAGGAGTTTGTCTTCACTAGATCTTTGCCGCTGACCTCAGTGGTGGAGGTGCTCAGGCTAGTATCTAGATACTAAGTCTTCCTGATATTGAGGTGCAAACTGAATTGGCTAAGATAGTTGTTCCATGTCTGAACACAGCACTGCAGTTCTTCCCTGGTGGTAGCTGTGAGCACAGAACACAGTCAGTGCAGAGCAAGGCCCAGAGGGCACCGTGATGCAGTGGTGATGCAGCTCACCGTGATGCAGCTCACATGATGGTATCCATGACGAGAATGAACAGTAATGACAATAATGCCAAGCCTTGGTGCATGCCAACTTTCATGGGAAACCTGTTGGAAAGGCCGGCGGTGCATCTCACTCAGCTACTGGTGTTAATGTAAAGTATCTGGACCCTGCTGCCAGGATATATAAGGTAACTATAGGGGAAACTTTTTCCCCTAGAGGACATATAAGGGGAAAAAGCTTAAATGCCATGATGTGGGAGTGTGGAGCAGGGGTGTGAAACATGGTCTCTCATCCCCAGAGGAGCGAAGAAGAGATAAGAGGATGAGACTGGCCCCTCCCTGAGGAATGCTAGTGATGTTTGTAGTTTGACCCTGGGAACGGCTCTCAGTCTGAGAAGATTCTGTAAATGGTGTGAAGCCAATCAAACCTTGCTGGATTGAATCTGTATTGTCTCCTGGAGTTTCCTGGGCTAAACCTGACACATGTTAAATGTAAGCAAATCCAATACACATCATTTTTCCAGTCCAGATATCACAAATCCAAAAAGAACCACCCAAAATAGCAACATGTGCCATTTTAGCTCTGGACAAAATAAACCGACTTTGTGTTCCTTCTTCTTAGACAAAACAATTTTGCTCTTTAATCCATTCAGATGCTTGTTGATCCTTGTTTTGAATTTCTTCAATACTGTATACGGCCTTTTTTGTAAGTCCAGCAAAAAGAAATTGTTCCAATTGCTCTCTTGTATTGTCATTTTTATTTCCTTCTTAACTTTTAAAGCTTCATCCATTTTTTTCTTTATATCTAATGACAAATTCTTATTCAAATTCTCATTCATGTTGTTCTCAGATAGATTTTGTTGCATTTCTTTTTCTGTAACATCTTCTTCTAGGAACAGACTGTTCCCAAGAAAACACAAAATATATGACATAATTGATTCTAAGTCCCTACACAGCTCCTGGTGCAGTTCCTTGAAGATATCTCTGAGTGCCACTATGAGTTACTTGTCTTGTTATGTCTCCAATATCAAAAACAGGAGGGAAGATGGTGGACTGAAGATGGCTCCACAAAATGTGGAGCCAATGTTTGCAGCCACAAACAGGGAGCCAATGAGTAGATTGGCTCCTTCAACCCTCTCTGGACAAAGAGAGGATGTGAGATCACCCAAGCTGTTCTCATTACAGTTGCTCCTCATGAGGAGACCACAAGGCAGCAGTCTCTGAAGAGTGGGAGAATCAGGAGATGAGGGAATTCAGAATAATGGCTCCAGCCACAAATGAAGCCTTTTTAAAGGACACTAAGTTCGTGCTTCCCTTGCTAACCACATTTGGAAATTGTAATGGAAGGCACGTGCGAGGAGGATACTGGAATGGAGGATCAAGGTTATCAGGAGGGAGGGGGAGCATTCCTGAGCAAATGCTTCCTCAGCCCGCAAATGGACCATGAGAAGGTGAAGAAGCTTAGACTGGCCCCTCCCTAGAGTCTCACGGGGTATAGCCACTAATTGCTTTAGCATAGGTTTAGCCTGGCGAGATTCTGTCTATTAGGTGCAAGCTAATAAAGGAATTATACTGGACTGGACTGCTTCACTGCCATTTTTGGGCTGTGCCTGACAGAAACTTACTATTAATTGCTTCAAAGAAGTTGGACACCTTCAGAGTGACAAGGCTGCAAACACCAGGTAAGTGCCTTCAATCCTTAATATAAGAAAATGAAGATACATATTTATAACCTGTAAGAAGTTAAAATAAACAGCAAAAAGCTTTAGAAAGTTTTAAATGGATTAAGGGCTCAGAAAATGTTGGAATATTGGATTTTGAATATTACGACTTGGAAATTAACCTTAAAGAATAAATGCATTTTGTGGGAAAGAAAAGCTGTTGTTATTTTATTCTGTGCTGCACTGAGCCTCAGGTTTATTTACACATGGACACATATTATATAACATGTATAAGTTTTGAGCCATTTTCTTTCAAAAGATACTAGATAAAATTACCACATGAAGCATAAATCATGTTTGCAACATCAATCCAATTGCTCAGTAGAAGCCAATTCTCTTCTACACCTTGCAGTACTCTGACCACAAGAGCTTTGAGATGATTAAAATATCGCTTGAAGCTATGAGTAACACTGAAATGAAATGACATTTATATAGACCTACTTGACAACTTTCATATAGGTTTTGGCTGTTTCTCATGAGCCACCATGCCAAAAGGGACCATGAGAAAACTGACTGAACCATTTCTAAAGGATCATTTAATCCAGGGTTCCTCAACCTTGGCCACTTGAAGATGTGTGGACTTCAATTCCCAGAATTCTGGGAGTTGAAGTCCACACATCTTCAAGTGGCCAAGGTTGAGGAACCCTGATTTAATGGATCATCACTACACAGGCTTGGGCTCCATACATGAACTGCACCACTGCTCCAGCTTCATACACGTTCATTATGGATACTCTATGATGCCCTCCAGTAAAATTGGCAGCCATGGTTCTCTGGGCACTTTCAGTAGCACATGTTGTGTAGACCATCTGGGATTCAGATGCATGGAAAAGAATCCTCAAATATTTCAAGTATGGTCAGCTCTGTGTTGGACCCATTTTTGTGCCATCTATGTTTTTTCTCTCTCTTTGTGAAAACAGTAACTTTTATCTTCTGTAGTTAATGCACTTGGCTTCCTCTTGGCAAGGGCTTGAAGCATCTCCTCAAACAAATCTGGATCATAGGGAATATTATGGTGATAATGTACATATCGATGCACTATCAGTTAATATGTATGCGTGCGTGTTGGTTAAGCTGTTTACTGCAAAGTGGATATGCATACTTGCCTATGTCTTATCTGTGTTGGGTTAGAAACAGATTATGAGCTATGATGATTACATCTAATTCACAATGAAGTATTACGGAACAACTACTTGAGACTATTTATTTGTTTTACAGTGTTTAAAGCTGTTGAGAAAGAATGGGGAACCTGTAGTCTTCCCAAAGTTGTTCAGCTACAACTTCCAGCAGTCCCAGCAAGTACAGACAATGTTAAGAGATGATGGTAGCTGTAGATGAGCAAGACCCAACAGCTCTCCACCTCTGCTGAAATATAATTATCCTTTTTGTAATAACATAGCTAGACATTTTTTTCAACAATAATACTTTTATTTTGACAGAATGCTATTTTATTATAGAGCTCATCATTTGACCTGGCAGAGAAATGAAATAAGAGGAGGGTAATCCCCTTCTGACTTACCATAGGAAGAGTAAATCTGAAGCCAGCGTTAAATGAGGAAGCATCTGGAAATTGGCTATCTTTGTTGGGACATCCAGAACAAGGGAGGAATTTCTCAACCAGTGGGGTAACTTTCTTCCGGCATCATGAGAATGCAAATATGCAAAGGTGGAAGCAAAGATGTGGAATGGCAGGTAGGAAGATAATGATTAAAGAAAGTGTACAGTAAGGGGTGTTATACCATCTTGACTGTACAGATCTCATACCACAGTCCTGTCATTCTGGGAAGCATTCTAACCTTATTACTTAAGTATGCAAACAAGATAGGCTAATTTAACTTCACCATCCAGGAGATTAGAGGCAGGTGCCTGATCCTTGCTGCATAAACAAAAGAGGAAGAAGGAAAATATATTGGAAGTCTGCCAGGTTACCCTGTTTGCTCCCATTTCCCCCCTCTATTTGATCCATTTGCATCCTGACCTCAATGAGGAGCAAGCAACCTCCACAATCTGTGAGGGCCAAAACGGTTATTTGATCAAAAGAAGGGGAATGCTTGACTGATTGATTATGTGCCATCAAGATAGTGTTGACTCTTAGCGACCACAAAGATATTTTTCCCCAGGAGGATCTGTCCCCAGTGTTGTCCTTCAGGTCTTCCAGTGGTGTACCCACTGCCACTGTAATTGAGTCCATCCACTTTGCTGCTGGTCATCCTCTTCTTCTCTTTCCTTCCACTTTCTCAGCATTGTAGACTCCAGAGAGCTGTCTTTGTACAATGTTTCTGAAGTAGAATAATTTGAGTTCTCTTGAGTGAGAACTTTGGGTTGATCCATTTGTTTGTTTTCTTGGCTGTCCATGGTATGGTATGGTGCCAACCAAACAGGTGCAGCTGCAACTTAAGGATAGTGCATGCTAGGGCTAAGATTTGTGCAAGCCTGCCAGATAATCTTCCACACGGTGGTTATTATGTATCTTTGGTAACCTGGGCAGAGCAAAGTAACCTGGGTAGGGAGGGTGTTCCTACATCCTAATGTTCGCTCCATGTCTATAAGTTTTTGTTATGTTAAAAATCATAAAAAGTCACAATAAGATGCATTAGATAAACTTGGACTGAACCCACTTTTGCCTTACTGAGGTGGAAAAAGTACAATCAAGGGCATCTGTGAGCATGTGAAGTCAGAGGTAGCTTTCTCTATGTTCAGCTGGATTATCATCTAGGTGAATGATTACAGGATTGGAGTCTAAGCCCCTCACTTATGGAAGAATATTAAAGAGGTTCTCCCATAAGTTGAAGTGGGGGGCTTACTGCTGTTCCTTGTGCCTAGGGCAGGGAATGTACAAAAGAACTCACTATCCCAAGCACTTTGGACTGTACCCAAAAGCACAATGAAAACTAGGGCAGCTGTTTTGACAACAGAATCATGTGATTCCTGTACCTACCTATCTACCTATTAATGTAGTCTGATGCACAGAGTAAAAGGCAGGATTCACGTTGTTCTTCTATCAGAGAGAGTTGGCCTAAGGGTGATAGGAGTTGTTTTTCCATTCATCTTTTCAGTACTGTACATCTGGTTTGGGGAATATTTTTTCATAGACATAAAATACTTATATGAAGGATGTCTATGTGTGTGTATTCCATGAATATATATAGAAATAATAGTAAGGTATGAGTTCCCTTGGTTTTTCCACTAATTAATAGTAAAGTCAATGTAAAATAAAAGTATGATAAGATACGATGGCTGATGTGGGTCTTCCGGGCTGTGTGGCCGTGTTCTGGAAGTTTTGGTTCCTGTCCGTGCTCCTGTCCTCTGAAGATGCCGGTCACAGATGCTGGCGAAACATTAGGAACGCCTTCGACAATGCATGATAAGATAAGTTTGAGTTAAGCTTGCCTCCTTGTGAATATCGATACAGTTTTCTTAGCAGTGTTAGAGAACCAGGTTGCCATTGCCTCCTTCTCTGTGTGTGTGTCCCTGTGTGTTAATTCTCCAGTCTAGCCCCCAGCTCTGGAATTCCCTGGTGTTCCCCTACCCGGTTCTGAGTTCAGGCAGGTCAGCTAGCTGCCATCACCTGTCAAGGCATGAAATTAGTTAAAGAAGAGTCTCTCTAGTTGTGATCTTTCACTGCACATAATCCCTCTCTCCCTTCAGTTGTTGTTGTTCAGTCGTTAAGTCGTGTCCGACTCTTCGTGACCCCATGAACCATATTGCGCCAGGCCTTCCTGTCCTTCACTGCCTCCCTGAGTTTGCTCAGTTTCATGCTCATTGCTTCAGTGATGCTATCTAACCATCTCATCCTCTGCCGTCCTCTTCTCCTTTTGCCTTCAATCTTTCCCAGCATCAGGGTCTTTTCCAAAGAGTCTTCTCTTCGCATTAGGTGACCAAAGTATCTGAGCTTGAGCTTCATTATCAATCCTTCCAATGAGCAAGGTTAATTTCCTGGGGGTTGGGGGCGGGGGGTAGGGAGCAGTGCTATTTCTCATGGTGTATAAAGGATAGTACCGGTCATCCAGGGAGGCCTTAATGGAGGCTCCAGTCCCCCCGGTGGATCATTGTGTTGCTTATTCCTTGTTTTCACAGGTAATACTTCATTTCTCTGTTTTCTATACAGAGAGAGCTGCCAGATCGTCTATGGATTCTGTTCCATGTTTGTGCAAAAGGAATCCTGGATGCTTTGTTGGTGGCACACTGTGGTTTGGTGCTGCAATCTCTCTTCAGGCTGTAATTAGGGAGGGGTGGGACAAGGGCTGTTATGGTGCTTCTCTTGGTGGTAGAAGAATGGCATGCAGCCTCCATTACCTGTGGAACCACATTCACATACCATACAGTCCCAGTTGTGTTACAACATCCCTTCCAATAATATGTTCCAGTTAGTAATTCTGCAAGCTCACACAAATACTCTCTGCTGCCTCTCAGGAATGTCACGAATAAGGACTTATTTATTCATTTGTTTATTTTTGCTACTTAAAACTGAATTTGAAGTCTGAGGAGCAGCATAAACCATGACTCTTTGTCCTCCTGCTTCTTCAGCTTCAGACTATGGGAAACTCTGTACTTTGGATTTAAATCCAGAGATATGGCAGTCTGTAATGGGCTGTGAGAATAATCTTGGAAGATAGGAAGAAGTGCCACAGCCAGGGCAACAGTCAGACAAGACACATCTCAGCCCATAGAAGGAACGAGGGTGGAGAAAGCATCGCAGAAGGGACCCTCCCTAGTTTTCTGGAAAGTAAAGGCAAAGGAAGGGAGAAGTGCTTTCAGACTTGCAAGATTCTTTGACTGTAACCCCACAAGAAAGGTAGTAGGGTTTTGGTTTCCTGTCTGGACACCCTCTAAAGGCTGACACCGTCTTATCAATGGGTTTTGTAGTGGGAAGAAGGAATAACCTTGAAGAACAGGAGGAAGTGCCGAAACCAAGACAACAGTCAGATAAAGAAATCTGAATCTGAAGCAGAAATGTAATTTGAGAAAGTGTCTCAGACACGACCCTCCCTAGTTCTCAGAAAGATAAAGGGAAGGAAGGGGGAAGTGCAATTCATACGTGCAAGATTCTGTTACTACAACCTTATAATAAGAGTAATATTAGCTTACATGTGTTTGGTTTCCAAGTTTGGTCTACTTGGAAGGGCTGTCAGCTCTTGAGCAGCTCCCCCAAGATTCTGGCATCAGAAAACTGTTAGCTACTACTCATTACACGGTTTCTGTTTAATTACCTTAAGACAGGATTTCTGAGACCCAAGAGAGAACGTTCATGACCCCAAAGCTGAGCTTTCTGCATCAACATTTGTCCTTTTAGACTACTCACCTAGGCTGCTTTGTGTTGTTCTCTCTTTTTCTTTCATTTTGTTATCTATGGCCTCTACTATTATGTTTGCAATTGTTTAATTAATAGCTTTAAATATATGGGGTTTATAAATATTTTATTGAATTTTGTTGATGTTATCATCATCATTACTTTTTAAGTTGATTTGACTTGCTGTAACTTGTTTTTTTAAGGGAAGCCCACTCTGGGATTGTTTTTAATAAAGAAAATGCAGGTTAGAAATTGTACAAATAAATAGAGAGGTAGCAAAACAGTTCTATGGCATAGGTGTTGTCCGTTTTCAGCCAGAACCCTGAGAAAGTATGACTGTCTAAACAGTCTGATCATAACTGAGAATGGACAGCTGTATTCACTTATGCTTTGGACTTACATTTGCAGCAGGCTAATATCTGTTACTCTTAGGTGAGTTCATTCACACAAAGTTTCTGGGCTTTCAGTACTCTGTGTTGGACCATTCAGATTTCCACATAAATTTCATGCAATTTTAAAATTCCCTCAGCTAATAAAGGCCCAGTGAGGATCCTGCTAATCAAGGAATAATTCCACAATTTACAGAGCAATTTGGTTGGTCTAGCTCTATTTTCCAAGCACAGTTGACATAATATAAGAAAGTGATATCTGTAACAAATGGGTGTGGACAGTGAAACATCATTTGTTGCCTAATCATAGATGCAGCCTTGGGAGTTGGCTGCAGAATTTGTCACAAATTAAGTCAGCACATAGTTTATTTTGTTCACAATAAAAAAAATGTCCATCTCCAGCTTCTACCCAGCATTTGCTTTTCATCACCATTTTTCAAAATGTTAAACATGTTTTAAGACTGAAGAAGCTAGGATGGTCAATATGTTTGTACTTATTTTGCTTCAGAAAATCCATGGCTATGAGTTGAACAACTGGAAGATGCTTTGAGGTTGAGGAGGAGATGAGATCTCTCTCCTTCAAAGACCCAGTCCCTTTACTGGGCAACTCCTTTCAAAGTCCACTACAATTTTAGCATTGTGGGTCCCTTAGTTCAGTTAATGGTCACCCCCCCCCCCCCCAGTCTTGGCAGTCTTCCTACTCCTTTGTTACTTTACGCCAATGATACCACAGTTCTTTCCTGCTCGAGGGTGGGCTTACAAAGATATTTGGAGGCATTTTATAATTATGGTCAAAGTAACTCACTTACTATCAATTTTTCCAAATCAAAGGTAATAATATTTGCTAAAAGATGGCATCTGGCGAGATGGTCTATGGGCAGTATAGAAATCGAACAAGTCAAAACTTTTAAATACCTTGGCATTACTTTTAGCTATAATCTTTCTTGGGTAACTCATCGTAATAAGTCAATTCACTTAGCCAATTGTTCCGCCACCCAGATCAAACAGTTCCATTTTATAAGAGGCAATCAATTTGTACCAGCAGCAATTAGGATATTTAAAGCCAAATCTCTCTCTCAAATACTTTATGGTATTCCTCTTTGGTTGAGAGCTTTCAATGCTAAAGTGGAAGGTATACAGGCTTCCTTTCTGAGGCAGCTCTTAGGGGCTCCTAATTGCGTCTCTTATCCCATAATCTGCCTAGAAACAGGTCAAAGTTTAATCGAAACTAAAGCCTGAATCTTAACAATTAAATATTGGCTCAGAATCTTATATAGAGCAGCTCCTCGAAGTCTGCTATTATATCTCAAAAAAGACAAATACATCTCGCTGTGGTTGCGACATATTATATCCAAGCTTAAACAGATTGGGATTGCAATTGAGGACCTATACCTTTCAGATGAAAGCTTTGCATTTAGCACTATTAAACAGAGACTTTTGGACTTAGAATACCACAAATTCAGACCAGCCCAACTTCGTGTATGCTCCCCTGCCATGCTTGGTATAGAAAATCAATTGGGCAAGATGGTGCATTATTTCAACGATCTTGTGTTACCTTCCCAGCGAAGGGCCTTTTTCTTGGCTAGAGTGAATGCTTTTCCTTCTAAGGTGCTCCTTGGAAGGTATAAACGCATTCCCATCCATGACAGGCTCTGTCTTTGTGGCAGCCCAAATACAATCTATCATATCATTTTTGATTGTTATTTATTTGTGTCTCTTCGGCATGATTTGCTTCTAAGACCTTTGCAGGGCAAATATCCTCTGAACAATGTGAATCCTGTGTCATCCTGCCAGTATTTGCTTTGTGATGCTATACCTGAGATTACCCAAATTATCGCTAAGTTCCTGGAGGAAGTGTTCAAAAGGAAATGTAACCAAACTCTTCTTTGAGTATTGTTTTCCTGCTGTCATCCTTGTGATATGCTAATTCCTTGTATTTTAATGTTTGTAATGCCAATAAAGGTTTGAATTGAATTGAATTGAATTGAATTGAATTGAATTGAGCATTGTGGGTGAGGGATGGAGAGGTTGGTAGGGAAGCTCCTGCAGGAGAGTCCAGGAGCAAAGGGTGAGAGCTGGGATTTGAATGAGGGGAGGTGAGAAGCTATTGTGTTGAGTGCATGTTGGGAAAAATTGTTTTAGAGTTGGCCAGCAAGGGTTGCCAAGAGATTTGATCGTCAACTGCCTTAAATTATTCTCATCTCAGTGGAAACGTTGGCTCTCAGTTTCTTCCCTGGTTGAAAGTTTGTGAATGGTAAATTCTGCAGAGAATGGCGAGAACTGATCTTTCTAGGGTTCTCTGTTCAATGTATTGGAAACTACTGATACTCTGTGAAGATGTTACCTAGCCGGGCAATGAAACGTTTGCAAGAAAAGAACCAAGCTCAGAGAACCCCAAGGACTTCACAATGTACTTTTAGCCCAAAACACTATCTAGCAAGTTATCTAAAGGAAAGTTGTCACTATAATAACCTTGCCTTGAATCCCAACAATGCCAAAACCATAATTGTTTTTTCCCATATGGTACACACATAAAACATCCTTTCAAAAATAAATAATTTTGGGTGCTTTTAAGGAATCAGATATGCTACTGGGATTAGGAATTATCTGGTAAAAAAGAAAAAAGAAATCATTTAGCTATTATAACGAGCTAGTTTGGTACAATAATTACGGACCAGGGAGACCCAGGTTCATCAATCACAACCAACAAACACATGATTGTTCTGGGGGAAAATGGAGGAGAGAATGCTATGTACAGTGCCCTGAGATCCTGGAGGAAAGATGAAATAAATAACATATATGTGTCTTTACATACATGGGCCAATCAATCCTTCTTCACTGAAGAGAGAGACAGAGAAAGATCTGAGCTTCTTTTCCAAATGTGTTAGACTGGTTTCATAAAAGGTCTGTTTATATCTGTAGAAGTCACTAGAAGTGTTTTATATGATACTATCAATCATCACCAAACAAAAATCCCTAGGTTTATCTGAATTAAGCTATGGCAATTAAAGTAATATGAAACCAATAAAAATGCATCCAACCAAAATCAAGCATTGTTTAAAATGCTTGCTCCAGAATATTTCCCATCTGAATATGTATTTGACTGAATTTTTTAAAAGGAACTTGCTTTGAAGGAAGTATGTGGAATTAAATCTAGGGATCCCCCCCCCCCCCCCCCCGCCCGTGTTAAACAATAGGTCTCCAGCATTCCTCAAGTTTAAAGATTAATAAGAATCAATTCTGTGGGTCACACAAATTTGCCCTTTCGGCCACAAGAGTTATAATAGAAACCTGTACTTTTTTGGCCAGTGCTAATCAGAGGCATCTTTCTTGTCGTGCTTTGTACACAGCCATGTTTTTCACCTCAATTGTTCTTGTAGTTGTATTAGCTTAGAAAGACCCCTCGGCTTCCTGGACAAAGAATTATGGATTGGTGACACTGTGTTATCATCATTCCAGGAAGTACTGAAACAGCCTCCATGTTGCACCTGTGGCATTTTTGTTATGAAAAGAAAAATCCCAGAGCCCTGACCACTTCATGGACTTTCATTTGCAAAATCTGACTAAAAGATCAGGTGAATGACAGCTGAGAAGGAATTGGAAAGAGGAACATGGAGGGATGTCCAACACTGGGACCCTTCCTTTGTCCGTAATCCTCTGCCTCACTTTCCTGCATATATAGATGGAGGTAGTAGAGAGTCTAAGGAAAGCTACTCGAAATTTTGTAAGTCTCTGTTGTATAGTCACACCTTAGGTGATTATTTTATATTCAGAAAGTCAGCACTGGGAATGGAATAAGGCAGTCTTTGGTAAACTTGGCAACTTTAAGATGTATGGACTTCAATTCCCAGAATTCTGGAAGCTGAGGTCCACACATCTTAAAGTTGCCAAGTTTGAAAAACACTGGAATAAGGCATCAATTTTCTTCAAAAAGAACCCAGAAGGGTTCCTACATACCAGCAGAAATTTCAGAAGTTGAAACCTTTCAGAAGAGTGGTCTCCTTGGGTCCAACAACTTAGCTGCTATTTTCACTGGCTCTCTAATTCTCTTTTACACACAAATTGTGGCATATACACAGTTAGACTGTGCACACCTGATGAACACTGGTATTATGCCCCAATCAAATACAAATCCAGTTTGGGTGATTCAGCATAGAAAAGTTATTTCACAGTTGTCTAGCAAAGTGGATATCAGCAAGTACTCAAAAATATTCAAATGAACCGCCTAAATTATCTTTGACTGTGTCAAAGTAGAGAATAAATTCAAACATATTACTTAAGAAAGCTTCCTAATAATCTTTATACCTGAAAAAAACAAAGGGATTAAAGTACAGCCAGCACAGCATAACATCCATCCCTAAACCTGTCAAAATTATTATTGGGACCCAGTGACAGTTTCAATTTACTTCAATTTATTGAAAAATGAGACGGGGTATCAGATGCACGTATTAGTAAAATGAGATTAGGAATAGGCATCTCTTGCTTTTATATAACTTATCTGTGTGTGTGTGTGTGTGTGTGTGTGTGTGTATGTATATGTGTGTGTGTGTGTGTGTGTGTGTATGTATGTATATATATATATATATATATATATATATATATATATATATATATTTATATATTTTGTCTGCACTCAGTCATTACTGACCCTGCAGTGACTCCCTGGACAAATCCTTGCAGTTTTCAAGGCAATTGTTTTTCGGAAGTGGTTTGCCAGAGCCTCCTTCCTAGAGCATAGCCCAGCTGGCGAGCGCAGGAGGCGGGATTTCCGTTGCTTCGCGCCCTTTTCGGGCACTGCCAGCATTTTTCCTCCCACCAGAGTGAGAGTACCCATTTATCTACTCACGTGAGTTTTCGACCTGTTGGGTTGACAGGAGCTGGGGGGGGGGGGGGGGGGGAACAGGAGCTCACCCTGTTAACGCGAAAGGCTGGACTTGAACCGCCGAAGTGTCAGCCATTTCTGGCCGGCAACTTTCAGCGTCATTAAGCCGCTGTGCCACCGCAATCCAAAATAAAAAAAACCTCAATCCAAAATATGCAACAATTTGGAAATCCAAAGTGAGTCAAGACCCACCTTCAGAGAACACGTTAACTGTCTTCTCAACATCCAAGGAAATAATATCAGCTAAATTCTGTCTCTTTTGGGTTAAGTCAATTATATCAGGTAACAATTTAATATTAAAACACCAATGATAAAACACCCATGATTAAAACACCAATGTTGTGCACCTAGGTGCACAACAGTTGAAAGAACAAATGATAATCCTTTAAACAAAATAGTTGTTAAACTGGTAGCATCCATGTTAATCAAATGGCAAGGTCTATAACTGGAACAATCTTGGCTGGGTTGGGAGGAGCTACAATATTGTGTGCATTGAAACTAGGTTGTAGGACTCTCTTTGAAACAGTTTAAGAGCTCACATTTATGAAGGAGACAGGTTTATAATTAAAAAAAAGTAGTAGGGTCCTTACCCTGGTTGCAAAGGACATAAGCATAATTTAAAAAAGGGTATAAATATCTGGTAGAAAAAACTTAATCCTATACTTCTAATAAAATAGGAGACAAGAAACTAATATACTTTTTCTACCAATCAACTGGAAAACCTTCAGAGTCAAAGCCACCCATAATTTCATAAATTTAATTTCTTGAAGAGAAAGAGACATGGGGTTAGGGAACTGGTCCTGTATTAATTATGGTAGATTCATATTATTTTAAAAAATCAAATTTGTTAGCTGTTGACAAGAAAATTGGTACAATAGACTTTGAAATATAATTTTAAAAATGCCTTTGTTCAACTCCAGATTACCACTGAGAATATCCACCAGGGGTAATGGTGAATAAGTTTGTACACTGCACCTGAATAAGTTTGTACACTGTCCCCTTTGCCTATAAATCACGAGTACAATAAAAATAATTTGATTTGGTCATATCTCCTTTTATAATTTCATTTCAAATATTTGTGTTTACATTTAATTTTGTTTGTGAAGATTTATATTTAGGAGCAGAATCAATCAGAGAGGCTGACACTTTATTTATGACCAATTATATTAATTAATTAATTAATTAATTAATTAATTAATGATACTGAAGCATTATAACATATGGGACAGGTCATCTGTTAGCGGACTTATATGTGTAACCCCTGCTAAATGGGGTCACTATTTATATGATGTGTTTATTAGAAACAACAACATTGTTAAATAAGATGTTCAAAATGTTGCATAAATATGCCATCTCTAATATATAAATGACAAACACATCTGCCTAAGGCATTGTACTCATTGAAGGTCCCATTTCATATTCTTAAAGTTGAATTTTGTTTTTATGTTTTTCATAATGTTCTCTATTTCAAAGTGTAATTACTTATATACTCAAAGCAATATCACATCACAAGACAGAGGTATCAGATAGAACCTTGATAGATAGAACCCCAACTTTTGTAGAAGTATAAAAACCTTTAGGAAGAAAAGTTCACCCAGAGAAAATAACCATCCCAACGGCGCGTGTGAAGATAACTTTTTTGAGTGTGGAGAAGCTCTTGAGTTTTACATTGTGGAACCAGGGGTAGAAAGTCAGAGCAACTCCAAATATTGCTGAACTGCTGCTCCCAGCATCCACAGGAAGTATAGTCAACGGTGAAGAATGCTGGGAGTTGTAGTTTAGCAATAGTCCCAATAGAAGAGACTATATACAGCTCAAGGACTGCTGGGTTCTTGGTGCTCTCTGAGCTTGGTTGTTTTCTTGTCGATGTTTCATCATCCAGCAGGCTAGATGATGCTACCGAGCCTGCTAATGAAACATCTGCAAGCACTGAGAACCCAACAATATCTGGAGTGCCTCTGTCAGCCTACCAGCAAAGTGCAACTGATCATGTCAGAGCAAACTAGGTTAAGTCTGAACACCACATACCAGTGTTTCTGAATGTGATGTCAACTATGCGTGCTGGGAGTTGTAATCCAAATTATTTAGAAGACCCAGCTTGGGAAGAGCTGGTGTAGACTATATGTTTTGTATTATAAGTTTAGTCATGCCTTTTTCTCATTTCTGTTCATTGCATCACCTTGGGAGTGCCTGATGAATACCTGCCAGCATGTCAGGATCAAAAATAGAGCTGTGGTTGTGCAAGGCAAGCACAGCAATGCAGCATGGAAAGGGCTTTTAAACTCCTCCATCTAACATATATTTTATTTCTCAAACTCTAAGCCAATAAATGCAGGGCTGAAGCAATGTCTGGCACCATGTGGGCAATCTTCCCAGACCCAAAGTAAGAAATATGTCTAAATAATGAATGGAATTGTCTCATATTTTGCCACTGTGTGCTGTATATTAAGCATAGCCAAGACCATAAATTTTCCTACCACTTGTGTAGCAGCTTCAGAGTTGTTTGAACTTCATTGTTCTTTCTACTCATAGATACAATCCCCGAGACAAAAGCCATATGATTTTTCAGACTGAGAGATGAATCAGAGAAATATTTTTTTTGCAATGGATTTTGGATGTTTTTCATTATTTCACTATCTAAAAATGTTTATTTTTACTGAAACCATCACTCGCAGCAAATTACAAATTGTAATTTCATAATCTGTAATTTAATGTACAATTAATATATTTAATATATAATTTGTAATTTAATTATAAAGTGATCTGCACCATCTTCTTTGTTCCTGAGTTGTGAACCGTTTCTTAGTTTTTAGAGCCACTTCTGATTTTTTAAAATATATATCTAGGGATAAATTCTTGTTCACGTTCTCCATAATCATGTCAGATGAATTTTTTTCCAGATCTTTTTCTGTAACAACATCTTCTGATGTAGCAGCTTCTTTTGGGAATAGGGTGTTTATAAAAACACACAACGTAGCTGACATTGTTGATTCAAAGTCCCCTTGCCATTCCTCAACAATATCTCTGAACACCAGAATAAGTTGCTTATCTTGTTATGTCTCCAATATCAAAAATATTTTTTCTTTCCCATGAAAATGCATTTATTCTTTAAAATTAATTTCAGTCTTAATATTCAAAACCAAATATTTCAACTTTTTCTAAGCCCTTAACCCATTTAAAACTTTCTATAGCTAAAACCTTGTCTTGCTTTTTGCTGTTTATTTTGAATTCATAAAGCTTATAAATATGCAGTTTCATTTTCTTATATTAAGGATTGAAGGCACTCACCCGGTGTTTCCAGCCTTGTCATTTTGAAGGTGTCTACCTTCTTCAAAGTAGCGAATAGACAATTTCCAAAGATGGTTACCAAAGGAAGTGTGAACTTTGAAGTGTGTCCTTTGAAAGCTCCAACTGTGGCTGGAACAAGAATGGCAAATTCCCTCATCTCCTGGTTCTCCCACCTTCCGGAGACTGCTGTCTTGCAGTCTCCTCATAAGGAGCAACCATGTGGAGTACAACTTAGGCAATCTCACATCCTCTCTTTCTCCACAGAGGGTTGAAGGAGCTGATCTACTGTCGGCTCCCTGTTCTTAGCCGCAATTATTGGCTCTGCAAAACCCAGAGCTGTCTTCAGTCTGTCATTTCTTCCCTGGAAGTCGTTCCTGGGTTGTGAACTGGACCAAGAGCTCATCAGCCATTGGGAGGATTTTAAACTCTTTTGACTTTCCACATTTCTCTGAGGTTTGTCAATATCTGCATACCTCTTTATGTTATTAATCCAACCATGGTATACTCTGAATTCAAGGGCAAACGTTTCATTAAAAGGTTATTTTGTTTTCCAGACAACTGTATAAATTGCTTCCCCTCTGTAGTATATGAGGAACCAAGTCTCATTTCACAATGTTTCGCTTGAATTTCTCTTTTCACTGATTATTGATTATGTGCTATCGTAATCAGGAGCCAGTCTGGTGTGGTGGTTAAGGCACCAGGTTAGAAACCAGGAGACAGGGAGTTCTAGTCCTTCCTTAGCCATGAATCCAGGTGGGTGACCTTTGGGCAGTCACTCTCTCTCAGCCCTAGGAAGGAAGCAAGGGCAAACCACTTCTGAAATCTTGCCAAGAAAATTGCTTAGACTTGTCCAGGCAGTCGCCAGGAGTCAACACTAACTTGAAGGCACACACAAATGTGCCATCAAATTGTTACAGTACTAACTCTTACCAACCATATAGATAGATTTTCTCCATGACAATCTGTTCCTAACCTGGTCTTTCAGGCCTTCCAATGGCACACCCAGTAAGAGTTTGAAAATAATATTCCTTGCTTCCCAGAACCATCTGACTGGATGATGACTGCATAGATCTTTTTAGGTTTTTATGATACTTATCTGCAAAATGAGATTCAACTAAATGCTGTGTAAAATATTTCTGCACTTGCTTTAATTGCAGACCATTATCATATTTCAAAAGCACTGCAAGCAATCGAGATCTCAAAAACTATCTGCAGTATATGCAAAATCACCTTAATTGTGGAAGAGCCTGGCATTTAGTTAAAGTTAGTTATAGTTTTCCTCCAAGTAGATGGATGAGTGAAATTGTAAATCTGCTTTAATACTGAGATCATAAGTCTATTCAGGACATTTATCTGGAATAGCAAAAGTTTGGATATGTGTGGCTTCTTTAATGCTGGCCACTGATGTCAAATAAGATCCCAAGGGAATCGCAATGACTTGGGGGTTTTCTTGGCCTGGTTAGTACTTGAATGAAAGACCAACAGGAAATGCTGAAGGCTGTAGATGAATCCGGATGTCAGACAAGACGAAACCAAACCAAACCATAATGGAAGAAAGTAATGGCAAACTGTTTTTATTTTTTGCCAAAAATTCCCAGCATGAGCATTTCTTTATTGCCATCAGGGACTGAGCTTGAATCTAGGCAGTCTTTATCTTTTTTTTTTAATTGCTTACTTGAAAAACCGAACCTATAAACATTTAATACATAGCAACGCACATGTGCCTTCAGCTATTTGTTATGCACTGTAAGTTCAGAGAGTTGGCCTGTAAATCATTTGAGTAAACTGAGGTTGCATAGGTCTATTTGACATGCAATTTAAAAAAAAAAAATACTGGGTGTACTGCATATCAGTTGAAGTTATTCTGTTTATTTCCTACCAGTAAAATGGATCTGGTGCACAGCAGGACTCTTCCTGACCTAAGGTTAGGTTAGGAGGCTGAGGGGAGCCCCCAAATTTGTTCTCTGCTCACTGGATGACTGTCAGCAAGAAATGGGCATGGAAACAAATCAATGTCTCTTAGACATGACCTTCAAAATGTCAGACCATTTTCAGAAATTTGGAGACTTCTGCTCACCTACCATCACAGCTTAATGGTAGACCACCTCCTCTGAGGACAGAAAGTCCCACAATCAATCTTTGGCATGTCCAAGAGTACAGGGAAACCTGCCTAGAAAATCTGAGTTCCTGAGTAAACAATACTGGAATGGATGAATGGCCTGTAAGGCAGTGTAAGGCAGCTTCTGTGTTCCTGTGTTTAAATCAAAGGTGGGCAAACTTGTGACTGCCACACTCTGGGGGAAAAATTTTGCAGATAGTTTGGTAGCAACAGATGAGTGGTTAGAATGCTATATGTCAGACAATTGGACAAGACTACATTTTCTGATGATGATGATGATGATGTTAATGCTAGTGGTTAATGTATGCAAATCTTTCCAATTGTTTAGATTTTTTTCTTATTTTCCTGGCTTTAATTGTTTGGCAATCTGGTGCTAAAACAATGGTGGCATAATTTAGTAAGATGTTTGGGAAAAAAAATTGATGTGACTCTGATTGCCATGAATACAAGTTCTTTGAACCTCAAAATTCCACCTCCAGAGCTGGAAAGATATGTCCTGGAACACTGGGGGAACATCTGGAATCCATAGTTCCATCCCTACTTTCATCTTCATACGGGAATGTAGGAGAAAATCTGACATTAATTTTGCAGTTGATAAATATATACTGTTTGCTAAAGCTTCATTTCCTTTGGCCCTACCCTAGGATTTAAAGCTGCTTCTAAATCCCTTTAGAAACTGGTTTTTGTATTTGTTAAAGAACAGCATCAGAACTTTCCACATATGATATATCTGTGCCTAAGGTGTCATTAATCTCTGAAATAATAAAAATAACATTCTTTCGATTCTGGTTAAGCACAGTTAAATGTTGTCAACTATGAATTGTACTGGAAACATGGGTGTTCTTATTCTAACATACTTGACTGAAATGGGAAGTGAATTGATGATTTGGACATGGTGGTGTTATGCAGAAGCTACTGAAATATTGTTAGGCTATTTGGGATGACTTTCAATTGAATACACTCTTTCTAACCTTCAAAAGTTGATGGATTTGGCATTGCAAGGTTGTGAGGGGACCTTTCAGATTGCTGGCAGAGAGATGGTGATAGCACCAACTTTCTGTAACTTTTGAGCCTTCTAGAATATGCTGGTAATCTCTTGAGAACTTAAAAGCAACAGCACTGATAAAAAAACTTCCTAGCCCAGCATTCAGCATCCCAATGGTTGCTATCATACCTCTGGGAAATTCACACACGAAAAGCAGGCTGAAGATAGCAATCTCCTGTTGCTCATCAGAATACCAAATAAGTAGAGATACAGTGCTTCCAACAACGGAAGTTCTTAATCAATAAAGCCATTTCTCATAATTTGTCAAATAAAGTTGTATGCTAGATGCATCGCCTATTTCGGTTGTTAATTTAATATGTAAATTCTGAAGGGAGGGGATCCAATCTAAGCCTACGGACAACCAATTTCAGCTATAGCACACTGCAGTTTACCCTCACAAAATGTTTCTCCTGAAAGGGTTTGAGCTTCATACCACAATCCTATTTATGCTTATTCTGAAGACATTTTCTTCTGATTGCAGCCTTCAACATATTGTGAAAAAACCTGAGCTGGGATTATGAGATTTACTGGGATTTTTAAAAAATCTTTTTATTTGAATTGTGTGAAGACAGAAATGTTGAGAGGGAGACAATGAGAGGGAGAGAGAGGATTGTAATTTGCTTGAAAGACCTCTGACAATCAAGGCATGGTATTATATTTCAATCAGGCTACATTTCAAGGCCAAGAAAGATTTCCTTTATATTCCAAAATATGAAATATGATACAATTTTACTCCAAAGTGCTTCTTCACTAGTTTTTAACCTTGATGCAACTATGTCAGATGTATTTTTGAGATGCCCCATGCTGACATGCAGAGGTTGGATATACTGAGCAAAGTGAAACCTTTGATTTAAATTGAATTGACGTTCTCTGACTGGAGACAGATCACAACGGTTTGATCGTTTTTCTGCCAAGACTGAAGACTGTTTGGAAGAGCCTGTCTCCAACTTTGGCATCTTTGTTCCTTGAACTCAAAGATCTCAAAATAATATTTGATAGGTAAGTTTAGGATATAATTCTGCGTTCTGTAGTTAACCAATAACTTAATCTGCAAACCCACTGCTAAGAGGGCAGAGACCACAAATCCATTCTCATAAATTTTAAAGAGATACTGAAAGGCCAGGTCATTCAGGTCAAATTTCTATGTTTCAGTTTCTCTCTTTCTCTCTCTCTCTGTTCCAGAGAGCAGGATCCACACACACACTATCTACCTAGAATATTATCCAATCATGTTGTGTTTACCAGTGAGATGAAACATGGTTACCTTGATCCATTAATGTCATTTGGTTTCACGTTTGATTAAAATTTCACCCTGAGTTATCAAAATGAAAATTAGTTCCTTTGAAGTATCAACTCAAGCCCTGAATCTTTTTTAGAAAGTGGAGATTTATTTATTTATTTTTATTTATTTATTTAATTTGTCCCCGCCCATCTCCCCTACAATGGGGGACTCTGGGCGGAGATGAAGGATAGAGTAAAAAAAAAAAAAGATCTGAGTTAGCAGCATTTAGCTGAACTTAAGTTACAGCTGAGTTCTCCCACTGGTTTTAATGGGACCTAAATTCAGCCACCTAGACTTACTTTGTGATTAAGGAGGCATATAAACTGACAGATAAACAAACCAATTTATTCTGGATTCAATGTCTTGGAAATATCTGTTGAAATGTGATCTCTAAGGAAGGAATATCCCCATCCAATGTAGAGACTGACTACAGGTAGTCCTCGTTTAGTGATCACAATTGGGACCAGCAACTCAGTCGTTAAGCAAAGCAGTCACTAAGTGTAACTGTGACTGTGCTTATGATCTTACGTCATCTTTCCTTTGCTTTACAAACCTGAGAAGGTCATAAATGCAAAGATTGGTCACAAAGTTACTTTTTTATCACTGTCGTAACTGTGAATGTTCATTAAATGAGACAGTCACTAAACAAGGACTACCTGTACTTACTTTTGTGATCTTTTTTAATGATGAAGGGGTTCATGAATGGAAACACTGCTTTATACATCTGTTGAGAAAAGGTTTCCATCAAGAAAAGGTTTCCATCAAGAACCTTAGTTTAGCAACCACAGCTTTATCTCCTTTCTCTGATGGAAAAAAAATTAGACCCTGGGCTAAATCTCATTTATCAGTGTGGGTGCCTCCCTATTCAACCTGCACCCATTCACCCTATCATATCCAGAGATATAGGTGGCATTAATATCCTCCATATACGTAAAGGGAGGTTGTGTTCCAATCATAACCCAACTTACATGTTTGCGTAAGTCAATTCTTAGGCTTTATTGTTCTGGGAGGAGAGAGAATGAAAAAAAAAAACAAAACACCCACACCCACACCCACAATTATCCCCTTTAGATCTCGTGCCTGTTTTGGTTAACAACCAGATCCCAAACTTCTTCTACGTAAAGAAGGCAAGAGGTTGCTTCTGTCTATTAAATTATATCATTTATTATGTTTGTAAATTGTCCACAACAGTTCACAGGGTTTACTGTGAGGACTGAAGAGCTGGGGAGTGGCCAGGGTGGTGATGAGAATGTCTCTGCCTTTGGCTTTCTATGGCACTTCTGCCGCAGCCCAGCACTGAGCAGATGACCCAGTGCAGAGAGAAGCAAACATTTGCCATAAGTTGCTCCCTCACTACAGGGACTCAGTGACCTTTATATTTTAGGCTTTATTGGGTCAGATGTTTTTCTGGTCATTTCTAAATTCCTTCCACACAAAAGGCATGAAGAACACAAGGGTGGACACCCTTTCCCTGACCCAGCAAAACAACCTGTTGGGGAGGCAGAGTGAGTGATGGAAACAGAGGAATTAACTTTCCAAATTAATTTGTTCCTTTTGCATCAGCTGAACAAAAGGCAAAGGGGTAGGATGGAGGTGTATTTCGCTGACCTTTTTTATTCCTTTATTTCTTCCTCCAAATGATTCCTAGATAGCCACTTTGGTTTGTGGTTAAAGCACTAGGTTAGAAACTGGGAGACCATGAGTTCTAGTTCTGCTTTGGACAGAAAGCCAGGTTGGGTGACTTTGGCCCAGTCATTCTCTTTCAACTCTAGGAAGGAGGCCATCACAAACCACTTCTGAAATCTTGGCAAGACAACTGCCTGGACTAGTCCAGGCAGTCGCCAGGTGTCAACACTGACTTGAAGGCACCAAAAAATAAAAAATAAAAAAAAATCCTAGGGTTGGTGTGCTTTCCTCAAATTCTAGGGGAATATGAGAGACAATGGAGACCTTGGAAAACCATAGATTCAAGATTTCCCCAGCATGTCAACAGGGCACCTATTTTCTATGTGCTTCAGTATCAGTAAAGCACTGGTGACAGTGAACCCTTCTGCAATCTTGTGGAAAAGACTTAAAGGTCCTGTTCCACTTTACAATCCTAGATGACAGTACCTAATCCATTGTGGTCCCACCTGGTTAGCACCTGGTTGGGAAACCACCAGGAAGTACCAAGGCTACAGGCTAGATTGAGAAGTTGAAAACAACAACACTTGAAAAGTAGACACTGGCAAATCACTTTCATACTGTTGCCAAGAACACTACATGGACATATCCATCAGGCCCCAGGAACTGAACTCTACCATTTATCACACTTACAAAGGCAAGTCCTTTACTCAATCTGAAAATTCTATGGCCCCAATATAGACAGTTATAGCTGTAGCTTTTTATGGGGATGGGATTTTTGTCTTCAGCAATGTGAGCCTCTACCTGCATCTTGAAGAAGGGTAATCCTCACAGTATGGATCCTAGGCTATTGGCAGTATATATTATGTGGCACATTTGTTTGCCAGAAACAAAACTTCAGGTTGGAGCATTCTATCAGGTAAGTAGCCATATGAAATTGATGAAAGCTTTAAAAGAAATTGAAATGATGTTTATGATGGTTTCTCAACATCTCTTTAATTACCAGTGAATGGCTTGAGGAAGATTTAGACAGCCCTGCTGACTTGATATTCAGGAATAAGAAATAATACATTATGTCAGTTCTTTGGCATACTTCTAGGGTGATCTTGAAGGGTGCTAGGGTCTGAAAATTTTCAAAAATGTTGACAGGAGCCTGGAAGGGTGTTTTATAAGATCCAACATTTTTATCAAATGCCTTGTCTAGCAAAATTCCTTCATTTCAGAGCCATCAGTTCCTGCTTCATCCTCCATTCACGTTAGTATGACATGATAGCACGGGCCAGATAATTATGAATGCTGCTCTATTTCTGGACCTATATCTTAAAAATGTAACACTGAGGCAAGAAGGAATGTCAACAATCTTTCAAACACTGACAACCATGAAAATGGTGAAAATTACTATGGAGAGCTGGAAGAATTTTTGGAAATCCTTAAAAAAAAATAACTCCACAATCCTCTCAGCCTGGGCTTTTACTAAAATGTATGAGGTTGAAGAGGTGCTTTGCAAATCAAATTGGTATAAACAAAGCACCCTCCCCCCCCCCCCCCCAAAGAAGCAATGAGGCAACTGCATTGTCTGGGAGACTCCTGGAAGGTGCTTTGAATGCTCTCCCATATTGTCTTCATATGTCTGTCAGTCTCAGCAGAGGTTTTGTTAGTACAGGCATGTGCCGAGAATGACCTGGAAAAGCGTTGAGGAAGGGCACTTCATTTTGACAGTATGCTCGGTGCAGAATCCCTTTAAATGCTTTGTACTGTCCTAAGGTAAGGCTCATCTATCAACTGGGGAACCCATATGTTTTGGGTTACAGCAACCTTTGCCATTCCTCAAATTTTTATCCATTTTAAGGACTCCAGGATGCTGAGGGCTTTCTCTCAGCTCCTTGTAGCAATGAATTACGCATTGCAAAAATGCATGGTCCTTTTCTTCTGTCCGAACCAACTGTAGATCACTTTCGTCAGGTTTTGAAGAAAGCAATAAAAATAGCCTAAGCAATCTAAATTGCCCCTTGGAGAAACCAGGGGCATGAACTTAACTGAAATAACTTGACCTTATTGCTTTGAGTTTCCTGGGCAATAAAGAAATTACAGCATTGTCTTCAGATATGGAGAGTAACATAAGACTTATAGATCCTTGCTATAAAAAGATTCTGCACTGAAGTTTCTTATTCAGTGAAGATGGCAAGAGGATCCTAAGCACCTAAGAACAAATCAGAATACAGATACTCAGGATTAGGAATCTTCTTGCCTTCCTGAGTCAGGATGTAAAAGTCTTTTTGCCATGGTGATTAATTGCAAGCTATGGTTTTGATGATCAGACTGGTGATGTTCTAAATGGTGAAGTCTATCAAAGATGGCTGATATAATGCTACTCATTATTATATTTCTAAATACTCAATGGTTCCACTATCTTTAGATGTCTGATCACCAATGTTTGTTTGAACTAATTCAGAGAGATTTACAATTCAAGAAATAGTACTAATGCAACTCACAAACCTAGTCTTTTTCTCTTTTTATCTAACCCATAGCTAACTTATTTTTTAAAAAACTTGAACCTTAAAAAAACTTGAAATTCTGGCATGTTGACCAACAGACTATAGAAAGTCAAAGATGTTATGTCTAAACATGACCCACCGATCTAACAAAAGATGTACTTTAACTTCCAATGTTTTGCAATGTTTTTCTTTTGGTTCAGAACCCAACTCATCCTCTTAAAGTTTTTAAGGATTTTCAAGAGAACATATTGTGCTAAATATAAAATATTGTTGGAAGTCCTGACTGCCAATTACATAACATTGGTATGTGTCATAAAATTATTTTTGATTTTATATTTGACAACAGACTATTTGAAATACATCTGACAGCATTTGGTATAGCGCTGTGCATTTTGACAACTGTATTTGATGCTTGCTAAAATCACAGTCATGAACATGTGTCAAAATAAGCATTTGAGTTTGGGAACAATTTTAACATTTTGCAATACAAATTTAATTTCACTGGCATCCGTTTATAATCAACATTCAAACCATGGCATTAAGATTTGGGGTGAATAATCAGTATTTTCAAGGCTAGAATTTAAAGAGTTGATTTGCTGCTGCTGCTGTTGTCATCCTCAAAAAGTACCTGCCACTTTGATGTTGTTTTGCCTATTCAGGAAATATTCTCTTCAATCTGGATTGTACTTATTTGGTCACAGGATGTCAATTGTACCCAAATCCAGTTCCAGGAAGCATTGCCCCCATTAACACATGACTTTATTTATCTGTTTGTTTGCTTAGCATTTATATCCTGCCTTTCCACCAAAAATGGTGTCATTTAAACTCACCTCTGTTATGTTGCTATTTGATATCTTGTTCCTTATGTGATCTCTGGCTGCCTGAGATCAACCATTTGGCTGATCCACATGAAAGAAGGAAAAAAGCACAGGAATTAGAAGCAAAACAAGCACTGACACAGTTCCTAGGGGAGACAACAGAAATTAACGGAATATATTAAAGGGATTTTTGAGAAATATATATTTTAATGTCCCATCCCAGTACTGTTTTTACCTTGAAATCTGAAACAAACAAACTGGGTGTAGCCCTGATTTTAGCATAATGAATTCATTAATTACAGATCAACTGATTTCTAATCAAAATTCAAGGTACATATTCCCAAATGTACTCACACATCACCACAATCTGCAGCTGCAGTCTTCTGTATAGAGTTCTGAGAGGAAAATTATTAGTAGCCTTCTATATGTTTTAATGTTGGTTTTGATTGCATTTAATAAAGCCAAGTTAGCTGAAATGTGACCTGTAGAGCAATGACAGGAAATAAGTAAACTTGCAAGACTAAGCAAACTGCTGATGGGAAAAGACGTGACAAGGGAAGTCTGGTAAAGTCTGGTAAAGTCTGGTAAAATTAGCACCAAGGAAGTTATAATTCAGTTGCTAAACTTAGGAGTCATGTCTGTGGTTTGTGGTTTTAAAGGATAAAAAGGATTGCATCTGAGGGGGTCGGTACCATTTTGGTCTACCTGACAGCTCGGTCAAGATGGTCGACATTGCAATGTGTATCTAAGTAAGTACCTTGTATGTTCTTGATTGCACTTTACTTTCTTGCTGAACTAACTTTTAATAAAGCTCTTAAGAAGAACTTAGAACTTTGAGGTGACTTGTTTTATGGTGTGTCTGTCTCCCGTGTTTAACGTGGTTTTTTCCCTGACAGAGTCTAGCGTTAGTTTCCATTGAGCTGAATGGAACTTCTATCTCAGTTAAGCAACCATAGGTGTCAACTGCTTTTTTTTTTTAAGATTAATGGAGCAATGATTTAAACAGGAGGTTACCTGGCTGGGGTAAGGCTTGGCCACCTGCTGGGGTAAGAACCATGCATTTTGCATACTTTTCAGGATGAAACATTTTTAAAGTATTTGGTTTCATAGGAAGCCAACTCATTTTGAGTGAGACATTTGGTCCACCTAGCTTAGCAGAGTGATCCTCTCTCCAGAGTTTCTACAGGAGGATTTTTCCTGAGCCCTTCTGCAAAGACTAAGGATGGAGTACTTTTTGCATGCAAAAGATTCCCTCTACCATTGAGCAATGCTCTTAACTTCCTTCCTTCCCAAGCATTGTATGTGAAGATTCAAGATTTTTGTAGGTTTTATTGCTTCTCTACAACACTGGAAAATGCCCCCCCACCCCGGAAACAGCCTTGCCCAGTATCAAGCATATTTTATTATCTTTTTTAATTCAGTTGTGAAGTCTGTATTAGATCATTAATTTGAAGCCTAGCATAGTTAAATGCATACCTTTTAATTTAAAGATGTATTGCATTGTGAAGGCCATAATCCTAACATCTTTAATGTTGTTCATCTTCCATTCATTCTTGCATAACTGCTTTTCTTCTCTTCCACTACCATTTTTCTTTGTTTTTCTTTTTTTCTTTAAAATGTATTACCTGGTAAGACTGCAGCAGAAACTGTATTTTTTTTTGATTATGCAAAAGCTATTCATTTAGAGATGGAATGTATGATTAAGGCTATTAAGTATTTACAACGCATACTGTATTTCTATACCACCAGCTCCTAAAGAAAATTCCAGGGTGCCCAAGTGCTTCAGAATAATAAAAGAGAGAAAAAGAGACAGAGAGTAAAAAAAAGGTAGCCCAACTTCATCATAAAAACCCGGAGGGACAAAATATAAAACCAAAAGGGACAAAATAATCCAATCAAGCCACTTTCCAAAAGTTTATTCCAACAAAATCATATTGAGAACCTTTCAGAAAGCCAAGAGAGATGTTGCCATGTATACCTCCGGAGGCAGTGTAATCCACAAAGTTGGAGCTCTCACTACTAAGTATTACTTTTGTACATGTATTCAAGACACCATGGAAGTGAATTAAACAGATAGTACTCTCTGAACTGTGAACTCTAAAGAAAGGCTGGTAAGGGATGGGGTTTGCTCCCTTGGAGGGTAGAAAAAGCAGTCTGAAAGATCCTTCAGTCTCCCTGCGGTAAAATAGTGGAAGGAAAGAAATATGTATGAATATATTCTATGAGTAGCAAAGCGTTTTTCAAACAAATACTGATTGTCTTCAGCCTCCCCAGACTCCTAGTTCAGGGTCATATATGTATTATCCAGAAATCAAGGGTTGCATGCATGTTACACATTACAGATGAATCATAGCCATGTTCCCCTTTTAAGTGGGAAATCTTGCTTTTGGTGGGATCATTTCAAGGGTGGATTTTTTTTAGAAGCAGCATGTTTGCACATGAGACAGCCAGTGTGGTGTAGTGGTTAAAGCACTGGACTAGAAACCAGGATGTCATGAGTTCTAATCCTCCCTTAAACATGAAAGCCAGCTGGATGACTTTGGGCCAGTCTCTCTCTCTCTCAGCTCAACCCACCTCACAGGGTTGAGGTGGGAGAAATAGGATGCAGAAGCATTATGTACACCACCTTGAGTTGTAGAAAATAAAGGTGGGGTATAAATACAATAATAAATAAGTACAATAAATGTGCACATTGAACTCTCAAGAATTATTGATTGATTGACTTTATATAGGCACCACCCAGCCCGAGACTGACTCAGGGTGGCTCACAATGTAACAAAGAGGCTTACAAAAAATACAAAATAGATAAAAAAACAAGATGATGAATCCAGCCAACAACAGAAAGACATATACAAATACATCCAACAAGGAACTCCAGCCACCCTAGTCCAAGGCCTGGGAGAACAGCCAGGTGTTTAAGGCCAACAAAAATACATATTTGTAAGGCTTAACACAGACTTACAATGGAGGGGAAGGGTAACTGTATCCTTGCTGAAGTACTTTTTTCTATTTCAAAGGGATTTTGAGGGCCAAGCAGTAGCCATTCTCGTATGTAATGTACCATTTGGCTTTGGGCAGGAAGTAGATTGCCTAGTTTTGTTAGGGCTGAGGACAGCAGAAAGTGGTTCAAGAAATCTTACATAATGAAGGGTCACAACAAAAAAGCTTCTTGGGTTGTATTTCAACTTATCATGGAACAACCAAATGGTCACGAGTCTGTGAGGAAAGACGTGGCCATGCCATGGAGGGTACTCCATGTACTCACAGATACAAATATTTCAAGGAGAAGGCAAAATCTCTTTCCTTTATGCCCTGTGTGAGGCATATGAATTGCCACCATCAAAAATCACCTTAGCTAAAAATATGCCCCACAGAAATCATGGCTCTCTCAAGAAAACAAGCTGCTTTGTTTTTTTCCTGCCAAGCAAACACAACGGTGTGCCAGCTAGAAATTGAGCAGGTTTAGTGTTTCTCATAAATGCTTTGAGCTAAGCAGGTGACCTGTGAACCAGAATGTCCTTGCTGTTCTTCGTTCCTAGCCTTTTCTCTACAGTGCAAATATTGTTATGAGTTCTACAACAGTTTTCACACGCATCTTGGTATGACTATAAACCAAAACTTAGGATGGGCCTTCACTGATCAAAGCAGTTCTGAAAGACCCATCAACCGAGGTCAACTGATATGGAGAGCAGATAAAGTCCCACCTCAGTTTATGTTGACTTTTCCTATAAAAGTATGTGCCGTTCACTCCTACAGCATCAAAAGTAGAAGGATTCAGTTTCTAAGGGCAACATTTACTTGGCTGGCCTTGGTCTCTCAATCCAGAATGGGAAGGGAGGCATAACTCCTCTTTCTGCAGTGGCAGGAACTAGTAGAATTTCTCTGGGCTTGACGATACGAAGGGTTGGACAGAGCTTGGATGAGACCACCAGGGCTGTAAACCAGATGTATCATACTGTCACCAAGAATAGAGTTTGAGGCTTGAAAGAGACTGCACTTTGACCCCAACTCTTAACAATCCTTTTTTTTTTTTTTGGTGCCTCCGAGTCATTGTTGACTCCTGGAGACTGCCTGGACTAGTCCCCGCAGTTTTCTTGGCAATATTTTTCAGAAGTGGTTTGCCCTTGGCTGCTTCCCAGGGCTGAGGAGAATGACTGTCCCAAGGTCACGCAGCTGGTTTTGTGCCCAAGGCAGGACTAGAACTCAGTCTCCCAGATTCTAGCCTGGTGCCTTAACCACTACACCAAACTGGCTCTCTTAACAATCCTTACAATATACAAAACAGTTTCATGGAGATACCTCCCTCGTTTGCATACAAATAATTTAAAAAGTGATATTCTGGCCTACCTGGGAAGGCTACTCAGTAAATAATGAAAAATAATTCTGCTGGTCACATGGTTTCTGACAGGACCGGACACCTTCTAGAGCACTAAGGGATGGGCTTATTCACTTGAATGGGTCTACTTGTGATATAAGAGTCCATTTAACAGAACACAATTTAAAGGAAAAACTCAGGAGGCCCGGTGAAGGGAAATTATAATCCCACCACTCAAAAAACACTTTTGTCCCAAGCCTCTTTCCGGGTCTCTTTAAACGCCCAAAAAACGCGTCTGTCGCGCCGGGGCGGGTCTGCCTGTCTTTCTCCTCCTCCTCTCGGTTCCTCCCCGGCAGGTTGTCCCTCCGATCCTGTTCCTGGGACTCCGCCAGGTACCGGCCTCGCTCAGCGGCCAGATGTTGCAACCGGCACCCCCCGCTTCGGACTGTCGGCGGACTCATCCGTCTCCAGCCCAGACTGGACCTGGCCTCCAGAAGCCGGGTCGGGGGGAGGAGGACGAGGACGAGGACGAAGTAGAGAGAAGGGAGGAGGAGAACCGTCCCTTCGGGGATGCGCTGCTGTGACTGAGCCAGCCCAGCGATGGGGATGCTGCCGCCCGGGGACCGCGGCTTTTTCCCGGGGCTCTGGGCTACGCTCCTTCGCAGATTGCGCGGCGAGAAATCCTGGGCCAGAAAACTTGACGAAACCAACCTGTTGCAGCAGAAGAGGTAGGTCCAAGCTAGGACATTTCGGATCCCGAAGGTAGCCGGGGAGGGAGACGGGCCGCGAGTTACTGAGTTTAATGCGAAAGAGAGTTCCTCTGAGCGCATGCAGAGAAAGCATTCGCGAAGCGCGTCCGGGCTGGCTGCGGTTGGAGCCGAGGTCCAGCAAGAGTCCGTGCGCGCGCTCATAGTTTTTACTAGCTTCCTCCTCCTCAGTTCAGGAGAACGGACGGGCCCTTATACCGGGAGAAGAAAAGTTTAAAACCCTTTTTTCATTGGTAGCAGGATAAATACCTGGGCACAGGAGAAGCTGTAACCAGATCCCAGCAAATCCACTGAGTGCACCTGCTGCCTGAAAGGCAAACAAGTCTGTAGTCTGTGCCACCTGCAGCCAACCACACACTTGGACCCCTTTTCTGTAGTCTGGGGTGGGACAGGGAGAGAAAAGGGCATTCAGAGGCTAAGACCCTGGGGCCTGGTGGCTTTTCTTACGTCCCTGATCTTTAAATGCAAGCTAGAAATCCCAACCGTGTAGAAAATGAAATGTCTTTCCTTCTAGGTTTTGTGTGTTGTAGGAGGTCTCAGCTTGTCGTGAAAGAACATGTTGGTGACCTAGTTTGATCGCAGCTTTGCAAGGGTTTAATCCTCAGGACTGACACACGTGAATTAACTATGACAATGTCGCTAAGCCTGTGTGGAGTACATTTTTCATGCTTCTAAGCTCCAGGGAGAGCAGCATTTATACATCTGACATTTGGGCATGGCTTAAGCAGGGTTGAAGGCAGGCCCTTTGGAGAAATTGAGTAGTGCTGATTCTCTAATAACAGGACCATTTTTTCCGGTTATTTTGGTGGCCCCTGTGGGAGGAGCAGGTGGCAACCATGGCTGGGAGGGCTTTTGCCACCTTCGTCTTGTATGCCAATTGTGCCCTTTCCTGGCCTGGGAGGCACTGCTTGTTTTCATTCAGGCCTTAATTAGCTCCGAAGTGGATTACTTCAATGTGCTCTACATGGGGCTGCCCTTGAAGAACATCCAGAAGGTCCAGAACATGGTGGCGGGGGAACGTTCAGGTGCATCTTGGGACACCTGTCTTATTCCACTGCTCCACAAGCTGGTCTGGCTCCCAGTGTGTTTCTGGGTGGAATCCAAGGTGCTGGTTGTCACCTATAAAGTCCTTCAGAGCATGGGGCTGGGTTATTTGTGGGACAGCCTCTGCCCAACAGTTTCTACCCATTCCTCCAGCTCTAGCAGGACAAGCATGCTTCAGGTCTGGTTGATTAAAGAATATCATCTAGCGGGACCCCCAAAGCAGGCTTTTTCTATTACAGCATTTGCCCTTTGGAACACCATCCCCCCCACCCCCGAGGTTCGACTGGCTGTTTGGGAAAGCTATAAGACTTGCACGGGTTCTTGGGCATGGGGGTCAGCTGGTCAGCTGTAGCCTGTGAGATCCTGTTATTTTATTGATTTGCCCCAGCGGCCATTATAGGCTTTTTATATCGTTGTTCAGTTCTGTACTGCTGGAGACAAATGAGGACTGAACCATTTTAAGTCTAAACATCTGGACATTCAAAGACAGGAATGTCTGCAGGATGACCCATTTGAAAATGTACATCCACCAATAAACTGAGTTCAGCAGGTAGCAGCCCCTGGATGACCTTGTTAAGCAGGGTTGAGCCTGGTGAACACTTGGATTGGAATCCACTAGGGCAGGGTTCCTCAACCTTGACAACTTTAAGACGGGTGGACTTCAACTCCCAGAATTTCCCAGCCAGCCAGCAAGCAAGGGAATTCCATGGCTGTAGATCAGACTGGGAAATAAGGATGTCCCAGAAGAGGACAATGGTAAACCACCTCCATAGAGTTGGCATGAAAGCTGCATGAGTGGGCTTGTCTCTATAGTTACCTTTCCTTAAAAAGTACCCTCAAGGGGATGCCTGACAAGGAAGTGGACTGAACATCTTTGTTGCTTGGCTTGATAGTGGCTGATGAAGGTGCAGAATGTGACTTTGGGATGGGATATCACAGTACACTGCTGCACTTTATTTGGGATATGGTAGCAAAGGAGGAAGAAGAGTGGATTTAGGAGCAATTTTGTGCAGAACCTGTTGGCGTAAATCATAAGACATCTTGTGGGTTTTTTAAAAAGATTGCCGCTTAGATATGTCTGGTTTTGAAGAGCAGTACCAGAATCTGCAACTGGTCTAAAATGGAACCAGATTGTTTATCCTACCTGTACTACTACTTAATTGGTCCAGACTAGGGACTGGCAAAGTGATATAGGTTGATGAGATCAGCTACTTGGGTCAACATACAAGGCTTTAGGCCTCTCAGAATGAATTCAGACTCAAGTGAGTTCTTGGAAGTTTCATAGGCAATGATTGCTGAACATTTACTTTGGTTGCCTTGTCAAAGAATGGGACAGTTACATTTATAAATAATTCATAATCTATTTTGGGGCAGCACTTCTTCTTGTACAATGTTTGGAATATGTCCTCTTAAATGCAAGGAATCTTGAGAATTGACAGTAGGCTATTTTTGATCACTTGGCACTGGGAGCTTCATCCTTTTTTTATTATTTTTAGTGGTATCACATTATGGTGTAAGCTTGCCACTCTTTAACCTCCTTCCATCCCTCTGCTGCTCACAGTGTATGCCAGAATCAATCTATCTATCTATCTTTCTTTCTTTCTTAATTAATTAATTAATTAATTAATTAAATTTGTATGCGGCCCGTCTCCCCCCAACGGGTGACTCTTAATACTGCCATGGATTGTGTACAACAGGGAAAGATGGGGAAAGCAGCTTGGTTACCTTATTGCAATTTACAATTTTGCACTTTGTACCATGATCAATAAGAAGCAAAGCAAGAGCATTCTGTTGCTTATTTTTTGCATAAGCCACCGGAAGAAAGGTGGAGTTTCGGTGCTTTAACTGTGAAACCAAGTTAGCTGTTTCTAATCAACTATTTCCATTTCTTGTATTGTAGTCTGTCAAGGAACTGCATATTCCCTGCCATGCAACCAAACTACTGAATGAAATCTTTCCTTCCCCACTAAGCTACATGCTCTTGCCGCTGGTAACAAAACACCTTTCATTAAATAATCATGGGAACATCCCTCAATAATTTATCATTGATCTATGATAGGCTGTGGTACATCCATTCATTCTGAACATGGTTTCAGGTATGCTGAGAAGCGGTTGCACATTCAGTGAGATGCAGCAGGGTGGAAAGATGGGGCAGAAGAAAGAATGAAGCAGAATCTCTATATGGAGAGTTGTGCTTCCGATATCTTGTGGGGCATTGCAAGAGATCTGAAGGGGAGAATAATGGAATACACAGGGCAGTGACTTAGCATGATTGCAGCAACTGTTTCGATCTGCCAGATGATCCATCAAGTGAGGGGTGGGAGTAGTGCTCACTCTTTTCCTCCACTTAAGAACATGAAGTACCCTAAGGTCTCCTTCAACTTTTCTTATTCAGTCTGCACTTTCTACTCATGACTTTTGTGCTCCTTCCTTCCTGAGATGAAGTTAGGTTTGCCTGGGGATTCTTCCATTCATTGGCTCGTGGAACTGTTTAAGCTGAAAAGACACAGATGCTCCAAGGTCACTCTATGAATTTTACTTTGGGAATTTGAACCCAGCTGATTCTTGTCCTGTTCCCACTGCTATGTAGGCTGGCATGTAGATACAGGAAGCATATCATCATCATCATCATCATCATCATCATCATCATCTAATTTGATTGAGAGCCCTGTTGTGCTCTGCTCTGATGGTACTTTATACTTCAGCACGCTTTTAAGGTCAAGATTTGGATACAGCTGCTCTGCTTCATTCCCAAATTCCTCTAGTACAGTGTTGTCCAAACTTGGCTGGCTGGGGAATTCTGGGAGTTGAAGTCCACTCATCTTAAAGTGGCCAAGTTTGGACAACACTGCTCTAGGACAACCTGATGCCTTCAAACTGTGTGGGATTTAGCTCCAATAATTCCAATCCAGTTTGGCTGGATGATCATTTTTACTAGTCATGCTGGCTGGAAACTATGGAAGTTATAGTGCTGTGCTTCTGAAGATTTGGGCAAAGATACAGATGTACATTTACAATGGAAGGTGTTACCTTTTATTTTTGGTCATTAATGGCCTCATAAATGAGAAGGTGGCTTGGAGAGAGAATATCTTTGATGTACTGTATTGCAACATTACAATAATAATACTCCTACTCAAGGTTATGGAAGAGCTTAGTTTCACTAACACCCAGGAAGATGTTAAGTATCTGTTATTATCAACCCATGATGGATTAAATTATCTGAAAGAAATATGGTAAGGCAAGATCAAGTCTTGCTAAATAATTTTCAATTGTTGCCAATAAATATGATTCCTCATTGGTAATGTTTGCCTCTACAGGGAGTATAAATAAAAAATTGGCCAAGTAAGCAATAGGTGACATGTGCTTTAGCCTGAATGCATAGTATATAAGCTTTTACAAGTTGTCCTCGTTTAGTGACTGCCTCATACTGCGACCATTCACAGTTACAATAGTGATGAAAAAATAACTTTGCAACCAAGGCGTGCATTTACCACCTTTGCAGGTCTGTAAAGCAAAGGAAAGCTGAAGTAAGATTGTAAGCACAGTCACGGTTTCACTTAGTGACTGTTTCGCTTAAGAACCGAGTTTTCAGTTCCAATTTTGGTTGCTAAACAAGGACTACCTGTAGTTCCAAGTCTTATGTGGCAATTGTTTATTATTGCTATTATTATAATTGTTATAATATTTATAGCCTGACCCTGTCTTTGTGACTCTAGATAGGATACAAGAAAGTCAGACTCGAAATATAAATAACACAATAAAACCATTAAATTTATGGCATCAGTAGGATGTGATTTATAGTTCCAGCATAAGCCAGTTTTTTTTAACCTGTTTTGTAATAGTTGTGAGGGGTGTTGATGACAATAAAGTGGAGCATCAATAAACAATACATAACCATTATCCGAAGCACCCATAAATAAAATCAAGTAAGAGCCAAATGCTTGCTGGCATGAAAGTGCTTTTGCCTGTTTGAAAATGCTGGCAGGAGCCATGCATATCTTTGGGGGGAGGATATTCCATCAAGAGGGAACCACTATAGAGAAGGTCTACATCCTGTATATTTTACAGGGATGGGGGACCAGCAACAAGTCCTCTCTCACTGACCAGATTGGATGGGCCAATTCAACTCTGGCAAGGGATTGTCTGATGTAACCCAGTCCTGTATCATAAAAGGTTGGTGATAGCCAACCCTTTGAATTGGCCCTGGAAGCCCTCTGCCACCAAAGCAGTGACTTACATTGGTATTATCCTTGCCTATGGCCTATCCCACCAGGCATCTTGTCATTGCATTTTGTACCAGCTGTAGCTTCTGGGTTGTTACAAAAGGTAGCTCAGCTCAGAGCACATTATGGCAATCCAACTAAATTATGCTAGCATCTGTTATGAGGCTTTCTGTTTCCAGTTTCAAATGTGAAATACAAGCTCATCAGTCAAAGAATGGGTGTGTGTTACATGCAGCAACTGCTTTGTTAATGACCTCTTTGCTTAATTTCACTGTCTACGCTCCTACATTTCATTCCCTTGGATCTCTCCTTTTACTATTCCCTCTACCCCATCAACAGGAGCTACCCAGATAAAACTCAAAAATTTCTCAGGGTGGTATTGAAGAGTGAAGTAGACTGGAGTCCACATGGCTTGTCCAGTCATTTTGTTTGAGGTGCCACCAGATTAGTTAATTGTTTTTGCTGATGGCTTCCCTGTCAGCAAATTTGTTTTTAGCACTCATTGTTCCTTGGAGGGTGGCCTTTAAGCATTTGCAAACCTGTAGAGGTATTCCAATAGCGGTTCCTTGTATGGAGGACTTCGTGTGCAATGCAGGATTCTGCTTGAGTGTGAGGAGAAATTTCCATGCAATCAAGAACCCTTTTGTGCATAAGGTCATGTGGACATCACTTCACCCTTCCAGCACTCTTACATTCAGGAGAGTTTGGGAATCAGGTTCTTGAGGCACTTGCTTTGAAAGAGAAATGTCCCATTTTCCTAACAGGTGATCCTTTCCTACATAGAACAACAGTACAAATGGGACAAATTTTAAGTGGCTCCACTTTTGAAGCCCCACAAAATTCTGAGAAAAAGGCAGGCGGATTACCTAATCAGAACTTCCCAGACTCAAAACGATGACAAGGGAATGTTACCTAAGTGGATCTCTGGTTTGTACCTATGTGCATCCGTCTAGAGAGCCAAAGCTTGCAATCAGTTATGAACTTTCACTGTGGGTTTGTTTTCTTTTCCCAAAAGGAGACATTGTGTGAAACCTACTGTCATGGGCTTTACCAGATTGTACCTTTGGCTCTATTCAGGAAGTGAATCAAGCCTGTTTCCTGCATTATGCCAGGTTTTGGCTTCTTCCTGCTGTGATGGTTTTCTGCAAAGTGAAATATTGCTACGTGCCGAACCCCTATCATTTGTTCAGACACCACAGCCAAACCAGTGCTTCCCTCCTCCTCTTGCTTTCTTTCAGAGGATAGTTTGCTGTGATAGGTAAGTTAATTATTCCAAACTGTTATTTGCTTTCCTGCCACATTGGAAACCATTGGTCATCTGAATCAGGCCCGTAACAGTGACTCATTCTGCAAATGGGCTTATAACCACATAAATGAGACAAAAGGCAGGCATGAGGAGGCTTGGAAAGACCCCAAAATTTGCAGAAGTATTATTGAAAAGCATCACAGACACGCCTCTCTTCCTTCAAGCAACCAAGTGAGAACCACCATCTGCCATGGGCAGAGAATACTGGGCTGGCTATTGGGAGGAGTGTGACTGTAAGGGCAGGGTGGAACTTAATGGCATCTCCTAGAAAAGGATATAGCTGAATCCTGACAGGAAAACTCTACTCCTGCAACATTTTGTTGAGTTATCTTATAACTGTTAGGTGGAAAGTTGTGCTATGGTTACTTAAAAACCTCTCAGTGGATCTATAAAGCTCACAAGGAGTGCTTCCCTGTACTCTTTGATTTAAGAGGAGGCCATATTAATGGTCTCCTCATTTTGTGGAAGAAATAATGAGAGCAGTCAAATGTCGAGACTTTTCTCTTTGAAGCTTTCTGCTTGTACCTCGACTGCCTTGTAAATGAATCATTTGGAAAACAGAATCCTGCTGGCTGCTTTTTTATGTCCGTGCACTTGCATTTAGAATGGTTTAACTCTTTGACATTATTCTTTCGATGCTCAGTTATTTAATTGGGAAGATGCTGCACACCACTTTTGGGGCTGATCACAGTCATCTAGCTCTATTAAAATTAAATAAAAGTGCTTGCTGCTCAGCTGGTGAGTCCATCTGATTCTCCACCCTTAAGAATTGCAACACAAGGCCTATAAGGGTCTGCATTAGGTCACTGCATGAACAGTTGCCAGATTTTCATATTATACAGCATTCAAAATTGAAGTACAGGTAGTCCTTGGGTTAAGAATGCCCAATTTAAGGATGACTCATAGTTAAGAACGGAGCCTATTGGAGCAAAATTCAAGTTAAATACACAATGGTTCGAGTTAATTACATAATACTACTTATATAGTATTATACAATCATACTGTCCTGGCTTCTATACAAATTCAACAGAAGTCATTCTTAAGCTGGGGACTACCTGTAGTGAGTCGTCTGCATTGCCTAGAACATCCAATCCCCTCTGCTAATTGGTTAATAGTACCCACGGATGGATTTTTTTTAAATTGTAGAATGTTTTTTAATCTTGTTTATTTTATGGTTTGTTTGTTTTTTTATTGTACGCCACCCAGAGTCACGTTTTGTGAGATGGGCAGCTGTATAAATATGGTGACTAAATAAATATATAAGATTGCAAGGGAGTAATATAGACTTGAACAGTTAATACTTCCCTAATAGAATTAGCTTAATTGTACATTGTGTTCTCAATTCAAAAATCAGATCTTAGCATTATAATTCTGATAGGTAGTACTGGGGTGCGTCACATGTGAAATTGATCTAAGTAATAACAGTTTTTGTTGTTGCTTTCCTTTAGTGTTATTTTCAACCTATTTCTGGCTTGGTTCTTAAATACTTTCCCAACTCTTACACCAGTCTCCTTAATCATATAGTAACACTTAAGCTAACGTTGGAAATCAGTCGTGATATTAACTGGGATTCCAGTTTCTCTTCCTTCGCTCTAGACACTTGGACCATCAGACTGGTCCATCTGACTGGTGGGTAGTAGCAAAGGTGGGCTAATTATAAAGCAGCACATTTACTTGATTTGTTCCTTTCTTTTATTATATATTACATCTTTTGTAGTGCGTGTGGGATTGTGTGGAACAGTGCCAAAATAGATGGGCTAATGTGAAATGTGCAGAGGCTGTAAAGACTCTATATTGAGGCAAGGTAGACAGCCTGTAGCAGTAGGACGATGGGTGGCTCTTGCCTTAATTTCAAAGATTATCTGCAAACCTTAGGCAAAAGTTATTTGTACCTTCCCTGTCAGCCTACTGTATGGGGAGCAGAGCAGCTCTTATAAAGAGAAAATGGGGGGGGGGGTATTGGAAAGAGAATCAGTGGTCCCACCACTTTATCACCATTAATTTTAATTGTGGCCACCACTGACCCAACACATTACCCTTAAGAGAAAAAAAGATTGTCCTTTTCTGACCTCATGTTTTGTATTTTACATCTGACTCTAAGCCAGAATTGTAAACAATTCTGATTAATTTATGGTCAACAGCTCCTGCCACATTCTTGCTTAACACTGCTAACAACAGAAATGACTGAATCGTCTTCTCCATCTTGCACCCTCCAGGACATCTACAGATCCACAGAGTGAAAAAAAGCTAGGCTAAATGAACCAGAAATGAACCAGAAAACAAAAGCTGTGTGTTGAAAGTGAGATTCCAGATTTGTCATTCCCAAACAAGCCAGGAGTGGAAGGCAATAACAAAACCTGGCCTCAGACTTCAAATCTTTAACGGAATGGGAAGTTAGGAGAACCGCTGGCAGGAGGAAATATATGTCTGTACCTGACCTGAGAAAACATAGCATGCCCCCCCTTTTTTGGGGGGGGGCAAGTGGTTCAACTAGAACATACACGCTGAGATCCTTCCAAGTAATGTGGAGTGAAACACTTTGATTCAAATCTGCACATTTCCTATGTTCAGAATAAATTCTACACTCAAGAACATTCCACACAAGGTCTGCCATGTTCAAGAGTTCCTGAGTATGTATTTTGGATTTGTAAGCTGAACACACCCTGAAAGTTACCCAATAAACCCCACTCCACTGTTCTATATTCTCCTAAAACTACCAAGAAAAATCTTTGGGCATTGCTGCCTGTAAAATCATCAGATATTTATAACACAGCAATAGAAGAACCTGAATTTTGACAATGGCCTTAATTCTAATTCTTCACAGGAGCCAAAATCCCAAAGTTGGCATACCTGACTTGGTTTAATTTTAACTGAATCACATACATGTGTGTTGTTTTTATGAGATCTAACTTTTCTTTCTGAAATTTTCATTTGACAAATGTAGACACGGAATTTAATCTCATTATTTGCATATGTCCGGATGATAGATTTTAACTTATTTTATTTTACTGTATTTGGTTTCTGGAGAAAACACTTAAAAGCAGAGACCTATCAGTTGATAAAAGCTGTATAGGAGTGGCCTAAAAAGAAATTTTAAATGTAAAAAGAAACATTACAAAAATCTGTTTGTTTAACTTTTGCTGTATGATGCAAAGATTCTTTGGCATCTTCCATTTGAACTAGTGAAACCAACTGGAAAGAAAGATTTGCAAAATGTAACAACTGGTGTTGAGAACTTTTCACCTGTTGAACATCTCAGATATTCCTGGATGAAATGCTCAACTTTCCAGCTCTACTTCATCATTTGTTCCTGGGCATTGTAAAATTCTCTGCCTTACATTTCTTCAGTACACAGTTTGCGCATTTCTGATGTAAAACAAAGCAAAACAAACAGCAACAATAAATACCACTGCAACAATGAATGTAGTTTATCTTAGAACATTAAGGCAGGAATCTGTCTTACAGGTTTTTTCAAACCAGAATAATTTGATTATGATTTCTCCATCTTACCTTTTTTGCTTTTAGGATTGGATTGCTTCCTTGTGTGTTATCTGTATCTCAACAGGTGGTAGCATCTGGCTGACATCTGGGCTTGGAAGCAAAGCTGGGTTAGTTTATACTTTGATGGGAGACCTCCAGGGACTGTGGGCCAGGCTGGAAGTCAGAAAACATCACAGAAGAAGAAAATAGCAAACCACTTCTGTAGTGGTGCCCAGAGAACCATATGGATACATCCATGAAGTCATCAGGAGACAAGCTCAACTTGGAGTCTTGACTTCTTTTATTATTCATCCAAGTAGAATTCTGTACAGTTTGTGACAATTATGGAAATCAGTTGGCTACACTTATCCCTGTATGATAAGATCTTAGTTGGATTGTCGCAGGGAATTGCAGAGGAAACCTCTTTGGAAGGATGTTTAGAAACTGCAGGTAATTCAGAATACACTGCCCAGATAACTAATTGGGACCACCTATAGATAGAAATGGATAAATATGGCACTTTTTCCCATGTACATTCTTTACTACAGTACTATCTTTGCATCACTCTGCATTCTTGTCAACCTCTTCAGTAGCCTGTATAAAAATAAATTGTGTTAAATAATTTGGAAATCAAACTCAGAAAGATTATAAAAGAATGGAGCTGGAATTTCAGAGGGAAGAAAAAGAGAAAGATTAAAAAGATCGGGGCTGGAGAAAGAAGAAAAAGGAGAATTTTCTAATGAAAAAAAGATGAGGTTGAAGAATAAAATGTCCACTCTACTTCAACACCACCCCAGCACTCTCAGCAGTTCCTGTAGAATGGTGGAGGTTTCCAAAATACAGTGAGGGTGAGGATCCTGACAACTTCTTGGACATCAGTTTTGAAAGGACATCAGTTGTTAGAAAGAACAAATCCCTAGAGCAGAAAGGGTCTGATGTTTAGACCCTTGCCCACCTTTACGCACAAAGTGAAAAGAGCATATGAACTTAGTGAAAAAATGTGGGACCAACACAATCAAGGAAGTCAAAGAACTGGTACAACTGGAAAGGTTTATGGCCCAATTAACACAAGATCAACAGTTTATGGCCTAATGTGCATTCAAATTATCCCAATGGGATCCAAGATTGAGGGCTAGAGGCAGCAGGATAAATTACCCAGAAATGGTGAGTTCCAGACCTCTGGGGGCCATGGAAAGGTACCAAAGATACCTGTCCAACACTGTCAAATATCAGCCAAAGCATATCAAGCACCACCCAACCTACCACCAGAGGGCACATTTTATAGTAGACCAGCCTCCAAATACTTAAAATGCATAGAAGTGAAGCATCTCAAGGACTAGCCCAAAATGAAGGCCCAAGTTGACAAGTTAAGTCTAAAACTCATGGGCCAGAAAAACCTCCCAATAAACACTTCCCTAAATTCAGTGTGGATGCTATTCCACCCATGAGGCAAGCAGATGTGATAGCGGGCAGTCACCCAGTAGTGGCCTGGAGGGCTTCTGGAGGAACAACCTCCACCATGCGCGCTTCACTTGTCAAGGACAAATGCTCGGTCCAGGCACCATTGCCGAAAGTGTTTGCTGGAGGCTGAGCAGAACCTGCCTTTCGTTTCAGTCAATAGGCTGAAAAAAGGAGTGGGAATTTGTATATACACTGCTATTCTGGGAAGATTTATAGAAAAGGGGGGGTTGGAGGCATCTTGTAACAAATTTTATTTTGGAGGAGGCACCAAACAGGAAAAATAATATTCCAGCATAAAGTTTTGGGGAGGGAATTAAATCAACCCTAATTTCTTAGTGCTGTACAGTTCCTTAATGAACACCACTTAAAACAAGTGGCATTTATTATTCCCATGGCAGAGATAGGAGAGACTGCAGTTTATCTAAAACTCTCCAGCATGTTCATGACAGGACGGTAATTTGAACTGTGGTCATGGCCATTATGCCGCAAGAGAATGCTGCCTTACCACAAGTCAAACTCTCGGTCCATCTAGTTAGTAATTGTCTGCATGAAATGGCACTGGCAGGAAGACAATGAAAATCAAACCTAGAGCTTTCTTATGCAAAACAATGACTTCTGGCACTTTACCATAAAGGGCTGGTTGGGGAGGTGATGTAAAGCAAGCACATCAAGATCTCCAAATGCTTTAGGGTAGAGCAGTGTTTCTCAACCTTGGCAACTTTAAGAGGTGTGGACTTCTTAAAGCTTGCTGGCTGGGGAATTCTGGGAGTTGAAGTTTACACATCTTAAAGTTGCCAAGGTTAAGAAATACTGGGGCAGAGAGTTATGTGTTTGATCCTGAGTTACGTATGGCTTTTAATGGCTGTTGTAAGCATGATGGGCCATTCAGGTTACTGAGGCTTAATCTTTTAGGTGGGATTTTAAACCCAAATTGTACTACTGGGTACGCTTGCCAAATCCCTACTGCCCCTCCACCCTTTGATTGCTCTTGCTAGCTTTGGTTTGTGCACCTAAACTTAAGGCCTCCCTAAATGTGAATTCTACAAACTTGAAAAGCAGTGAAGCCAATCGTGTTTTTAAAACTGAATTTCATGCACAACTAGCTGATGCACTTGCTTCCCCCTGCCCCCCCCCCCAAAAGAAAGCAAGACAGAAGGGCTGGCTGAGGAATGTGGTGCTCTCCATGTCATTTCTCAATAGCGTTTACAGAGTGTTGACACAACAGTCATCCAACTATGAATTGTTCAGAAGGAGTTGATGTTTTTATCTACTGCTGTCATCTTTCAGCTTTGATAAAAATCTGAGGTTTAATTATAGAGCTCAAGCAGTCCACAGCCAAAGTATTTTACAGATCAAACATTGCCGCTGGGGAAAGTGCTCAAACTTAAATGACCTGACACAGTTTGAGTATCGAATGCAGAATTGGAATAAAGGTGTGGGGGGGGGGGGGGGGGAGGAAGCCATTTTTATATATCCCACTATGGGTAACATTGCTGTTCGTGGGGTGGGTGGGTGACAGTGCAATCCAGTCCCTGGATCAGATCTTGGTCTCTTGCAAATGTTTTCTGTGTTCAAGATTACCTCTACCCCAGACATGTGGATATTCATGCTTGTGCAGAACAGACTGGACCTTTGCAGGTCTGCTCCTGGAAATGTAACTGGTGCTTACTGAGATGTAAAGAAATGAGTAAGATTTATCTCTTGCACCTTCAAGACTAACAAACGTATTATCACCTAAGCATTTCAGAATCAAGGTGTAAGTGGTGAGGTGAACGCTAATGAAGCATCAACAGGCATCTTAACATCTGCAGCACCCCTAGGTGGCGCCTGTTTATCTTCCAAAATATAAAAAGGGGCGGGGGGGGGGGGGAAGCCCGCATCTTACAAGATTGCTCAATATCTCTGAGCTCGCTGGAGCGTTCATGAAGTTTGCCCATTTTAAATATTTTACATCTATGCAAGTGCACAGTGCCTATTTTTGAAAACTTTTAAACTATAGAAGCAAAATGTTGCTTTAATTTTTCGTTGGAGCAGAAGGTTCTGGAAAGGATTAGAAAACGGAAAGATCTGCAGGGCTTACTCTTTTATCATATTAAGCTGAATAAAGCTTTACTAAATGTCACATACACCTTGGCAGAGCTTTTTCAAAATTGCTGGCTATCTGAATACCGATCACCTGTGACCTGCCCTGAGTCTAACAGAGCACAATGCTTAGAGGGCAGAGGGAGTGACCTTGAAGGACAGGAGGATGAGCCGCTACCAAGGCAATGGTCAGATAAGAGCGGCTTGAGGCTGGGCCAAGAAAATAGCTTGAGAAATCTCAGACAAACCCCTCCCTAGTGCACAAAAATATAAAGTGAGGGAGGGGGAAGCACATTCAGACTGGCAAGATCCCATTACAGCTGTTACAATAAAAGTAGTCCTGGTTTATATGGCATTGGTTTCTTAGCTTGGTCTACCTTATAGGGCTGACACAGTACTAGTAACTATCAATAGGATGGGCATCTCCAAGAGGAGCAAGGGAGGGACAAATGACATCACCATGATGCTGTTGTGCAAATAATGTGAATTATGTAATTTGCAGCAGTTGCGTAGCGTGACTGGCACAAATGACATAATTCACATCATCCGTATGATGATATTGGGACTTGTGATATCATTGTGGCTTGTAATGGATGCCTGAGATCAGTAGATCACTCTCAGTAATGGGCTTTGGTAAGCACTGGGGCCAACAGCTGCTCAGCTATATACCTCACCCATCTGAACCGTCATATACCGTTGTAGAATCTTACCATCTTTACATTGAACACCTATTGTATCTTCTACTTAGAAGGTTTAGTAGAGCAATATGGGGAACAAACTATATGTGATATGGAATCACCCCATGGCTTTTTCTTTTGCCACAAGCAGCCAGAACAGACCTGATGTAAATTAGTACCTCAACTTGAGGGAGATACCGTGCTTGTTCCATGCACCAAGCTCAGATGTCTATTCCATTGGTGCACTAACTTCTAAATATCCAAGGAATGAGATCTGGAAAAACATTCATTCCAATGCAAAATATTACTAAGGTATGCAAAGGAAGTTGGTACCAAGCAAGTACCAAGCACAATTCCTGCTGAATTAATTCTATACAGTAGAAGAAAGTCAGAATACAGGCACGCTTATAATACTATATTTTTTGAGGGACAGAAGGATACTTTGATGAGTATTCCGTAGTTTTCAAACTGCTGTTCATACCTTTTATGCACCCTTTATGACTGGAATGGATAAACTAGGATAAGAAAAGTTGTATATTTATGGGAACATTGCCTCAGCCTCACATTTATGACAGTGAAGTTATTTTTACTCTTTTTTCCTTTATAACTTCCCTTGGAATTACTATCAGATCAGAAAAGTAATTAAAGAAGTGGCAGAACATCCCAGAGAAGAAAATTATTTATTTGGAGGTACAACTGTTACAAATCAAACCAAAGAGGAGGAAGAACAGAGTAGGTCCAGATCAAAACTCATTTTTTAAGTGCCTGAAAAATGGTCAACTTCATCACCTTTAGTTGTGTAACCATCAGGGTGGTTTATATATGGCAGCTACTGTACATCAAACAGTTGTATTGTGCAACAAATGAAAAAATGGTCCCCATAAAGAAAATCAATTCCCCCATAGAGGGTAGATAATGAATTAAAGTGGTTTTATGCAGAAGCCCCGTTTAAATTCCTTGTAGAGTATGCCCATGGCTTAGGGGGTGCTCAAAGAAAGAAATCAAACCAATGCCCCCCTAAAACCCGCTACATGAAATAGCTGCATTACCCACCTTGCATTACAGGAAAGAAAACTTGAAGTTCAGAAGTTGTGAATTTTCTCCTTTCAGTGGCATCCAACCCTTCCAGAACCCAAAGGATGCCACTTATTTATGTGAAGGAACCACGCAGAAACTTGGATGTCCATTCTTCTCTGAACAGAAGTATGACCATGCTCCATTCATCTTTGGGTATAATGACAGGGGTCAGCCCCTGGATTAATTTCACTTTCCCTATGAGAAACCACTTATTCCCTTAACAAAGAAGGGAGCAAGATAATAAGCAAAGAAGGTAATAAGCAAGATAAGAAGGAAACAAATGGCACCAAGCTGTGTTTTATATGTTTACTTACTACATTATTGTTGTTTCAGAGGTATAAAGAAGGCTGTTTTTTCCTCTTGTAAGATCTGGCATTTCTAAACCAGTTTTAAATGATCAAATCATAGCATAGTGTTTATTTCAGTATTACAACTGGCTGGTAAAGTAGGCTGTTTGGGTTGTTGCCACAGTGGAAAGAGGGTAAAGAAAGCTGAAGCTGATGGCTACTGCCTGGCCTTAGGACTATCTAGTAGGTTCAAAGCTGAGGTGAGAGTTGTTGAATCCAGAATCTTCTCTTAGGTCATTTAACTTGCTCTAAGTATACTGCATTCTTCAGAGATGTTAATGAAATCATTTGGATATGGGAATTTTGACCATTCTGGCTGAGAATTCTGTAATCCCAAGATATCTGGGGGCACCAGGTTGGGACATGTTGCAGTACTAAAATCATTGCCCTATACATGAAGGATTTTAAACATTCAGGTGTTTTAGCTGGGCTCCAGTTCACGTGGATGCTCAAAGGTGTTATATTGTGCTCTCACTCACTTCCAGTTAATATCATGTGCATTGTGATGCTGGTTTGCTTCTTGATGAACATTATTTCAAGCCATTCTTGCATAATCTTGATCGCAGGGCATAATGTAATAGGTAGAGAAGTGTACATTCAAAAGACATTGTGAGAATGCAGAGAGAGAGCAGGAAGGCAACAGGGGAATTAGGTGCGAGGTAATGTCATGATACATTGATCTTGGATTATTGCTCGGTGTTGAATGATAAAACCGAAACATGGATGCTGACATTTTTCAAGACTGTTCTCTTCCTCCTCAGTAATCTTTTGAATGACTGGCCTCAGAACCTAGATTTTGAGAAGCTGCTTCACAAGTCTTAAACACCAGCACAACAAACAAACAAACAAACAGCACCAAGGATTATAATGGGAGGGAAGCACTGAAGTCTCCAGATTCCTCTACCACACAGTTAATCTTCAGTCTGTGCTTAGGAGCAGGCTGACTGACATTAAGTCCTTCGTTTTTGTTAGAGAGCAATATTGATAAGGGGCCAAATGATCAAACCGTCACGATAACAGGCATTAAGTTTAGCTCCTATAATATAGGGTTTCAAATAAATCTTTAAAGCATATGTCTTTGAGGCATTTCCCCAGCTGGCCTTATGTGGCTCTGCTCTATTTATCATTTATTAGAATACTGAATTACTTAGATATTTATCGGAAAACGTAATTACTGGTTTTACTACTAAAGTGTTGTCTCTTAGCAATATATACCAGTAGGTGGCAGTATATTTATTTATTTATTTATTTATTCGGCTTGTATGCCGCCCATCTCCCCCAATGGGTGACTCTGGGCGGCTCACAATAAAAACACAGCTCTCTCCGAGATGGCTAAAAATTATAAATAATTAAAAACATATTAAAAAACCCTAAAAAACCTCCTCTGGTTTATGGCCCTAAAAAACCTGTAAGATGCTGTGGGGGGGGGAGACAACCCATCATCCCACCAGCCATCTCCACAGGTGCGGGCCCTCCTCTGGCCCCCAGGCCTTCTATATAACTGACACCCCCCCTTGATCTTGTAAAGGCTAAGTAGAGTCAGGTCTGGCTAATACTTGTATGGGAGACCTGTAGGGGGTATCAGGGCTGGAGGCTAGACTGAAAATTTAAAAAACAGCCTGGAAGATCTCAGTGGGAAACTGCTTCTGTACTGCTGACACGCACACCCACACACCCAGCATGTGTCCATGAAGACACCAGGAGTCAAGTTGAATATGAAAAGGATGTTATTGTAAGAGCTTTACAAGAGAATGGTCTGAAGTAACTAAATAATTAATGCAACAATATAAAAAAGTCTATGGGGAGGGGGTTGCACAGTTTAATAAGGGGCTAGTTTTGTTGTTTAATTGTGGTGCTTTTGCAGATGATGATATAGCTGCAATCCGTGCGCTGCCATGTCCTCCTGTACCTCCTCTGTTTAAATGGTGCTGTCGGTGGGAGGCAACTGACAGCACCAACTTTCCTGTCTGCAAATCTTCCCTGCCTGAGGTTAAAAGAGAAGGTGGGGAAAATGTTGAAAAACAAGTTCTTCAGCTTTAAAACCAACACCACTGGGGAAGTGCTATAATATCTCTAAATTGGCATAAACAAAACTCAGGGCACAGAAACTGAAGTTAGATATGTGCGCATGCGCGCGCGCACAAACCCCATCAGAAACATGTTAAGAGGGGAAATGGAGGAAGGATTAGAATCATGTAAATAAGATGCATGTCCTAATGGGGTAAAATGCTAGAACTCTCACCAGAATGTTAAAGAACTGAAACGGGTGTAACACAATGACAGCAACATCTTACATTCTGTGTCACGGTTTTGTTTGTTAGTAATAATAAGAGCCCCTTAAGAAAAGAAGCTGCACTTTTAGAAGGCTGCTGTGATTTGAGATTCTGCATATTTTAAGTTGATCGTCTGTTCAGTCCTAGCTTGCCCTTTCCAGCTTTTAGTTTGCTTTTTACTGTTTTCTAAAATCACCTTTAATTAAATTTGTCAAAAAAAAAAAAGGTTCTGTCAATAAGAGAAACCTGTACCTTTTTTGTCATAATGCCATGTATCGATAGCTTTGAAGAGATTCATAGCCAGATGAGTAACAGGAATAGCAATCTACATGAATAACGTGTTAATTAAAGTACAGAAGGTTCAGGAAATGGAGCCTTCCGTCTGGCTAAATGCCTTGGCAAAGAATGAGTAATTTTCTAGTATCAGCACAACTTAGCCATATAGAAGTATGTGTATACAATTTGTTGTTGCTCATGCACAGACATCCTGTTGCATCTAAAGCATTTAGAAGAGTAAGATCTTAGTATGCTTCCTACGCTACACAATCCTCTGCCATTATAGCAATGGCAAAGTTGAAATCCGGCTGCCTTGATTAAAAACAAATATTTTCTTTCCCACTTTTTTTTAAAAATATGTTTAACTCAGCTGGTATAGTTGCATTTCTTTCTTTTTTGATGATTTCATGGATTGCTATTTTTGCACTATTGTTTCATATTTTGTATAGAATAATCCCATACATACATTGCAAAGAAATAAATGAACGTTCTCTGAGGGCAGGAGATAACATTGAAGTCATCGAGACCAAAAATACTGCGCATTGCATCACTTTGTTTGCAAGAGACATATTTCTGTTTTAAAGACCATTAGGACAAACAGTGCTTTTATACCTCTGGACAGGCAAAAACAGCAACAAAAACGATGCTGCAACTATCTTAGATTTTTGGCTTTACAGCCATGATTGATATCTACAACTCCCGCCAACTTTTGACAATTCAGTAGTGTCTTGCGGTAGTTCATGCATCCACCCTTGAAACTTCTATCCTTCTTCTATTTGTTCTACTGTTGTTTTTTATATATATATTACTTGTATACTTGTGTTGGTTTTATACTTTCAATATGGTCAGATGACTAAATCAATAAAGTTTCTGTTCCATATCCCGTGGCTTATATCCTTGTTTACTCATGATTCAAGTAAAAGCACTCCATACAAGTGCCCTTAATGCTGATGTAAATAAGAGAGGTTTGAAAGTAGCAATGGTAGAAATGACTGGTGGAGCTACCTTCACATCATAGAAGTTTAGAGCAGACCAAAAATCTTAGGCAAAAGGATGCAGGTAGGAGCACTGGTTGAGAATAAGAGGGACTGAGGAAAAAACCTGGAGACACAGAGAAGAAGATCAGGTTTCTAAGAGGAATTCAGAGAACAAGTGTTGACAAGAAAGAAAGAAAGAAAAATTGAAGAAGGGATGCATAGGGTAGTATTAAAAAAAAAATGCAATTCACAAATCAGTTTGATAAAACTAGCCAAAACTTTTGGTTAGCTTCAGGCACCTTACATCATTGAATAGACCCAAATGAATAGAAGTGGAAGGAAATTTGGAATTATAACATCTAACATCTTTGCTGGAAGCAGGACTTGTACTCTGAGCTATACCTGTGGAAAGAATATGTCACCTGATCAATTTGCACCAATGGGCATTTTTAGATATAGGTAGTCTCCACCTAACGACCACAGTTGGGACTGGAATCTCAGTCGTTGAGCATTAAGTGAGACACTCACATGACTGATTCACTCAACAACCACAATCCGGGCACTCCCAGTTGTGGTTGTTAAGCAATCTCTGGTTTGTTAAGCAGACGGAGCAAAAGAGCTCCCAGCAGGCAGGTCTTTGAGAGTGAAAGGGCTGCCTGCCAGGTGGTTTCAGCTCTGTGTTGAGCTGAAATCCTGCTGGCAGGCAGCCCTTTCGCTCTCAAATGTTTCTAAAGCCCGCCGAAGGGTTTGCCCTCTCCTCCGTGGATGGAGGGGAAATCCTTCATGGGGCTGGAGGAATGGAGTTCCAATCTTCAGGATTGGAGCTCCGTTCCTACTCACTGCTGATTGGGGAGGGGAAAACCCTCAGCGGTGGGAAAGTATGGAGCTCCAATCCTGAAGATTTGATCTTCAGGATTTCAAATCTTCAGGATTTGAGCTCCATTCCAATGGGGAAGCTGGCAGAGAAGATTGCAAATGGCAATCACATGATTGTGGGGCGCTTGGTAACCGGTCGTAAATGCGAGCTGATTGCCAACTGCCTGAAATGTGGCCATGTGACTGCAGGTGGGGGGTGGGCAGCACAATGTTTTATGACAGCCGGAAGTGCTTTACAGGCCATAAAGCACCCTTTCCGAGGCTGTCATAACTTTGAGTGGTCATTAAACGAAAGGTCATTAAGCGAGGACTACCTGTATTCCAATAGAAGTGAGCTTAAGAGATCAGTCAGTGATCTTGCCTACAGTCTGACTAAATAGATTTCTAATCAACTCTTAAGTGTTGGGGATTTGATTACCAATTAAATCTGTATTGTTCTATATCTAGAAATTGCTTCCAGTGTCCAAGCTATATAATTCCAATGGCTAGTTTTGGAGTTGTAAACAGGTACTGTAAATTGTGAGGTCCCTTTAGAAAAGTTTTGCAACAAATGCCTAGAAGTAGAGGTAAATGGCAACAATAGTGAAGTGGAAGGCAGAGACCAGGAAGACAAGAAGATTTTACCCCTTGTTATTTTCTTTATGAAATTTCCTCCAAAGCTGATATACCATGGCGTGGGGAGGGTGGGGGGATAAGAAAACATCAGTATGTGTTTTCCTCCATCAGGCAACCAGCATGTTCAAATACAGCAATGTTCCTGGGAACACCCCCTTCCTCCTCCAGTGGTTTAGGACCGCAGGGGACCAGAGACTGGCCTTCATTGTCACAGATCGTCACTTAGGAATTGCTTGCTCTTCAAGGTCAGGATGGCCCCTTTTCCATTAGGATTTAGGAAAGCAGTCAAAACTGTGCTCTGAAAGATGACAAATTAGTTGTCTTTTGTTGAAATGAGAATTTGGAATATGTAGCATCTGAAATCACTCAGAGTGACTGGAAGGCTACAAATGGGATTACCAGGGAGAACACGTCACTTCTATCCAAGCATTCTCTTTCTACAATTTACACAAAATTCACTACTTCCATTTTGTACTTGGGAAAGATGTGAAAAAGAATAAATAATTCAGGTACAAAGTAGGATCAGTCAGTAAGTGCCTGTTGAGGGAGGATACAGCTATACTGAGAAGGCTGAATCTGGAAATTGGTCTATGGTCAAACATTTACCAAGTCCTGCTTTACATGCTAACATAACCAATTGTCTAGGTTGTTTTAGGTGGGACAAATGTCAACCCCAACCATGGAAGGTAGAAGGACACAAGTCAGCCAATCTTACAAAAAGCTCTCCCAGACACTCTAGATACTCCAGGGACTCCAGAGTATGTAGAACCAAAGGCGTCTCTTCAACTTTCTTTGTATGCTTTCTCAATGAATTTACAATGATGCCATTTATTTATTTATTTATATTTCAAATTTGTCACCACCCATCTCACCACAGAGTGACTCTGGGCAGTTTACAGTTAAAAATAAATATTAATAAAAATAGAATAAATAGTAATTAAAAAGACATTTATATCCCAAAACTCTCTGGAACTACTTCCTGCATGTAATTTGCTTCTGATGGGAACATTTGTATTTTTCTGCAGATGCTGGCTTTGGCAAGGTTCATATAGCGCTATAGGATTACCCTGGAGCATGGCTGTCAAGGACGCCCACAAGATGGTGGACACAGCCATATGATTAAAGCCCTGACTCTTTTACATAAAAGGGCAGAACTTTAATCACATGGTTGCAACCACCATCTTGACTTTTTTGACTTGCTGCTACAGGCACCCCTGGTGGCTCAGTTGTTTGAGACATGATTGAAATGTTACTGAATTGCTTCCTGTATTTCAAAGAGTCCGAAGGTCCCCAAAGGAATAAATTAAATGTCTGTAACTTGATGTTTTCAAGGAGTATTAGAAAGATGGTGGATAGATTAATACTGTTGGGATTTGCTTTTCTTTGTAAGAGAAGGATTAAAGTTAGGCATAGATGCTCTTGCCTTCTTCATTATGCTACAAGCTACTACTGTTTTTGGAAACATGCTAACATGAATTTGCTTCTCAGAAGTTTTGCTTTGCAAATATTGATGCCAAATACTTAATGGGACAGAACGTAAGTCTATTTTAAATGTTTGTCCAGAGCACTTAACGTTCATTGATGATACTTGTTACATCCCTTTGTAACTTGATTGCAGCATTTGATAGTTGGTGTGCAATGATACTGGGTACTGGGTATTTGAAAGAAGACACGGGATAACATTTAGTGTTTGACAACTGGTAGTTTAAGGATTTTTATATTTAGTGCCTGCCAAAGCAAAACATGGCAACCAATCTAGTGTTCAATATTTATAGTTTTCAGAGAAAACTTGGCAAGTGTTGGAAGTGTGAATATTCAAAAATGTATGTTCAATTCAGTCCACCTGCTTTCTTCAATATAAACTTCCTCGTTTGGGTGTTCTGAAATAATTATACTTCCCTGAGCTGTTTTGAAAAGAAAGGTGGTGAAATACAGCATAGTAAAAGAAAAGAAAATGAAGGAAACTGATATAGGTTCCACAGAGAAAGATCACCAAATCCTTCATTTTGCAACTTCTTCCCCAAACAGGCTTTCATATTTCTTTCAATATTTTAGAAATTTATTGTCGGGTTCTTTCCCATTATGATAATTTAAAGAAGCTTAACAGCACAGAGACATATATTAAGGGCAATATCAGATTTCTGGAGGCTCAGGCCGTAGATGGGAGACTGGAGGAGCACAGTTCATGGTGGTTGTTCTTTTTCCCCAAAAAGAAGCAGACACCAGATTTCTTTGCTGTGGCAATGTGTTTGTTGAGCCAAACCTCTACGGTCAGAAATAAGCAATAAGCAAGATAGATGGAACTTACTCTTGAAGAACTGTGACGAAGTTTGCAGTCTAAGCTGAATTTGAGGATTTATTAGTAGTTGGTTTGTTCTGGATGTCATGTTTTATAAGGGAATTTTAAACAGAGTGTTAGTTCCATTGAGTACAAGAAACAGGACAGGATACAACTGCAGGCATAACTTGAGGGGTTAGTTATGAATTATTTTGGGGGGGGGGAATTGACTAGGGGGCTGTTGTGACGTACCCCTGAACTTCAACATTGATCATTTCACTACTGAAAGCACCAGTCAGAGCTGATTACTGGCTCAGTTTTTAGTCTTTTTAAAAAGTCATCAGAACCTCCGCAAGAAGATGTCTCACACGGGCATTTCCAACCTTGGTTGATTTTCGATGGCTATCTTTAATATTTTTATTGAGAATAGAGTGTGGTGGTGAGATCCCCAAAGGAACTTTCAGGCTATGACTGTTGGAGCTGCAGGTCTATGTTGTAATATGTTTGTTGGTTTCATGATTATTGCAATCTATCGACTTTATATGCTGTTGGATGGCTCCACGTCTTTTAAAAAATGCAGCAAAGAACTAATAAATAAAGTGTGGGACGCTTAGAATCAGGACACAGAGGTGTTTCTACAGATAAACAGGGCCTGAACTAGTAGGAGAGGTTGGTATGAAAAAAAAAAAAGTTGCTGCAAGAATTGAGTCATACTTGCAGGGTAATTATTTGACTATTCATCACTTAATGACACTTGGGGAGAATGCATGAACACACTGGGAAGGAACAGTTGGGCTGAAACTGCTCTGCAGTATTTGAGAACTGACCCAGAGACTTGTTTATTATTTAGAGCACTTAACAACCCACTTTCAAATATTTATATCCTGCTTCTCGGCCTGAAAGGATCTTTGAATGCTTACAGGCTTGTGAACTTCAAGCTAACAAGAGAACAGAAAAGGAATAGGGAATGGAGAGAGATAAAGAAGGCAGAGAAATGTAGTCATCTGGACACCCCATTGTCAACCTGCATCATGGTGGATAGTGGCTTTTCGAAGGGTGCAACAGAGAATTCCACTGTCCCAGCCCATTGGTGACATTGCACTGGATGGAGATTCTTCTAAAGCAGTCTATTCTAGTTCTTTCCCAGTCCTACTCCAAAACCACTATTTAATCATCTTTTGTACACAAGCACTTATTTGAAATCTCTGCCCCCTCTCCAGAGTTATTTCTCTCTCAGCCATCAACAACTAATAAAAGTCTACATTGCTATGATGCAAGCCCGTTGTATTATTTTCAGTGCCAGGTTAAAATGTTGTTTTCTTTAGATTTCTAACTTGGCTGGTTATATTTTTTGTTTTTAATTGTGGCCTCATTTTATTGCAAAAGTAGCATTTTTTTCCACTCTATGTGACCTGTCTCTTGCCACTGGGTGAAGAATAGTATATGATGTTTTAAATAGCTAGGTAAACTTCACAAAAATTATTTGACAAGTACAGTGGTACCTTGGTTCACGAACGCTTCTGTTCACGAACAATTCGGTTCACGAACAGCTCCGGTCGCAAAATTTTGCCTCCGTTCGTGAACATCGCATCGGGTGACGAACAGGATCCGTGGCCATTTTCCCTCCCGTGACACGTGGTTGCGGCTTCCTGTAGGGAGGGGGACTCTCCCTCCAAGCAGTAACCGCCTCCCCACCCGCCTTCCTGTCCTCCACGCCAGAAGTCGCGTCGAGCAAGGTTAGCTTTCTCTCTCTTCGTACTGTACTTTGTGTCATATTTTTGCGGTTTTAAAAAAAACACACATATGGTTCAGAACGGATTAACCGTAATTACATGGAACCTTATAGGGAAATTTGATTCGGGACGCGATCAAAAATCGGTTGGCGACCAAATTCGTAGGGGTCAGAATGGATTAACCGTATTTACATTGAATCTTATGGGAAAATTTGATTCAGTTCACGACCAATTCGGTTCGCGACCAGAGTCGCGGAATGAATTAAGTTCGTGAACCGAGGTACCACTGTATACATAATTTTAAAGGCCTGGGTAATAAAATGCCAAGTTCTTCAACCTGAATAATTAGGGGGGAAATTGTTTTATTCATTCATTCATTCATTCATTCATTCATTCATTCATTCATTCATTTATTGCTTGATGTAATAGTAATAGGAGTAAGCCTAGCCAAAGCAGGGGAAAGAACAGAGCTCTGTACTATTAAAGAAAGACTAGAAAGGGCCTAGAAAATTTCTTCTTTTATGAATTAATACCAGCTTGTTGTCAGTTGAATGATATGTTAGGAAGAAGATGATTAATTATCTCAATATTCTTTACTGGTCTGATTGAATTTAAATTTGCATGTTCCCCAAAATATGTAGATAGGGCAACATGTAATTCAGAGGTGAAACCACATTATACTTAGCATTATTTGTAAATTAAGCCATGTTGGTGTTTATTGTTCTAGCGAAGAGTAAGAAAATTGGAGCTCCACTCTAATGCACATTGACTTTTGAGAAGTATCACTGAACTCATTGGATTGTACTTCTAGATAGAGCTGGACTGTGGTTAAAATTAGTTCTAATACCCTCCTAGATTTTAAGAAAGCTTTTCAAGTGATGTTTATGAGGTCACTGATTTCTCTCTCTCTCTCATTTCCTTCCTACTGCATACTTTTCAAATTATGAGTGGCATTTCTAGGGATATCTGGAATGTCCTTGACAAAGATAAAAAGCTCCACATTTGGTGTAGGCTCTTTGTGTGAGAGTTTTATCAAAAGGGACAATGTGTTCACATAAAGTGCTGCGTACGGCTCAAAGCACTTGACAAGTTCTTATAAGTGGCCTTATTCCTGCCTGCCTGTGAGAAATCAAGCAGAAGAACTTTCTCCATTATTTAATCTTCAGGCATAAATTCTAATCTTGAAGTACATGTTGAATGTACAGGAACCTTCTCAGAAACAAAAGGGGTGATGCTAGTTGCAGCTGATCCCCAGCAACTTGAAACATCCTGGGACTTGTATTACACAACAAAGGAGTGACTTGGTGGGCACTGCAGTCCAAAGATGGCCTTTCTTTGTTATTTTTGGCCAGTGTAGGTGATGCTAGGCTGTTGTGATGCTGTGGAGGGAAATAATAAAAACCAGGTGATCCAGTGCGGTCGTCTTTGAGTGACCATGGTTGATTATGCTGGATTTCTATCACCACGAAGGAACTATTGCCATATCTGGCGATTTAAAATGCTAGGACACATTTTCAGAGCATGCAGCTTCACTGGTGTACCCCACCCCTTCTTAATCTGATTGCTTCTGAATGTTGCTTAGAAAGTCTGGGAGCTACAGTCCTAACATATCTGGGGGAGTCCAGATTGAGAAAAACCGTTTCCCTGTTCTGAGACCAAATCAAAGAAACACTTCGGGTTTTTTAAAGGCTAAACCAGCGTTCTCCAACCTCTCCTTTGTTTGTGGCTTATTACAATGTGCAGACATTTCTCCACTTCACCTTCCACCTTCTATTATGGCTAGCTCTGTGAATACTGTAAACTACCTAAAATACAAATAGAAAGAAAATAGAAACAAAAAAGAATTAGAAAACATATAGAAAGGATGAAAAAGAACAGGTTAAAAACACTATAAAAATAACACGCAAGTAACCAACAGAACTAAAAATAAAAAGCATTACTCACATACACACGTGCACAGACACATATGAAAGATATAGGAAATTATTTGAATTTCATTATTATGATTCAATTTTTAGACAATGAATTAAACCTAGACCATATGGAATTTTATTTTCTTTTTGCATAGTATATTGTGCAAACTTTGCCAGCTGAGACTTTGTCAAGAAACCATAGTTAACACTCACGCTTAGCAAGTTGTCTAAACCCAGTCATGGTGTAGTAAAGGTGAGATGTTAAGATTCTCATCCAGTTGGATCAGAACCTGTTTGGAAGTAGTGAATCTTGCTATATTTCATCAGTTTACAAAGTGCATTTGTAAACTTCAAATCTGTGCATTTCACATACTGTATGTTGGCATCTTCTGTAGAACTGAGCAGATGATACAATATGAGGGCTTACTTGGTAGTGAACATAAATAGCATTTCACTGCGATCTGGTTCATTGTGAAGTTCCAGGTTAAGTGAATTCCTTGAGACCAGTTTGATGACTTACGTATTTGAATGTTTGTTGAAGGATTGTCTATGAAATGCAAGAACGTCTTTAGGGAACCTGTAGTAGAGAGTGGCAAGGGACGTGGAAAAGCTATTCTCCCTGGGGCTGCTTCCCTGTATATAGGTAAGACATGAGAAAATCCTGGTCTCCCAGATGGACCCACCTATCTGTTCTTGAGCTGGCACATGTCGATGGCATGAAACAAGCAGCTGGCACATGTCGATGGCAGAGTGCCACCTGAGCTTAAAAGCCAGTCAACAACAACACAACAACAAAAACTGGTGGCATCCCATTAACAACTGAGGAAGGAAAAGGACTTTTTAAAATCTGAAGTCTTATATATGTACACATGGTCAACAACTAAGCATGATGAAAGTAGTTATGGTCCCTATGGATTGTATTTCTTTGCTATGTAATTCCTGGCATGTGGATGACTTTGGAGGCTCGGTCATGTTTTTGGGAAAAATAAATCCTCTGAACATAAGCTTTCCTGCTTTGGGACTGTCCCAAATAGCAGAGCAGACCAGCTGAGTCCTCCAAAGGATGGCTTACAACACGAAGAAGTCACATTCTGAAAATCTTAATCATTTTATCTTGGTGAACCTGATGCTGCTTATGCTTCCTTACACTGAATCCTATGTTTCAGGAAGCAGATTAAATGGTCTTCTGCATTTCCTAGCCTTGTATTCATCCAACACATGTTGACTATGTAGTGCTTGACCACTCCTAAATGACCAAAATTTTCTTTTAAGCTCTTGCCATAAGTGAATTGTATTTGGCATGGCTGAGGGACAAAAGTTGTTCAGATCCAACCAGTTCCTTGAGGTATGTGATTTTCTTTCTCCAACAGGGTTGAGCTTTTGGAATGTGAACACCGAGGAAATGTCAGAATTTATGTCAGTATAATGATGTAGAAGCATCTTGCAAAAGCAGACAATGAGGCTTACTAGCCACTGTCAATATGTAAAGAGTAAGTTTAACATGGGCCATCGGATGCTCAAGCTTGGAAACTGCAGGCTTGTGCAGTGGATGTATTTGGAAACAAGTGGGAGGTGCAGCTTCTGTTGCCTTCTGTTCTGCCAAATGAATTCCAGTCAAATATTCTAGGGAACTGGTACAGAGGGGTAAAGCAGATGATCCCTACCGGCTAGCCTGGCTAGAGGAATACCTGATTATTCAGGGGGAATTCAGCCAGGCTAGTCAGCTGTGGAAAGTGGAGCATGTGTGGGAACTGTCTGAATTACCAGATACCATTATTTTTGAAGGAGACATTGAAAAAGTCCATAACTTCATTTGGAGCAGGGGTCCCCAAAGTCTTCAGCTCATCGACCCCTTCAGGTTGTTAATCGACCCCCAAACATTTATTCTATGAAAATAATTTAATAACTACTACTTTAACTAATAGTACTACAAATAATAATAATAATATAATTATTATCTCTAATAATAGGGATTAATCATGATCTCTAATAATAGAGAGCCAGTTTGGTCTAGTGGTTAAGGCACCAGGCTAGAAAGCAGGAGACGATGAGTTTTAGTCCTGCCTTAGGCATGAAAGCCGGCTGGGGAACTTTGGGCCAGTCGCTCTCTCTCAGCCCAACTCACCTCACAGGGTTATTGTTGTGGGGAAAATAGGAGGAGGAAGGATATTAGGTATATTTGCTGCCTTGAGTTATTTATAAAAATGATAAAGGTGGGATTAAAAAAATCTAATAACAACAAAAACTCAAGGCTGCTCTTGCTGGTGGCTGATCATCCAACCCTGAGTAACAGGGTCTCACTGCTAGCCACTTCACCTTCACGACTACGGACTGGCATGAAGCTCTACAGAGACCCCCAAAGATTAATTGACCCCAATCGACCTTCCATCATTTATTGACTATCTATTGCCCCCCCCCCCAGACATTTACTTACCCCCTTTTAACTCCCAGCCATTTATCAACCCCTTGGATAGGCCCATCGACCCTTGGGGGTCAATACTGACCACTTTGGGGAACCCTGATTTAGTAGCTACTGAGTCAGAAGTACTCAGCCTAATTTCCAATACCATTTATTCCTTTAGTCAACATAACTACGAGAATATGGATATAATGATCCCTTGCTAAGGGGAACCCCTGCAAAGTGAACCAAAAGAAAGCTGGAGAAGTCCTCTTCCCTAGAAATTGTGCTCAGTAGGTCTGTGCATGATGTGAAAATTATTCAGAAGTAGCCACATCTTTAATGCAACTCATTGAAACAGCTATATTCATTTTTCGGTCTACATGGAAGCCTGAAAGAAGTATGGGTGATTTAAAGAAAAGCTGTGTTTTTGCTTCCACCCATTTTGAAGCACCTCTTACAAATAATTTCTAAAGCATGTTCAGTTTTCAAATTGTGCTCTAAGAAGTACAGACACAGGGCAAACTTCCCTGAGACACAGGTTGCCCAGAGTATTGGAGAAATTTGTGTTGAAATACATTGTTGAGACATTTCCTTGCTGTGAATACAGTACAGAAGGATCTTCTTGTCCAGCAAATGGCTGTTGAAGCAGAGTTCTAGTTTGGTCATTTGAGTGGCACATTGCGGTCTGAGAAATATATGAAATGTTTGCTGCCTTCCATTGTAAGATGTGTATACTATGATTGAAAGCATATTCCAGCAGTATTCCAATTCTCAAGAGGCTTTTGCCAGCATACAGTGATGTCACTGGAAGAAGAAAAACATTAGCCTGAAAATGAATATTTGAGTGCCCAGTGCAGCCAGCATGCCAGTCTTGCTCTATGTAGCAAAAACATGGACACTGCTTACTGAGGACTTATAGAAATTGGAGATATTTCAAATGAAATGAGATCCTAGGTATCTCCTTGTGTGATTGATGGTGGAACATGCAATCAACAGCCCACTATTGAGAAGAAGTTACAGCAATCACTCCTTTGCTGGTTTGGGCATGTCTGAAGAATGGATGTAGCACACCTGCCTAAGCATCTGCTGGAAAGACAATGTCTTCCTGGCTGGAAATAACAAAAAATGCCTTCTAAAGACCCAAATCATTCAAATAGAGGCTGATGCTTGGGGATTATGCTCTAATATCACAGACTGCAGCATCTGCTGAGAACCAAGAACACTGGAACGCTATCTGCAGGGACTTATTAACCATGGCCACCACAACTCAGCAGTGATATCCTACAATCTCTGGAGCCATCCTGCTGGTGCTAGAGTATGTGAATGAATGAATGAATGAATGAATGAACAAACGAATTAATGAATGAATGAACAAACAGCTTTCTTTAGGAACCAGAAATGAAAATTAACTATTTAAAATGTTCTGAATAAAGCAACAGGATTCTGAATAGTTTCACAGGTCTGCAAAAACATAAAAATGTTAATTTGTTGGACAATTGAGCTAATTACAGAGAAAGAGAAGGACGTGCATTCATCAGTCCTTCTAAGCAGCAGCTCTTAGCCAGTGGAATAGCAGCTGGGCAGCATTTTGAATGAATCCTGTGTGGTAGGATGCAAACTAACCATTATAAAAAATTAACATGTGTAAGAATATGTACATAATTGTCTGAAATGTGCAAACTCTTATTCTGATCAACTAAAATCTCTGTGGAAATATGAGTACAGTTTGCCAAATCTCTCCCTGAAAGATTTGACAAAAACTTTTTAATGTGGAATGCAGCTAAGGGAACTCCAGATTCTGTTTTAAAGGATAGTTTGTGGGATTCTGAATCTTAGCACATGTCAGAAAGAAATGCAAGGCCAAAAGCTGAAAGAGGCATTTTCATTCACAAGAGCGCTGATGGGAGTGCTCCCAATAAGTTGTAGTTATTTGTGTGGAAGCATAGGCTAGTCTCTTCAGCTTATGCACATTGAACAAAGGGATCTTTTATTATCATATGTTTGTACAATGGTAGGATTTAGAGTAAATTGACAAGCAATAGTGAGAAATAGATTATGGTCATTTAAAAGGAAATAACCATTGATTCTGATGAAACATTTTATACCATGTGGCATGGTTCCAGTGGTATACAATGTGCCACTCAAATGACCAAATTAATGTTTAAAAAGCAGCCCTGCTGACACCATTGCTATGCCATGCTGCTAGTTGCACAACAGCTGATTGGCATACTAGGCATTGAGGGTCATTTTCGCTGTCAGCAGGCTTGCACAATTCTAGAAAATCTAACAATCAGCTCTTGTGAGCCAGTACAAGCTGACTCCAGCACACTAGTGTATGATTCTCCTATTGGAAGTGTGTTGGCAGGAAAAAAGCTATCTAAAGTAGTGGGGCACAAGAGGTGACATGTCAGGTGTATTGGGTTCCCCACATCCATCCCTTTAATAGAAAAGGTTAATTCACCCTTCACCCCTGCCATACATCAGCCTAACAAATGCTTATGTTCTGTCTTATCTAGCCCTTAGATATTAGGATTACCATGTTCAGACACTGTTTTTAAACTAATCATCCCAATCAATCTTCAGAGGATGGAGGTACGTTGTATATGTTTAAGACTCAGCCAGAAACAGTTCTTAAACTAAATGGAGGGTCACTGTTGTAGTGAATAAAAAGTTCCATGGAACTGGATGTCCAGTTTCAGTTATGGACAATAAATATAGCTCAGGATTGAATTGTTGGGTTCTTGGTGCGCTCTAAGCTTGATTTTCATCTTGAAGATGTTTCATTATCTTCCTTGGTAACATCAACAGTATTAGTGTGCTGATGATGTTACTGAGGAGGGTAATGAAGTATAGGTAGTCCCCAGGTTAAGAACACCCAGTTTATGGATGACCCATAGTTAAGAACTTATTGTAGCAAAATCTGAGTTAAATGCACAATGATTTGAGTTAAATGCACAATGGTTCATGTTAATGACATAATATTATTTATACAGTATTATATAACAATAAAGTTCCGGCTTACATACAAATTCGACTTAAGGACAGACCTTGGGAACGGAACTTGTTCTTAAACTGGGGACTACCTGTATCTACAAGGTGAAAACCAAGCTCAGAGACCACCAGAACCCCAGCTATCCAGTTCCAGTTTAGCATTACTGTGCCAGGCTTAGGTACTTTGGGAGAGAAAGATTTGTGTTCAGCATTTGCATTTCATATGATTCCTGTGAGAAAAATGGACCACATCCCCACAATCGTTGCATTAAGTGCACAAATCCTTTCACTCTGGAGAATACTTTGGTGATTTGTGCAGATCTCTGCTGCCACCCTTTGGCCTTAAAATGTGACTGTGTCAAAAAGGGAATTCATGTGGTTGCCATCAAAGTTACTCTGATCAGCCTGCTTATGTGCTCATTTCTGTTTCTGTAAGTGGAATTCAAACAGAACAGCTTTTAAAAAGAGTGTATGAGCTCAGTTCTATTAGGTATGTTAGCTAAATATCAATGTATGGTGAGAATTGACCATTAATGAAACAAAAACTTAAAATAAAGATCACATTTAAATCTCAGAGAAGATTTTAAAATGTGGAGCTCATTTCACTGTATTTGTGGCCAGTCATACTAACCTTAGTAAGCCTCGATTTTAGATATTGAAACCTTAATCCAATGCTAAAACAGTAATATTAGAATGTACACAGTGCATGTAACTGGTAGATGTGCCATTTGTAATTCACCAGGACAAAAGCTATCTACTTTATATGCCTCTCTGCTTATTATATTATACAATTCTGAAAAAGCTTTGTGATCCGTAAGTTGGAGTCTGAAGCTTAAAACCTTTAGAACTTAACTTCCTTTTCTGAGAGTTTTTCAGGCATGTGCCTCAATAAGGAAGTCAGTTTTATTTGATTTGAGGATATGTTCCTAAAATTTGCAGATTCCGTGCTTCACAGAGAATTTTGTACACACAAGGTCTACTTGAGGGTTTTGACTTAAGTCTTACATAACTTAAGTCTGAAATGCTTTGAAATCAGATTTGCCCGTATGTATATTCATTCCTTCAGGACATGATAGCAAGATTATTTCTACTTTCCTTCTCTACAACAAAAATAGAAATAAAGGACAAGCTTTTAAAAAAAATTTTTTTTTCATGTTTAAAATATTGTGTATGGGGCATCAAAGAGCACGTCAGGCAGTTCTGCTCTAGATTCCAGAATATTCAGTTTGTTCTTTAAAGAACATATTTATTAAGGTAATTCACAATGCAGAAATGTTAAAAGGCGAGGGAAGATTTCTGTTCCCACTATCAGCTGCTCTGACAGGAGAAAAAGACAAAAGATTATACTTGCCATGTTGGGGACAGCACCCTTTTTTTGGTATGAGAGCAGCAAGAAGGCAATAGCGAAAATAGTAATAGTTTCTAATAGTTATTTTATGTCATTTTTATTTCATATATGTGAACAGAATTTAAGCAAGGGGGATCCATTGCCTCTTAAAGAAGCTTCTTAACAAGAGAAAGAGAGAGAGAGAGAGAGAGAAAGAGACCCCCTTTTTTTTTGGTCAACTCAAGGCAGCTAACATACCTAATACTCCTGCCTCCTCCTATTTTTCCCACAACAACAACCCTGTGAGCTGAGTTGGGCTCGGTTGAGAAAGTGCAACAGGCCCAAAGTCCCGTAGCTGGCTTTCGTGCCTAAGGGAGGCCTAGAACTTACCGTCTCCTGCTTTCTAGGCCAGCACCTTCACCACTACACCCAATTACTCTCTATTGTTATATTATATTTAATCACATATCATATATCATATAATTATCATTATCATTATCATATCATATATTATTATTGATCTTCTGTTTAGGAAATGCATATTCTCTCCACTGCTGGAATAGCTTTGGGCGGCCTACAATGCACAATAAAACATCCATTAAGAAAAAAGAAGAAGAAGAAAGTTAAAGTAAAAAAAGCCTGGGAAAATGCATTTGCTTTGAGCTGGTTCTAAAAGGTATTAAGGAGGGGCATTGCTTCAACAAACAGCTTCCAGGAGAAAGCTGAATTGATGAGTGGTCCTACCGGTGGTGGGCACTATAAAAAGTGGCCTATTCAACAATGGACTGTGTGGGAATAGTGCCAGAGCTGGGTAAACCTTAACACATGGGTTTGAGCACTGGCTGCTGATGGAGCTATTTCAGTGTAGTTCTAACATGGGACCACAAGGAGGCCTGAATCGCCACTTGTGTGCTTCCATACTGTGGAGCAGCGGCAACTTAGGGCTTCCTCATGAAGTCTTTCTTCTACATTTCTTGTACGGCCAAAGCTCATAAAAGATCCTCCTTGCTATCAATGTGAGGTGGCTATCCAGCATCAGTGCTGGATCGAGAAGGATTCCCCAGACCACAGTGCAACTTAATTGGAACAGGTATATCTCCTGAATCTAAGCCCCCAAATCAGTAACAAATCCATCTTATTTAAATTCAGTTTCACTTTCTCTCAGACCATTACAGTTCGAGACATACCAAAGCTCTGGAAATGCTCAACCCTGAGTGTGCAGGAAAGGTGAAGTGTTGTTGGGTATTATTAGCATATAAATATCAACTAGCTCTCTAACTACAACCATCCTCTCTAATAGCTTTATATAGGTATTAAATAACACAAAACCTTGCAAGACCTCCAGGACAGTTCTGAAGAGATCAAACTAAGTCTCCCAATACTACTCTCTGGTAGTGCCCAGAGAGGAATTGAAATACCACAAAGTGGTGCCTGACACCCAGCTACCCCAAGCATTCCAATAAGATAGCATAGTCAGTGATATTGAAAACCCCTGAAAGATCCAGAAGTACCGAAGATACCCATACCCCCTTTGTTGCTCACCTGGCCAAGATTGACCAAATCCAAGTCTAAATCCAAGCTGGGAGGATTCAACATAATCCATTTAATCTGTGAATTTTGGGAACTGTAACACCACTACGTTTTTTATCAGCTTGACTAAATGCAGAATATTAGATTGTTGGATCCAATAATAGTTTCTTGAGCAAAGATCTCACTACTGCCTCCTTTAAGGTGGAAAGAAATTCTACCTGCCAATGAAATGTATTAATTGGCAGAATGGACTCTAACAGAGAAGTTTTAATGGGCCAGTAACGGGACGATCAAATCCAAGAACCTTATCCACTTCTCCAGGGAAGAAGCAACAGAAAGGGATTCTGACAGATGGTATGATAGACACTCTAGGTAGAATATTATCCAAACTGAAAGCAAGCCTGCCACAAATTTGGCAATCTTATCCCTAAAGAATGACCCAAACTATGGCCAGTAGAGCTCAGATGATATCAGGGCAATGGCTGGAACTACTGGAAAATTGTGTCATGTACACAGCAGACCTGAAATCTTCAAACTTTCCTAAGAGTGACACCAATGGAAACTCCCTCTGGGTCACTCCTACAGGAACTGACAACACCAAGAGCCTGCTCTGTTTTATTTCTGAATCTGGTGGAAGTAATTGTTTTACAGAATTGCTTGAAACACCAAGCTGAGAGTGTGGGAAAGCTGATGGGATTGCTTCAATCCATTCTCCAAGTGTGAATTGGTGGGACAAAGAAGACAGCTGAGGCGAGAGAGAGCCACAGCTATAGACAGTCAATTTGTCTGAGAATGTGTAGGTGACAGATAATCCTTTGGAATAACTTGAGAAATTTGGTTTTAGTCTCTGCTTTGCATTAAGAGAGCCTGAACAGAGGCCTTTTTCTCACCCTTCTTTTGTTTGGTTATAGTTTTACATATTCTTTTTATCGTTTTGGTATTTTTTTTAGTGTGTTTTATTAAACATTATGATACTCTTTTTATGGGGTATAGGCATTTGCCATCTGAATATGTGTCTGACACCTTCCTTCAGTGTTACTGATGCCCCTGTTCAAGAACTATGGAGAAGAGGGAGATATGTTGAAAGGAGAAATGACAGATGACAGATTTATTGCCTCCATTTCTTCTAAATATCAAGGGCATCATAAAATTACCCCTGTTGAAGTCCAAGTTGGTGACTCTCACATTTTGTGTTGTTATAATGGGTCAAGTGCTGATTTGGTTTGCATTATGGAAACCTAGAAGGATGTGGTGGGCATCCCATCTGAACCATCATCATCCAATGACCTATGCTGTGACATTCAGGGAGGTGTCACCCTTTGGATGGTTTGTTGCCAACAGGGTCCCATCTCCTTGGCAGGCCCCTTATATTGTCACCCATCCCTGGAAACCACCACAGGTAAAATTAGGGCTACCTTGCAGGAGATCCAAAGATACAGTGCTCAGAAAAAGAAAAGACAAGCAAAGTATGTAGGATCCCATCTTTTGACAAACCCTGAACTAATCATTGCTGTATTCAGTTGAGATCCTAATCCTGAGGCAGCTGTGATGCCAGTGAGATTCCTTTTCTTTTCTGCCTTTTTACATACAGAATTAAACACATGAAGCTGGCATGCAGCAAAGCAAGGTGCCTGTCTCGCATATAATCATCTATATTTGCAATAATTCTCCTAAGCCTCAAATGGGTTCTTTAAGTTTCCTAAGAAAATAAATGATGGACGGGTGGGTAATGCCCAATGGCTTGCTTTTGGAGTGTGCCACGGGACCAGAAAAAAGACCTAGATAAGTCAGGGTAGCAGGGAGTATTTGGCAGATTGATGATTATTCTGTCCTGTATGGCAGACATGTTGTAAATCATGAATCACCACCTCCACCCCTTCAGATGTTTTGGTCAGCACATCTCCCATTTCCAAATGTCCCCAACATACCCCAAAGGTTGGGAAACAATGTTTTATTCATTTAAAACATAAATTCAAGGATATATAGCAATTTCCATCAGCAAATGGAATTACTGTATGTGACTATCATAGATTCTCTAGAGCCATTTGATGAAATACAGTAAACAACCAAACCAACCAACAAAACCCTGAACCCTGACTGTTTTCTTTTGATAAAACAAAAGGAATTTCTAAGTAAAATCCAAAGCAATCTGGCCTTGTCTGTTCTAAGCCTTCAAGGATATATAGTAATAGTTTGGCCACATGGTTTTGCTGCAAAATCTGGAGATGTGCTCTCAGGACATACTTCTTGCAATGACTGGGTGCTGTGATGCATTTCAGATTGTACTCGCCATCATCCATAAAACTAGAAGAGGCTGTGGAATTGCCTCCCCCTTTCTCCCCCTCCTGCGAAGCTCTGCTTATCTTATCTCTCCTTGAGCAGCAAATTGTTCTCCCTGTGAAGGGGAGTGAGAATAATCGGCGTCTGAAGGAGTGATACCTGGAGCGTTGAAAAGAGAAAGGGGAAAGGCAACCAGCATAACGTGAGGAAGATCCTGTGGCCAATTACAGGAAGTGGCTGAATGAAAGCCGGAGCTGAGTCACCAATTTTCATTTGTTCTTTGGTTTATCTTCTTGGAAGACTGAGATATTGGGAAACAGTTTTGGCATGTGTGCTCTGGACAGGAATCTACATTTCAAGGTGGAACTTCATTCGACCTTAACGTCCATCTTCAAGATGTTGAAAAAAATGTGGAGCACTGTGTAATGAGTTTTCATCCTTGAGCAATGAGAAGGTAGTGATGATAAATCTTACTTTGTATGTTTATGACAAAATTGTCTGCTTCACATACGAAAATTAGCTTGACCTCTGCGCCCATTTATAAGCTGCCAAGAATATTGTGATATGTGAAGTGGCACAATTTCAAATTTGGTAAAATTCTTATTAAATACAATTGAAAGTCTGATATGAAAATTAGGACTTTTTCCTTCATGGTTCAATGAACGACTATATTTTACCATCACAGAAGGTTGGCCGTAGAAAATATGCTATTCTAAGGAACTGCTGTTAACAGTATGGCAGCATATGAAGTCCTGAGATCTGTAAACCTATTTTATGATATCTGTTGGACCAGCCTAACTCTCCTTAATTGACTCAGCTCTGCTAACTAGTTCAACCTTTTACTCTTCTTTTGCTCACTCATCTGCCAATGGGAAGAACCCATCCTGGAGCTGAGTAGGAAGAATTGGTGTGTCAGTGATGCACCCAAGTATCAAAGAGAAATAAACATGGCCTACAGGGCAGGGCCAAGGATATGCATCACTAGGTCTACATCATTCTGGATATGCATAAAGAAGATGAAGGATAGCTGGACTAAGAGGGCTGTGTTAAATCTTGTTCCAGGGGAGAGACTGCACAAAGAGGGTTTCCTTTCTATGATGCTTCTGTTGAGACAGAGACTTATTGCTTTCCTATTTGTCTAATATACTGAATACCTAATACATATGGTGACTCGATTACAAACAATGATTTGGCACACTTTCTGGAAGAATCTGTCCTGTACGACCTCTGACTTATCTTGAGATGCTCCCCGTGAAGAAAGTACTTTTGCTTTCTGGGAAGCAAAGTACTCCTCCTTTGCTAAACTAGCTGTTCTGGCCCTATTGCTGCAAAGTTTATTCTGAAAGACTATTGAGAAAGGAAAGAGTTTGCAAACAGAGTTTTTCATTCTGAAGTTAAATCAGTCTATTTTTTGTACAACTGGCATTCATCATAAACTGTTTGCCAGAAACCATCTTCAAACGTATATGCAAAGATACTTTATAGATACATCTAGATCTGGAATGTAAGTTTTTTTTTTTTTAATATTTCACATATGCTAATTATTTCTTGAAAGGCAGTTTGGTGTAGTGGTTCAGGCACCAGGCTAGAAACTGGGAGACTGTGAGTTCTAGTCCCTCCTTAGGCACAAAGCCAGCTGGGTGACCTTGGGCCAGTCACTCTCTCTCAGCCCTAGGAAGGAGGCAATTGCAAACCACTTCTGAAATCTTGCCAAGAAAACTGCAGCAACTAATCCAGGCAGTCACCAGGAGTCAACACTGACTCGAAGGGACTGTATGTATGTGTGTGTGTAGTGTAATGCATACCTTTTGTAATACATAAATGGATACATACAAGTATTTATCTTCTGTATAAACATATCTTTAATCATTGTGAAAAGCTGCTTAACTTTCACTTTCCTCATTTGTGGAGTTTGAGCCAATATAAGATAGCCTAAACTAGTCTTAAATCAGCAGATATTTTGAACATTGGATATTGCTTTGTGGCATGAAGCCATTATAGTTGTTATGGTTTATAAGATAGAAAAGTAGAGTTCAACAAAAGGGAGATTCTATTCTCAGAAAAAGCACTTTGGTTGATTGTTTCAAAATGGCTGCTGCAGAGTATTCATTGTTGCCATCTTGGTGATCCCATCTTCTCTCCAGTGTACTCCAGTGTATTTGAATTTAGTGCAAGATAGAATTTATCTCCAAATCTGCATGTATGGCAGCATTTTAGCTTCAGAATGAGGCTGAACATGTGTGAAAGCAGTTGCCTCAGGAGGTTTTAATGGAGGAAGAAAGTCTTAATAGCTTAGGAAGCAAAGCTCCTAATGTCAGCAAACTACTGGTTCTGCCAAAAGAACTGTCAGAAATACATGATCCAAAAATTAGGGTGAGAAAAGTAAATGTGTCAGTTTTCAGTATATTTATACTTGCTGTACTGACACATTTATATCAGTTTGGTTTGAAAGTTGGAAGAAATGATAGAATTCATCAAGTAGATAATGGAAAACAAGTTTCAGTTTATTAGCTCAGGATCTGCTCTTTTTTCTTACGTACAATGAAATTTTAAGGACTATTAATGTCGAAGCCTTTGGTGGAGGCAACTTTATCACTAGCAGGCCATTATAAATGATAGATAACTAGGTAAGGAAAGCAGTCAAGAAGCCGATCTCATTAATAAAGCAAGTAGTAATAAAGGTCTGTGTTAGCAGGGGAGCTGGGAAAAACAGCAAGTTAGGTAGTTCTGTGGCCTTGCAAAGGACTTCAGCTGCACAACTCTTGTCTTTCTCTCCATGCAAATGTCAAGACCTAGCCAAACTTGGCTAACTGCCAAAAGCTAAGCATTTGGGGGCTTGGTTAGTATTTGGATGAGGCTGGGAAGTTGAAAAAAGCATTCCAGAAGAAAGCAGTGACGACCCGCTATTGATTTGCTGCCAAGAAAATTACATAGAAGGATCCATGTAGTCGTCCCAGGTTGAGCTTGTTCAAGCAAGTCTTTACCTTTCTTAATCTTGGCTTTGGTTGGACAGAATCAATTCCCAGAACACTGTTGGAGACATGAAATTCTGCCAAAAGCTTTGACAATCTTTTCTTTGGTGCTTTTTGCTACTCAGGACAGCAATAAAGGTTGGCATTTTCACATTTATTTTAATCTTTCCTAATCTGATTTTGCAAGAAGGCAATGGCAAACTATTTCGGTATTGTTACCTACAAAACTACATAGATATGCCCATGAAGTCACCCGGAGTCCAGCTCAATGAAGAAAACTTTTAAAAATCTTTTTAAATTTGATACACGGCATTTCTATATAACAGAATCCATTCATTAGGAAGAAAGGAAAAATCAGACATTACCAGCTAAAACTAATCGAAGGACAAAATATTAATTCCAATCTAATACGAACGACAAATTATTGATAGTATAGTAAGACAGACTATATCACTCTGGGCTTCTGATGAAGTGAGCTCGAGCTCATGAAAGTTGATGCCTTTTAATAAAAATTGCTAATCCGAAAAGGTACCACTGGACTCCTGATTTTAAGTTATGTAGGAGTAAACCTACTGAACATAATGAGACTTGCTTTCAAGTAAATTTGCATGACTGAATATCCAACTGCAAATCTATACAGACTTCCTTTGGATTGATTAAATAAGGATAGATTTGAGCTACAGAGGAACACACTTGTTTTTGATTGGCATTCTACATATATGTTTATAAGTAAAACCTTAAAATGCATCATTGTACATTTTCCAACCTGGCATTATCTGTCCAAAAATTGAGGGGGGGGGGGGGGAGGGGAAGAATCTCTAGCAGAAGGTAAAAGAATACTATTCGATATAGCAACAATTATTTTTATTACTCTTATAGTTTACATCACCACATCATCTCTGAGCATTGTTAAGTTATTCATTTTTATGATATCTGAAACAAAATATTGTCATTCCTATGGCAAGTTCTCCAGTAAAACCCCATAATTAAAAGCAGACAGGGAACATTTCCTCTTCTTTACATTAAATGTTAATTAAAATGGTATGATATATAGTTTAAATGAACTTGCTTTATTGTTGTTGTTGCCTTTTTTAATCCTCAGACATTCAGCAGATCCTCAAAGATCAGGTGGGTGATAATTTCTTTCAAAAACAAAACAGCTTGTGGAAGATGCTTCCAGAGTTCCTCAGTGGAGCCAGGGATAACATTAAAGAGTTAGAAGTAAAGTCTGGCAGAGTCACCCGTTGGGGGGAGATGGGCGGCATACATATTTAATCATAAACAAACAAACAAACAAACAAACTACAAGGAGATGAAGAGGTCAGGAAGAGGATAAAGTCTATAAGGAATTTTGGATGGATCAGTGATTTAACTAAGGTGGATTGTGATGGAGCATGAACTTGACAGAATGGAGTTTATTCTTATACTGGTTATTTAGTTAAAAAAAGTTCTAGACCTACGAGATCTGAAGCTGCTCTAAAAAGGATCTAATCTAGCCTGAGCTTGAAGCTCATATACATCATTCTGACCTGTTCCTTTAAATGGGGATGCAGAGCCTTGAACTGAATGGAACCGCTGGGCTGAGAAAAGGAAACCTGCATGCACCTCCTTTCCCTACACACATTCTGCCCTGTTCTGTGTGAGGTGGAGTTGGTTACGGTGCCAGATCAGTTGTATTGCTCCCCTCGCTCAACCCAACCTCAAACGGACCTATATTCTGGTCCTTGCCATTTGTATATAGGAAAATGGAAGCTCCAAAAACACCCCAAAGAGGAAGGATCCTTGTATGTATGCTAGCAAGTGTTTCTCAACCTCAGCAATGTTAAGATGTGTGGACCCCAACCCCCAGAAGTTTGGGAGTTGGTCCACACATCTTAAAGTTGCTCAGGTTGAGAAACACTGTGCTGTGCTGTGTGTTTATAACAGCATTTGGTCCACTCCAGCTCAGGAAGCTTGAGAAGCTGTGGTTCTTGGGTAGTGAGTTTTTAACATTTGTTCATATAGACTGGTTGTGTTTGGGCCTCTGTAATCTACTTCCATTCTTTCATCTATAACGCAGCAGTGCCTTTGACATAGTTACTACTATATTGTTATAGTATCTGAGGGACTAACTACAGTAGCTCCTATTGTTTCTGCCCATCTTGTAAGATCAGACAGAGTGGGTGTGCTCCAGGTCCTGTCGATCACACAGTGTTACCTGATGGGTTGGCCCTCTGGAATAGTGTCCCACCCCAGACTGGTATGGCCCTCACCCTGACTGTCTTTCAGAGATCTCTGTAAACTTCGTTTTTTCCCCCAGGCCTTAGGTTAGGCTGGCTGGCCCCCTTTTAGGATTTCATGAGTTTATATGTTGCTGAATGTTTTCTTCTCAGATGCTGATTGTTTTTTTTATCTTTTTTTTTTCTTATTGCTTTTAATGTTGTAGGCCACCCAGAGTCACCAGGAGCTGGGCAGCCTTCTAAATTTAATCATTATATGTTTATATTTCATTATAATATATGATGATAGATACAAATACATTATCTTTTTTATCTGCCCAATAATGGCATTCAATACACAGTGGTGCCTGAGAAAAGGAGGTGGGCGTGTAATACAAAGAACTACTCTTTGGGGGGGGGGGGAAGATTTAAGCTAAGTTGCTTTTGACCATTTATCAGGCTCCCATGAAAACCGACATTGCCGTGCAAACTTAGTCATGAGATTGAATGATTTCTAGGCATTAGTGACCAGAGGAAACCCTGACCATAAGAAGCATCAGACCACAGCCCGACCCTCTAATTCTGAGGGTCCAGTATATGAGGAAGGGCAGCTCCATGCTACTGCTAAATTGCAGTGCAGTGGAGAGAGAAATGCAAGGGAAAAGATACCCCTTGAAATTCATCCTCTGCTTTTATAACATAAACTGGAATCTCTAGCTGTGGGGGGACCAGAGAAAAAGATTACCAAAAAAAGGCTTGTTAGGAGAGAGTCGGGCACAGCCTTCCTTGCTGCCTGTTTTGCAAAACAGCTACCGTTGTTTTGCACTGAGACACGGGGGTTTGAAATCCCATGGTTGGTACTTAGTGTTTGGATATACTTCCAGGCTATTTTCCCTGTTATTGTTAGGACGTTCTTGGACTGCTGATTCATTTGCCCAGAACACACACACACACACATTTTTCCATATTTTTTTTTTCCTCCTTCTGTTTCTTTGCTGCTTTCTAACAATCTAGGAAGGGCAGTTAAAGGGAGATTCAAACTTTGGGGAGAGGGAGAAGGAAGAGAAAAGGGTGGGTGTGTGCATGCACATGTATGTGTGTTAAGCCCCATGGTACTTTTCTCCCTGAAACCATTTATAATGTAGCTTCTATTTATAGAGGCCAACCTGAAAAAAATGGGGGTTTTTTACATGTAAAGTGGTGGTGGTGGGGTTAGTATGCAGGAAGGGATCTTATTTCCCACTTCCCAGCTGGGTTTTACCCCTCTCCCTGCTTTAAAGGGATTTGATAGTTACGAAATCCTGCTGACAGCCACAGCCAAGTTTATGTTAAAATGAAGAACTTAAAAAAAAAAATCAGTCAAGCAAAACCAGGATTCCCATCATCCCTGCTTCCCTTCTTTGCCTTCCTTTCAGGGGATTCACGAGGCTAGCCCTCATGAGGCTCTATCAGTAAAGGAAACCTAACGCCAGCCTTTCTCACAGATGCAACGAGGGTTAAAGAAACCTCATTAGCCTGCTCTGATCTAAAACAGGAGGGAGAAGGATGCCAGAAATTGGTGCCAGGCTGCCTTCAGTTCAGCCCAAGCTCACGCCTGGAGTCTGTGCCAACTGCATTTCCTCATTTCAGGGCATTTGCTGGCACAGAGCCCAGGGAGCTCAATGAATCAGGGCTGAGGTGTGGCACTTGGGCAGATCCACTGCCTTTCTGACAGGTTCTGTTTTCCTTAACTGAAGTCATCCTTGGCCTTGCATGCGCGGACGAGCTGCTCCCTCCTGGCGTTTGGACTTGACATTCTTCAGCTATTCCCACACACCAAGAGATTGTAGGCTGGCATTCTGTCACTAGACAATTCAGGTGGGAAACAGCCAAGAGCAGGGCTGTTTTGTGCATTAGACAAGAATGAAATTAAGTAAGCTCCCCTGTGTAATTGTTTCTGAAAGGATGTGTTGGCATTTCCGTGATATTTGCCTGATGGCCCTTGGTGTGCAGGCTGCTTTCTAGAGTGTCCTTATGCCTAAGCCCCACAGATCCATAAACCACAGGGAGTCTTTCAGTTGTAGGGCTTTAGCAGAAAATATGTAGAACTAAATATGCTTCCCATGTATTCACTTAATTATCTATTTAGACCAGTGTTTTTTCAATCTTGGCAACTTTAAGATGTGTGGACTACAACTCCCAGAATTCCTCAGCCAACAATGATTTAGACTGAGATGCTGGCCAGAGGCTGGAGAAAATTATTCTGTATTCTTTCCTTTGAATAAAATACAACATTTATATTTTTCATAGATTTTGAATCAACTAGAGTGAGAGATATGGTGGGTAACCAAGTTACAGAACTCAGCTTATTTCTGCATCTTCCTTTTATTTATGGCGGGGGGGGGGGGATAATTTTTTGGTCATTCAGCACTTCAGAGCCTAACTTCTCAATTACCATTGGCTCAATGTCTTATTATGCACAGGTTATTATCTGCAGTTGAACACTGGAACATAATGCCTCCCCCCCCCCCCCGATAAATAGATCCTCCGACAGTTTTGTAAGGAAACTGGGCAAGTCACTGAGCACATCCAAAATAAATCAACATCTCTAAGACTCTGTATCTTACTGCATCGAGAAGTCTGGGTATATTGTATTTTCCTGAATCTTGGAAAAATTATACTCAACAATCTTGGAATGGATTTAAGCTGGTTCTTGCCTTCTCACAAATATTCAAAGTCCAAAAACATTGAGCAAACTCTTTCCTAGTTGTTTAACCTTAAGGGGGTAGTTGTACTGGTTCAGGAATATTGTGACCTAGTCCTTCTAGGCTGTCATTGAGATGGAAGGAAATAGCTTACAAATAAATAGGTCTACACATTTGGGTCTTTGGAGCTTGCCTTGACAGAGGAGCCTGTTATGCCAAGAATGGTCTGAGAGTGAACTTACATGATGATCTCACCTCCTACTTTTCCATGGAGTTGGAGATGATCGGTGATAGGAAGAAGAAAACGGTAGTGGTGCCTATTGTCATTTCCAAGAGGCTGGCTACATAAATTGGCTAAATAAATAATATAGAAATAATAGTGTCTTAGCTGGTATGGTACCTCCATATCTGTTTTCTGAGTGGGGTTCCTCATTTTACTAATGGCAATGCTGATTCTACAGACTTTAATTTTAAGAAAGTGAAAATTGTTCTGGGGGATACTAACAAAGTCCTGTAAAGACAGCTTGAAGGAGCTGGACTTCTCCTCTTGAGAAGATGTGGGGGGATGTGATCGCACTCTTCAAATACCTGAAAGGATGTCATGTGGAAACTCAAGATCTGTTCTTTCTCATTCCAAGGTGCAGGACATGGAATAATCCTTTTAAGCTACAAGAAAGTAGATTCTAATTGAATATTAAAATAAAACAACAACAAAAAAACCCTTCTTAATTGTAAGAGGAATTTACAGCAGAACCAATTACCAGAGAGATGTGTTCAAGTTTAGGCTAGGCTCTCATGAATGCTGTACTTTGGATTTCCTCACTGAGCAGGGGTTGGAATCAATGGCCTAAGTGGCCCATTATAGTTTTTGGTTTATAATTTTCTCTTCATTTAAAATTGATTTTCCCCCCTCTCTGGGCTAACTCTGCTAGTGCTGGAATATTGTTTTAAAGATAGGTGGGAGAGGGCCCTGTTATGAGTTTTCTTCAGAATTTATTGGCTCTTTACAACTAAAGAATGTTATCAACACAATTAAAGAATGAATTTGGATCTTAATCTGAACGCCGCCCCAAAAAATATTCCCCAGTACTAGGTGCTAAGAGTAGTTTCCGACCAGCTGCTTATTTGTTCTGTATCATCATGTTGAAATAGTGAAAAGTTTCAGCTCTGACCAGATTTAATGTTATGCTATCAGCAATTTTAGTTGGTAGATACTTGAAAATTGCATATAAGCAGCACCTTTGCTCTTGTAAAAGGAGGAGCACTGACTCAGTGGAATATGTATTGCTTCTTTTATAGAGAAATATGATCTATTTATGCTGCATCTGTTATTAGGAATATGCTAAATTGATCTCCTGGTGGTCAGCTAGCTGAAACTTTTATAGATTCCATAAGTCAACTCCTTGGAGGTACATTCCTCTGCTAAGAAATATGTTTAACTTTTAGCAGTGTAAGATCTGTTATAGTTGGTAGGGACAGAATTAAGACAAGCTTAGTAGGACAGAGAGATTTCAGGTTTTAAATATTTACTGCTGGTTTAGAATGGAGGACTTAAGCACACTTCTGCTTGCAATATGTTCTATATTTATGATATGCTATTTCTGTAGTTCGTTAAGCTCAAATTTCCTAGAGTCAAAAGTGAATAACAGCAGTAATTTAAATATTTCTGTAAGATAAGGCTGGCAAAATTTCTCATGGAATTCAACACTGAGATTTCACTAGATTTTGCCTCAAATTAAGTTTAAGAAATGGAGAGGGTTCCCCCCCCCCCCCCCCACCCAACAGACAAAAATTAGCAGTTAGAGAATGCCTCGGCCATCTACACTTATTATTATTATTTTCTTAGTGGCTTAAATAGGCCCCATGTAATTTTTTTTAAAAGTTTAAATTTAAAATGTGCATATAAATATATATTCAGGAATGAATTCTTTAAGGTTTGTACTAACTCTGAACTTTAGTACTTCATGCAATATTCACTTTCTTTAACTCAGTACCTACTAGAGATATGAACCAAAATGTAGAAGCTGGCATCTCCTTTTCCTAGGACATGCATCTTACTAAAGTAACTATTGCATATTTAATATTTTCTCTATGACTGAGCCATACAAAATCTACTGACGTGCAACCCTGTATCATTACTCTAACTGGGGACTAACTAATCCCAAGACTTTTGAGTACACTCTCAGACAAAACAAAAGAAAGCAAAATATAATTGTGGTTGTGACGTAAAGTGAAGCATCAGAGAAGATCCAGAGAATTCATCTAGTGGTCTGGGTTTGGGATGTATATGTTGTATTTATTTATTTGTATTGCCCCAACTTTCATTAAGTCTGCATTGACTTACATTGACATTTTGCATTTGCTATTTTCCTGCTGATTTGTTGCTTTTGAAAGAATTCCTGTGGAGCTGTTTGTAATAATAATAATAAAAAAGGCTAAATAACCATGTTAAAAAAACAACAACTATTGCATGGTATTATTGCCCAATTAGCAAATAAGCTTTCATACTTCAATATCCTGTAAAAAAAGAAAGGGAAAGAACAATGCAAAAATGGAGAACTAATGAATTGTGGACATGACAGTTCTAAAATTAGGTTTAGAAAATCTAAATTAGAAAGGTCTAAGCTAACCTAGGGGCTATCACAGAGTGGAATGGAACTTCTGTGCCACCTGATGCTCTCCTCTTTAATCTTCCAACTTGGTAGCCTGGATGGACAAACCTCCACCATTTGTGGGCCTTGGTGTTTACTTTGTCATGTTGTGAAGAAGTTAGATCTTTTACAAAGGCGTCATGATGGCATTATGATAAAATAACTCCTGTTAATATGGGATAAGTGACCTCTGATAGGCTTCAGTCTCTCAAATTTTGTTTTGGAGTCAGTGACAACCAAGCGTACAACCTCCTTTTCATTCCTGGGTGATTCTTGCATGTTTCACAGGAACATTGAATGAAGTGTTGAGGGCTGAGATATGACAGCCTCCTCATGGAAATCCAGTTGGTCCAACCCTGTTGGCTTTCCAGAAGGCGGTAAAAACCTGATTTTTCCCATAGGCACGAGGGCTGAATTGTTAGCCGAGCTTGATATTGGTGAATCTGTGATTGAGGCTTAGGTGTGAGATGCATCGACTTTTGTACTTTGCCTTTCATTTTATTATGTTTGTTGCTTTTGTGTTTATCTTGTTTTATTGTTTTGCATTATGAGTGGCACAGAGTTATTTGCTTAAGATGGGTGGCCATATAAATTTCCTAAATTTATATTCCCCATTTTAAGCAATGGGGAAAAGGCAGTAATATAACCTCCCATCAACTTGATATCTTTATTACGCATGGAGGCAGCTACTGAAAGTGAATTTTGTCTGGACAGTATCTGTAATGGGAAGAAGGTATAACCTTGAGGAACAGGAGGAAGAACCGCAATCAAGACAATTGTCAGATAAAAGAAATCTGAGTCCCAACCAGAACTGTAACCTGAGAAATCGTCTCAGACAAACCCCTCCCTGGTTCTCACAAAGATAAGGTAACAGAGGGGGGAAGCACATTCAAACTTGCAAGATTCTGTTACAATAGCTCTATAATAAAAGTTGTATTAGCCTGTACGATTTGGTTTCCTAGCCTGATCTATCTCAAAAGATTGACAGTATCGTTTCCAAGTGAGATTAAGTAGCCCTTTCCTTCCACATGTCAAAGAGAAAGTTACTATCCCAGCATTTCCTCTGATGTCTTGTTTTCTGTATGAAGGGAAGGAACCTAATTCCCACAATCGTTCTTTGAATATGAGAAGCTGAAAGAAAGTCGTGCCTCTATAAATGGTTGTAAAAAAATTAAATAAACTGTTTTTGATGACTGCAATATTTTAGATGGAGCCAGTAACTTGACAGAGAAATGTACACGTATTGATTGTAAATGCAACACTTTTTAAAACTGTTACTTGCTTTAGGTACACATTGGTTCAGATTTTCAGCAACAAAAGCAAGCTTGCATTCTTCACATGGTGAATGTAATGGGTAACCAGGCTCTGAAAGACCAGATTTATTTACTTAATTTAATTTGTTTGGGTTTAGTCGTAGTCTGAAAAAGAAGATGGGCTGAATCAAGACTAAGAGGTCCTCCTCACATCTCCCTAACTTGGCACAAGAGTGCCCCTGTGATTGCTTTTTTCTGCCATGTCCTCATGGTGTTGCCTTTGTTTCATCCCTAGCCCACAGCTGAGCCAGCTTAAAGTCATCCTTAACTGTTCTAGTTTTAGAGCAGCTTGTCTTGATACATGTTCTGCCATGGAATTGATCTGCTAGGCCTTACCCATGATACATTGCTGACACACCTGCAGATTGAGATCTGCCCATTTCTACTGGCCACTTGAGGCTGCTGTGAGCAGCCCCCCGCCCTCCCCCTCCCCGGCCATTTGGGCTTGGTCTGAAGAAAGTCTCAATACCTGGCTTTCACAGAGGCACCTGCCTACATAATGTCAGAAGAGGACTGTCCAAAGTGCTTGTCAGGCCTTATGTGAACTCCTTATAAACACATAGTTAGCACTCCTTTGAAAAAATGCTAGGCCTGTATTTTTAAATAAGTCCGGGGCTCTTGAGAGAGAGTCCTGTGCCACACAGAAATTTGATTTGAATCAGGAAAAAAAAAATGGGTTCTGCCAGTTGTATATTACTAGTTCTGGGTGCATTGCAGGCTTCTTATTGCTTCTGCCATGAAGGGGTTTCATGTGGCTGTAATTTTTATGTTTTGTGGCCGTGGTTAGGGCTGTTGGTGGCCATGATGGGGTTATTTCAAGTGGGCCAATCACAAATGTATCTTTTTCATGACCATCCACTAGCTATTCCGAGTGTTGTCAGCCAGTGTTGTCAACTGGAACTGGACTTGGTGGTCACCATAATTCCCTTGTAGAACTACTCAGGGATAGAAGATAGTTTTTCCCTGTATCCCTCCTTCATGCCTATCAGCTGTCATATAGTCTATTTTTAAAGATGGGTTTAGTTGTTGTTCAGAACTAGACCCCTGTTCAGAAATAGCCCAAAGGTCACAAGTGCAGAGCAGCCGTTGTGCTGAGCACGAGCACTGGAAGTTCTTCATCCTGAGCACCCCACTGTACCCATGACCTGTTAGTTGGGCCATGCACTTTTTTAAGCACCCGCTTACCCTTGCTCAATTCCATTCTACTCCACATTAGCAAGTGTGACTGGGGAGTCATTTCCTCACCAGCAGAAATGAAGCTGGGAGCATCCGCCAACTCTTTTCCCTAACTTAATCCGCAATAGATGTGTAAGGACAATACTCTTCACCGGCTTGATTTTAAAGAGTGGCAGTGGGGAAGCACAATTTATGCTGGCATATCTTCCCACCAGCTCAAGGATCAGTGAATAGCACTTTAATGTGACTTTTTGGAAGAGTTCTAAGACTGGTGTGGATCTTCCGGGCTGTGTGGCCGTGTTCTGGAAGTTCTGAACTTCCAGAACACGGCCACACAGCCCGGAAGATCCACACCAGCCTTCGTATGCCGGCTGTGAAAGCCTTCGACAATACAAGTTCTAAGACAGTTGAAGTTAATTTCTTCTGAAACCATGGGGAATTTCAGAACCATTGTGCCACCATTGGTTCTATTTGTAGATATTGAAAGAAAGAGTCTAGCTGAGTTATCATGTTAAGTCCTCTATATAATGTTTAGGCAAAATAACACTCCCCCCTTTTAAAATTAAAAAATGGCAGGCCTTTGACTGAAGATGACCTGTTAAAGATGGTAGCCCTTTGCATATATCTGTATTTCTTGGCATTTTTTCATTGCTTTATGATTAAAAATAATTTTCCTAGTTTAGAAAGACAACAGCTGATATGATGAGAAGATATTCCTATGTGAATTGTAACCTACAGTATTCTGAATTTGTTACCTTTTGTTCCCGCTTGGTTCAGGATCTGTGAATCTCCCCTCCTCCTGGCTGCAAAAGAAAATGATGCCTCAGCCATCCGGAAGCTGGTAGCCAGCCATACCTGTGATCTTCATGAACGAGGTAGTGGTCCCACCTACTCATTATGGCCCCATTGCCTATTAAGAGAAAGCACAATTTGGAGTGAAGAAGTGATGGTGGTAGACATGTGTGGTTGGTTGGTGTGTGCCAAGGAGCAGGATGGCTAAATGCCTTGAACGTCCTGGCCTTCCTTGTGGCAAACAGAATTTTTGCCCCTCATGAATCCAGAAGGCATGTGTGTGGTCAAGTCCTGCTTCAGGAGCATTCACATCGCCTGTCAGGAGAGAAGCCACATACTGCTTTTTGGATGACAGGAGATCTGAGGAATAGAAGTGGTCAGCACTATATCTGTTGTGATCTGTAAACACAACTGCCATGTGTAAACTAGTTGTGGCTATCTCTAGGGGGACCCTCACCAGATCATTGCAATGTCACATGACATCTTCTCTTTCTCTGACCCTATCTGTAGGTGCTGTTGGGGAGACAGCTCTTCATGTAGCTGCCTTATTCAATAACTTAGAAGCTGCTCAGCTCCTGATCAGTGCAGCTCCAGAACTTGTGAATGAACCTGTGACCTCTGAGCTGTATGCTGGTAATTGTTACGATTATTGGATTTATGTCTCACGCTATGAATAAAATCTCAGTGAAGAAAACATCAGTGATCATAAACATAATTAATCATGTTTCTGCTCACAAAAGGGAAAAAATAAATAATCCCAGAATATATTTTTCTGAAACTCTATTGAAATAGAACTAGGTCTTTTCATGATACCTAACTATAGAAAAAAAACTAATGGCAAGATGTTCCATAACTTTTCCCCAATTACTATGCAGGCCCACTTCCAAGTCTTCAGATGACAGTAAGGCATGGTGGAGCACCATCTCAGTGGGTTAATGTACAGAGGCTGACTTTCCCATGTGAAGGCTGCACTTCAATGCATATTTTATTGAGCATAAGAGCTAAATAGCAGTTAAGAAGAGTGACTTTAGATGCATACAGACAACCTGTTCTACAATAAATTGTAATAATTTAGCCATTTGGGTCCAATTTTCTTCTACAATGCCCAGCAACAGTGAAATATTGGGTATGTTATAGGATATGTGTTTGAGACGTATGGGACATGTTTATAGCTCACTTGGCTAATAATTTGCCATATAAACTGAGTGTGCATCTGAAAATGTAATTTGCTTTGTTCAAAGTGGCAGTATATCTGAGAACCTGATCTGTGTTGTAAAGCAATGTTTTACTTGTTCCATAAACAATTTGAAATTTGAGATGAACAGTGAAGTATTTGAATTTTCAAATGACACCAAATGATAAGAACAAAAAGAAATGGAAATAACTAAATTATGTGCATGGACAACAAAATGGCTCATTTTAAGTGAAAGCAACCCAAGCTTCACAGGTGGACTGACAGAGTTTGCAGTTCTGGTGGAAATGTTTGTGATTCTGATGGAAAGACATTTTTCTGATTCTGGTGGAATCCCTAGAATCCTCAGTATAAGACAATAGCAAAAGAAGACTAATTCGTTGTTAGAGATTATTATGAAAGGAATAAAAAATACAACTGATGATATCATAATGTAAGTGGATATAATAGTGTAACTTAAAGTACTACATATTCAAAGTAGGAAAGTATCGTTAGCTCCATATTGTCAATGTGGGTGCTGATGCTGAGAACAGATGCCCTAGACCATTTAGGGAGTTCATGGAGGGATCTGAATCAAGGACCTCAGAGGTCAGCCTTTTTGCCACTGCCTCATACCAGGCCCCTGAGAAGTATCTTCTAAGAAATTCAAGATGGAATATTAAGCAGTGCATTAAACATTAAAACTCTTGAATGAGAACCTGAGTATTCATTTTTAACGGCAATTAACTTTGCAATTGCATTAATAATTAAATCCAGCCTCCGTACTAACACTGAATCAAATTCAATTCCCTTCTGCATTTAACCCAGATGAACTTCTTTGAAAATGCATGAGGCTGATATAAACTATAAGTGATTTAAAATATGTATTTATGTTGTTCATGAGTTACTAACTTATAAACTACATTCATCATGCAAAAGCTGCCCAGGAGGCTGATCATAGTTTCCAGAGGAATAACCAGTTTCTGTTGCAGAGGAAAGAACAGAGAATCTTACAGTACCTTAAAGTCTAACACATTCTCGTAACTTTGTATTTTGTGGAGTACAGTTGTCCTCATTTCTCTTCTGGTCCCATCAGGGAGAGAAGGTGCTCCCTAAGAGGAAGACAATTAGAGCAATCTGGATAGAAGCAGAATACAAAGTCTCAATAGATATGATGGACCAGATTAGATTCTCTATGGTCCAAAACCCAATCTTTTAGCTAGAATGCAGGCAATTATTTTAGCCCTAGTCCTTCCTTTGAATAGCCTGCCAAAATTTGCCTTGTTATAAGCCTACTACTTCTTGTTGCAGGGCTTTTTCTGTAATGCCAGCTTCTTTTAGATGTGTGAGGGCTATAGATTTAATAAAACAGACAGGAAAAGTCTCCTTGGGGGCTCCCTCTTCATAAGAAAAATCTGAGATCTATTAAGATCAGTGGCTAGTAGCACTTCTTGGTCCAACATGGGATTCAATTCAAAGGATCTCAGTTGAAAAAGACTAATGATTAGTTTTGATGAATTTCTGGAGTCATTGTCACTAGAGGCCATGATAATCTGATGAAATAGATTATAGTCCATGAAAATGCATGCCTAAGCATATACTTTAATATGTGTGTGTGTGTATACACACACACACACATATATATGGAATTTCAAGGGTCTACAAGGGTCTTTGCTAATGTTGTATATTTCAGGGGAGACAGCTCTTCACATAGCTGTGATAAACAAAAACCTGGACTTGGTGAAAGCTTTGCTTGAGAAGGGAGCAGATATAAATGGACCACGTGCCACTGGATACGTTTTCAGGCGAAGAAGTGACAGTCTTTTCTATTTTGGTATGTCTGCAGTCAACCACCTTCTTTTTGGATAATCTGCAATTTGCATTATACCTTACCTATGTGGAGGAAACAGTATGGCAAAGAGGAGCATTTTGTCATTGCAGCCCACCTCCTGCAGTTTGCAGTTGTGTTCTGAGACAAGGTGTTCTCCTCCAAAAGACTGTGGTCCTCTCAATTATTATGCCTCTGTCACTGAAGGTCCCTGTGGTTATCTTGCAAGTGGTGGGTCAGGAGGATTGCTTTGAGGAGCAAGGCTAGTTGGAAAATCACTTTTCTTGCAGTGGTTTGATAATAACAGGAATTCCGTCTATGGCGTCTAATGTAGATGGGCAGCGTTTACTTGCTCATTGTCACGATCAGTCCTCCACTGAGGAGCATGAAGTCATCAACCAACCCAACGTCTCCAGGTGTAAAGGAGGACAAGACTGTTGTGTAGTCTTTTCAAAATAGTTTCATAGGAAAGAGAATCTAAGGGTATAGCTTCTCTCATTCCCACTCAGCAATTTGCACCCAACTGCCCAGACCAGCACTAAGCCTTAGGACTGTCTAAGCCAGGGTTTCTCAACCTTGGCAACTTTAAGATGCGTAAACTTCAACTCCCAGAATTCCCCAGCCGGCATCCCCAGCCAGTTTTAAAAGCTTTTAAAACAAGAGTAAGAGTGAGATTCGGTATGTTTTTGTGTTTCTAGGGATATATGTGTGACTAAAAAGTTTATTCTTGTTTTAATTTTTGTTCTTGTTTTTGTTTCTACGTGGGGGCTAATGTTTATTGTTATCATTCTTAGGCTGTTTTGATTGGTTTTTAACCTCAGCATGGATATTTTAATTTTTATTTATATAGCCTACACGCTGCCAAGAATTATTTGATTGTGGTGGGGTAGAAGTAAAAAAAAAAAAACAAGTTAATAAATAGAGTAATGATAGTTTTGCCCTATAAGGCAAACTGAATTTGGCCTGTGTGATGCATCTTTAGCAAACAGAGCTTTCTCATTTAAGTGAAAACTAGCTCATACATAGGAGGGAAACACCAGTGCCAAATATAAGAGAAGTATGTTTTCTTCTCATAGTAGTATATAATTTTATTACACTGCCTATTTTTTCCTTAAAGTTATAAATAAACTATTCTGATACAGCTGGCAAGTTGCATTATTTCAATAGCTTTTGCAATCCTTGTATAAGGTAGGCTGATATTGTTCTGTTCCCACTGAAGAGGCTAAGGGACACCTCATGATGAATTCATGGTTGAGGTGAGAGTTGAGTCAATGACTAGGGAAGCATCTGCACCCCTTTCTGAAATGGCTATCATCTGATTGCTCCCAAGGAACTATTGTTAAGAGGAGTGAAGTATGCTGAAAATCTCTTAACAGAGAATTCCCAGTCCTGGCACCAACTCCTAACCTATTTAGAGAAGGCCACATTGGTTAAAATCTGGTACATCCATGGGAGGAATTGGCAAATTCTCATCAAGAACTAATTCGATCTGATGTGTGGACTAAAACAGCAGCTTTCATGCTTCCTGAATCTTTTCTTTTCAAAAAAAAAAATGCATCAACGTGTTTTGAAAACTGCTTATTTTGAGAGAAAATATGGTTCTGAAAGCCGATTGGAATAATAATTTTGTGCATTTTTAAAAAGAAAGAAATTAGCAGTTAGGCCCATGGGACAAGAATGTGTAGCAGGGATACAAATCAATGTAGACTGATTTGTCCATCCCTAGCATAAGTTGTGTGTTCCTATGCCATTACTTTTACTTTCCCTAGGGATGTCATGTTCTTCAGTCGAATTCCACTACAATTCAGATAAATGGATCTACTTTAGCTATTAGCAAGCTGTTCCACCTCTGGTTTTCTCTGGTATTTTGATTCAGAGACTCATTTTTTCCCCCCCAACAACAGCTGAATACCCAGCCAACAGCAATCCAGATATCCCAGTTGGCTGCAGTGGAGCTAAAGATTGGCCATGCTATGTTTAGAGAGCTCCCCCATTACCTGTTTCAGGCCATAATTAAGCCATGCTTAATAGATCAATTTTCAAGCATTTGGGTAATGACTCTTCATTAATCTTCACTGTGAGTAAATTGTAACACTCCAGAGAGAGGGTGTGAATGAAAGGCGGGTATCTCCAGATTCTGCCATCCTCCTCCTCCTTTGGCTGCTTATATTCCAACTAATTTCCAATTCTGTTGGGAAATGTTCATTCTCAGAGATTATTTGGATTAGTTTAACGACAGTGGAGACGACATTTTTCTTGATGCAGTAGTATAATATTAAAAGATCTGTATTAATAACACTGGTGTAATGGTAATGAAATATAAATATGTAATCACAATAGATGCCATGTATATGTAGGGTGTATGTGTGCATGTACATACTATTTTTGTCTTGGATATGTTGCTCAAGAATATTTTCAAGCTTAAATGTTGAAAAAATTAATCTCCCTTTTCTTTTTTTCCTCCTTTCTCAGGGGAACACATTTTGTCTTTTGCAGCATGTGCTGGGAATGAAGCAATCGTGCAGTTGCTAATTGAACATGGTGCTAACATTCAAGTGCAGGATTCCCTCGGTATGCCTTCCTCAAAGGGCCTACACATATATTAAGGGCATGCGTGTGGGAAGAGAAGGTGCTTCTATGCAACTCCTCCCTTGAGTAAGGGAAACTGCCTCCCCTACTTCCTGCCATTAATAGTATGCTGCAGATATAGGCAGCTACTCCTGGGTCAGTTGTGTAGCTCAATATTATCTGGTACAGTGCTCCTTCTTGCAGAGGTCACCAAGGCCCCTTTCTGACCTATAGAGTGATCATGTTTGGGGGGGGGGGTTGGGGGAGAGAGGTTGGCTTCAGGCTGCATTCCTTTGTCCCCCCAAAACACTCAAGTAACCTTGCTGGTCATGGAAAACCATAACCTCAAGTTGCAGGGGATGGAGGCATGAGGCTGTCACATGTATGTGTGAAGCCTAAAGCAGATGCTGAAAAAAATGCAGATGATCTAAACTAGCTTTAATAGCCAAGCTACACAATCAGAAGAATCACATTGTTCAGTTTTAAGCAATTATCATTTCAGAATGCAGACAAGGATTATGTATTTGAATACATAATGTGTTAGAAGATCCTTTTCTGTATTGTATTTGCTTTTTATGAAGAGAGACGCTGCATGCATTTATACACTGAATCTTGAAAAGATGCATCCTCCTCTGGTTGCCCAAAATGATACAAACTGGCTACAGCTGGTTTGGTTGACCCTGTTGTTTAAACAACTTGGCCTGGAATCTTTTAATTTAAAAATTAAGAAGTCTGTTCCAAATCATACAGCAGCCAAAACTTTCTTGGCACAAATATTCAATGCATGAAACTCCATCCTTCAGTTTTTAATGTTGGGCTCCTTTTCCTGCCAAGCCAAAACAGAAGGTTGAAGAGTCTGAACAAGGATCAACGATTTACCAATTTCTCCTTAGGATACAGGGATGAATTTTCTTTCTGTTTGTACCTGACAGGTAATTCAGTCTTCCACATCTTAGCCCTCCAGCCTAACAAGGTATCTGCATGTCAAATATACGATCTCCTCCTTTGTTATGGCAAGAAAGAGAAGGGGCTGGGTGACCTGGATGCAGTCCTCAACTATGAGGGACTCACCCCATTTAAACTGGCTGGGGTGGAGGGCAACACCTTGGTGAGTAAAGTAGTTTCTTTACTACTTGTTTTTGTTCTTTCTGATTTGAAGTATATGCCACTTTTTCAGAGTGATTTAAAGGTGTTCAAACTAGGTCTACAATAGAACCGTAAGACCCTAAAACAAAATAAAGCTACAAGTGATGTATATTCAATAAGCATCCTCATGGCTCAGATAGTTGTCTCTAAGTCCAGTGAGCCAGTAGGATTGTTTTTATCTCGTCCCTTTTCTGGGCTCACTTTCCAAGGAACTGCAGACTTCAAAGCCTCCCTGAATGAAGATGGGGAAGATCCATGGCCTCTTTGAGAGGAATCCTGCCAGATTTCCTTTGAAAGCTCTTAGCCCAACTTGTACAGTGGGGATGGCAAGTCTTATTACTTGCCACTGCCAAGCACTTCTTCCTGAATGTGTATCTTTAAAATCTTGTAGGGAAAACTATCAATCATCTCCTTCCTTGTAAAACTGGAGGAGGATGTGTTGTGAGCTTGGCAAGGGGCTGCACAAAGGAGAAAAACAACATATTGCCAACTCTGGCAAAGCTTGATTAGCCCCTTCATGGCTCCCTTCTGGCAGGCAGTAAGATGATACTTTTCCCTCACTCTTCAGGGGTTGGATTTTAAAGGCTGATTGCTAGGTTCCCCTCCGTTTTGGAGCTATTTAATCTTTGATCTTAATTTTTAGTACATCACTGAGCAGATTGAAATGCAGCCTATACATATTTTTTGACTAACATTTTTTTCCTGACCATTTTATTTTATTTATTCATTTATTTGATTGATATCATTCCTTTTCACCAAGAGCTCACATTGGTGAAACATAGAGCTTTCTGCTCCATATTTTCCCCACAATAAAAGCCCAGTGTAAAGTCAAACTGAGAGACAATGGTTGACCCGTAGTCCTCTGGTGACCTGAGGGTGGACTAAAATCCAGGATCTCCTTGATCCTAATCCAGCACAGTACATCAGCCTTTCTGAGCTGCTGTGGTATAAAAGACTAAATGATTTGATTTACCAGGGGAAACCCCAAATACCTGGGCAAAAAAACAACATCAGAGCAAATATTTATTAGCATGAAAGAACTAAAGGCTAGTGACCCTAACCTTAAGTAATTGGCTTGTGACACTACATTAAAATAAAGTCCCATACAAATATACAGTTATAAATATTAGTATAGCATATTTGGCATGCGTGCTCTGGACAGGAAATGCCATTTCAAGGTGGAAGTTTATCAAATTTCCAGGCCACCCAACTATGGGTTGTTTCACAAAATTAAAAAAAGACAATGTTATATAAAAAGACAACACTCATTTGAGAGAAAAGCATAACTTTCTTCCACATCTCCCTCATTTTGAAGGGATCCATGTCAACACATAACCCAAGGCCTGGGAAAAAAGCCAAGTTTTTAACAATTGCTTGAAGGCTGTATGAATCTCTGGGGAACGCTGTTCCAATGGGCAAGTGCTGCGACATAGAAGGCCCGCTTCCTGGGCCCTGCTAGATGACACCATTTAATTGATGGGCCCAAACAGAGCCAATTCTGTTGGAATGCACAGAGCAGGCAAACCAAAGAAAATAGACAATCCCTCAAATAGAGAGGCTAGTTAAATGCAGGAAGATGTCTATGAATCCAGCTATGTAAGGCACGTTATTGATGGTTTCATTATATTCTCTACCTTTTTTATTGGCTTGCATTTTGGTAAATCTACCATTAAAAGAGAGAAGCATTATGACAGATATCAGGTGTGGGAGCAAATGCCCCTTCAACACAAGGGTCCAGGCTGACTGAAATTTTTGTTTTCCCCAAACCAGATGTTCCAACACCTAATGCAAAGAAAAAAACACGTCCTATGGACTTTGGGGCCTTTGACGTCGACCTTGTATGATCTTACGGAAATTGATTCATGGGGTGATGATCAATCTCTCCTGGAACTTATTGTCACCACAAAAAAGAGAGAGGTATTTTGTTGGAGGGAGAGGCTGCTGAATGATTTTTCTCAAAGTGCTTTCCTAGTGGAGGGTCAAGTTTATTCAGTAAGAGCAGATCATCTTTTCTGAATGCAGATTCTTTTCTACATTTGATTTTTCAAAGTGCATCCATAAGACAGTGTTGGATGCCTTCAATGTCTGCAACATGTTGGAGATTCTGTGGCAGACATTTGGAGATTTTCTGACTGATGAGCTCTCGTACAAAAAGATCTCCAAAGAGTAGAAGATTTCAACAGTGAAAGTTTTCTGATCAACTAAAGTAAGAAAGCCATTGCTGTATTGAGTGTTCAAAGAATTTCAGGTGCATTCTCTCAACATTATTCAAAGCAAACCTTTAAAGTAGACACTGTGACTATCTCTGCATTACCAACAGTGCAAGCTGAAAGAGAGAACAGCTTTCCTGAGGTCACCCTGTGATCAAAAAAGATATATTTGTCTAATCTTTACTGAGAGCTAAGGACCACTTGTACCCTATGCCACTCTCATGGTCATGTTGGTTGCTGATTAGAACATGCAGTGTTTAAAACAATTGAAGGAAATAATGCTACCAGCTAGCATGGGAACTGGGTCTTGAATGTGGCATTTTTAGTGTATATGAGCCGTGAATGGTTATCCCTGTCAAAAATCTCCCACAACTTCAAGCTATATTCTGCTTTTGCTATCATCTTCATCCTTACCATCTTCACAATCAGCATTATCCATTTTCCATTTTTACATAGTGAAGGCTGCTAACCAGAAATGCAGAGCTCTCTCTCCAAGTAATGAGAAACATTGAATCTTTCAATTCATTCTCCAGGAGGAATGCATTCTTTTAAAAATGATCCAACTACCCCCCTTCAGGGCTGCTTTTCCTATCTTTGAGAATTATTTGTTTCTAAGAAAAAGGCTGAACACGGGCTACTTTATATCCCTCAGGCCCGAAGGATCCTCGACCTTACTCCTGTGAATGAGCTGGTAAGCCTGAAGTGGAATAAATATGGACGGCCATATTTTTGCATTCTGGCCTTATTCTATGTCCTGTACATGATTTGCTTCACAATGTGTTGTGTCTACCGGCCACTGAAAGAGCGGAGCTGCAACAGAACAAATGAAAGGGATAACACAATCTATGTTCAGAAACTTTTGCAGGTAGGTTCTTTAACATGAGTTTATTAAAAATGTAAAAATCACCTATAATTTTCAGTTCCAGGAGACCAACTCCTCCACGCACACAAAGATAGTACAGAACCAGATATAACCAAGGACAATTGAAGAACAGTTGGCCTGTGAGGCAAAAAGTAGTGACATTGTCCATTTAATGTAATTGTGGGGGGGGGGGGGACTGTACAATAACAAGATGGCACCAGAACATAATGACAGGCAAATTAGTAGTTAAGGGGAAAAGTGTGTGGACACTATTAATTTAGATCATGGATTTTCCAGACAAATGACTTGTCACATTACCATTTTGAAGAATGTTGTGGGACTATTTTGTCTTCTTACCAGAATTTTTTTTTGTGGAAAGGAAGTAGTGGTGAGATAATGCAGGATGGTAGTAAGCAGAAGATCTATTGTCTAGATGTCTTGTAAAATTCTGTGATCAAGGCAGAACAATGGCACCATAAAACTTCATCCTAAAGCACTTCAGAAGATGCACAATAGGTAGTCAAGTCTTCTTGTTTGAATGCAGAATGCAACAACCCCAGTTAGGCTAGAAGACTATTTAGCAACTTGAAGGGCTTGCAGTTTGAAAGAGGAATTATGCTGGGTATACAGTAGATGGGCACACACAGCTAAGTGGCTTTTGTACGAGAACCAGAATTATGTACAGTTAATGTACTGCAGTCAAGCTAATTGTAATATAAAGATAACTATTCAGAAAACTCCCTGAAAATTGCTCTTTAGCTTTTGTGGATGTTAATGACCCAACTATGAGAGAATGCATTTTTGGCAAAATGGAAATATGTGTAGAAATATGGTGGAAGGTTTTTCATTACCAGTGTGGCTGCGGTTGTGCTCCTTTGAGGAAGGAGAACAGCACAGTGACTTGAGAGCTTCCTGACTGTAAACTGTGGTTGTACTAATATGTGTGCAGCATTTATTTTCTGTGCCTATCAAATTATAGAGGATTGTCTATATGAGCCACATTGTGGATATACAATAACTGTATGCAGGGTTTCATTTCATTTAGCACTAAAGTGTGGCAGTAAATGTGGTGGAAGATGTGGGTGTTCATTCATGCTGCTTTCCCAGGATTTCTCCCATAGCAGTCTTCCTAGTCTTAAATAGGACTATAAGCAAATTCAGTCAAATGTGTGAACAGTTCCCTTGCAGATCTTCACATTCACTCTATGGTAATCTTTTCAAATAGCCAGATAAACACAGGATCCCTAAAGTTGAACAGTTCAATATTCTTAATAAACAGCTGACTCCCCATAACATAATTCTGTCCTGAATTAATTTCTCATTGCTATATCAAGGGTTTCTTTCCCTTGAATTTGGCCTCTCTCTCTCTCTAAAATATCACTGTCACCTAATACAGTGATTCCTGTTGTTACCTGTCACAATTTTACTTCTGGAAGGTTTAGTTTCCATTGTCATAACAGGAAACACTAGCATTTACTTTCCTGGGTATGAGGAACTTGAAGCCTTTTCATCTTTTAAAGAGAAGCAGATCCATGCAGCAAAGATGAAGTCAAACTTTCTTAAATTATCTGAATGTCAGGCAATTGGTTCACTTTGCTTGGAACTGTGTTAATTCTGAAAGCTGACTAGCACTGGGATTCCATTTTCAAACCCAGCTGAAAAGCATATGAGCCCAAGATATTATTAAGTAATCCCTATCGGTTGAATTCAGGTTTCTAAGTTTCCTGCTCTTTTTCCTCTTCGCCAAGATTTTACAGACTGATATGCAGTAAATTTCATTAAAGAAATTGTGTCGTTTTCATGAACTGTATCTAGGACCATAAGGTGGATTCCACTGTGCCAGTCTTGTGCTTATCCACTATCCTTCTGGGAGATGTACAGATTGTGACAGGTCTTCAAGGAAAAGGCAAATGGATGATTAGTCACTAATATTGTGTCTCTGATTTGATGCATAGATGTTTTATATTGGAGTATAGTGCTGAATATTCCTGAATTCACCATTTTTATTGGTCATCACTATCATCTTGATCTAAGTCTGGAAAACAAGAAACTTGGTTCATTGAAATAATACTTCTTGACAATGTGATGTTCCTACCAATATGGGCTTGCTTTTTTTTTTTTTTTTTCACCCAGGAGTCTTATATTACTCCTGAAGACAACCACAGACTTGTCGGTGAGTTGATCACTGTTGTTGGAGCCATAGTGATATTGATGCTGGAGGTAAGAGGAATGATTTTCCTTCTCCAACTTTTGTGTGAAAAAATGAGTAGAAAGTAACCAAGCACCAGAAGAAAAACTCCGTAATAGGATTAGCAATATTGTTTTATATAAGTTCTTTCTAAATCATCTGACCTCTGTATGAAGGCTACTACAATATATATGCTAGATCCTAATTGAATGGTGCAGTGCTAATCTGTAGTGTAATAGTGCTTAAATGAGAAATCCCAGGGCTCCAGCCTATGCAGAAGTCATAGACATTTTGAACCAAGTGTTTTTGCACCAGCGAGTGATTTCTCCAAAATGAAAGAAAAGGTCTCAGCATGTGGTTGCAGTCCAGATAATTCATTTAGATGCTAGTGTTTAAAAAAGGTCCTGGAGGATTCAGCTGCCTGCGAACCAGGCCCAGTTTAAATCTAATATCTCTGGGTTCCTTTGGATTTTTTGTTTCTTTTCTTTTCTTTTCTTTATTGATGAGAAAATGAAGCAATTGTTTTTAAGCAGAGCACACCTTTGATCAGTGGATTTATTCCAGATTCCAGATATCTTCAGATTTGGAGTTACCAAGTACTTTGGGCAAACTATCCTGGGAGGACCTTTCCACGCCATCATGTAAGATTCCTTTCTAGTTGGTTTGCCACTGAATGTTATTGGAAAAACTATACAAATTCTGTTCTTCATTGCTGTTTCTACCTCTGCAGCATCCTGTATGCCTGTATGATCCTGCTGACCATGGTGATGCGTCTCACTAGCACCAATGGAGAAGTTGTACCCATGTCTCTTGCTCTGGTGCTTGGCTGGTGCAACATCATGTACTTTGCACGAGGATTTCAGATGCTCGGGCCCTTTACCATCATGATACAAAAAGTAAGGCATTCTCCACAAAGAGAGGTGATGGTAGGTAGGTAGGTAGGTAGGTAGGTAGGTAGGTGGATAGATAGATAGATAGATAGATAGATAGATAGATAGATAGATAGATAGATAGATCTTTTCTATCTATAACCTTCTGATCTTTGATGAAAAAAATGCTGCCAGGATCACTGCATCAACATTATCTTCATCTAGCAAGAAAGAAAGATGTGGATATCACTTATCTTGGACTTCTCTATAAGGCCCTCATCTGTAGATTGCTTTAGGTTTATCCCAGCTCCATCTACTGAATAATAAAGAAATCATAAAAAAAAATAGGACTCTTCTCTCCATATCCTTGCAGCTGTCCTTCAAATCTAGCATGTGGGGAGAGAGATACTGATGTTTTCATATATTCAAATATTTCTGAATTCCTAACTAGAACCGTTATGTGAAATAGCAATAACAATTGTTACCTAATATCATCAATTGTACAGCCTCTCTTCGAAAAGACTTCCCACTCTTAACTAACTTTGCCCTTTAAAGTAAGTTTTCCCTCACTCTGTATTCAGTGTAACATCTGCTGTCAACCCTTCAGTCCTTTTTGTTACAAAGGTGGATGCCCCCCTTGGGCATTTCCATCTTCAAGGAAATCCTCCACTTCTTGATACTTTGACTCTTTTGCAAAATGCTTTTTCCTCCTTTCCTGTGAGATGGGAGTAGAAAGCAGATGGCAGAGGTAAAGGGACTTCTTACACATTCCTTCTGAATATCCTAGGACCCTTTTGGAAGCTTGTATGTGTCTGTGTTGAATACTTGAAGGGTCTGGTTCATTTTCATGGTGATTTTATAGGTTGCTTGGCTGTTTTCTTTTCTACCCTGATTGGGAACAAATTCAAGACAGACAGAAGCAATTACTGAGCAGCCCAAGTTCAGCAGTAAACTTCAGTAGAAGTCTGTTATAGTAATGGCCACCAGCTTAAATAGCACTGAAAAAGAATTTGATAAATACATTGACAACGTAAGGGAGAGAAGGGCTGTTAAAATCTGCTAACCATGATGGCTTTATGAAATCCTAATACAAATAAAAAAAGGCAAATGTATGAGCTGCTTCCATCTTTATATGCTTTCCTGTAGCTACTTGAAACAGGAGCAATCAATAAAAATGAGAATAAACCAGATGGGTCCTGCAAAGAAAAAAGGTAGAACTGAGGTAGTCAAAACTCAGCAGAGATACTGATTGATTCTCAAAACTTCTGTTGAAGAGCTAGGATTTGATTGACATCAAGCATCAAAATTGTCTAGAACAAAGATTCCATAATTTAAGTGCCACAGTCAAGAAAATCCTGTTTGGTCACTCCACGACTGAACCTTCATATCTCAGGGGGATATTCTACAGGGTTTCAGTTTCTGAATGGAATACCTAAACAAGTTCATGCTGAAGTGGCTGTTGCCAAAATCCTGATTTCTGACCTAAGGCTTAGGGCTAGGGTGACCTTTTCCTGGGACCCTCCAGATAGGTTGGACTTCAGTAGCCACAGTTCCTAGCCATCATGGCCTTTATAGATACCACTATAAGGTATCTTCTGTTGTAGCCATATCTTGATTTTTCCTTTTCCTTTTCTTTTGTTTTTATTTGACCAACTAATTAACAGAAGGAAAAGTATACACGTGAAAAGGATACATGGAAACATGCAGACAAGGAGCCCTTGAAGTTGGAATGGGACTGGAATGATACAATCTAATCCAGAACATCTTTGGCTTGTTCTAGAATATTGTTTCTTGAGTTTAGGTTTGTGTGAGAGAAGAGCTGCTTGGTCACTGTATGTTTTTCTATGTAGATGATATTTGGAGACCTCCTCCGTTTCTGCTGGCTGATGGTGGTGGTCATCCTCGGCTTTGCATCTGGTAGGCAACATATTCTAGACCTTTGTAAAATAAACTGTCAATAGGTGGTGTTTGCCTGAATACCGATTATTATTATTATTATTAGTATTATTAGTATTAGTATTAGTATTTATTGGATTTCTCCCCCACCCATCTCCCCCACAATAGGGGACTCTGGGTGACTTACAAAAAACATTAAAACCATAAATATATCTAAAACACATAATACATCCAAAATTTAAAACAATACTAAAAAAGGAAGATCCAAGCAGATGGAAAATCAGGCTGCGGAGAGCTGGCCACTATGGGGCTAGCCATCCCCCTGCTTGAAGTATTCCCTCCCCACCCCAGGCCAAGTGGCAGAACGAGGTCTTCAAGGCCCTTCAGAAGGCCAGGAGTGAGGCGGCCAATTGCACCTCCAGGGGCAGAATGTTCCAAAGAGCGGGGGCTACCGCAGAGAAGGCCCGCCTTCTGGACCCCACCAGTGGAAGTTCTTTCACTGAGGGGGTCTGAAGCATGCCCTCTCTGTGTGACCAGGTGGGACGGGTTGAAGTCATAGGGGAGAGGCGATCCCTTAGGTAACCTGGTCCCATGCCATGTAGGGCTTTAAAGGTGATAACCAACACCTTGAATTGGACCCGGAAGCCAATTCATGTAAATAAATGATACCCAGAGCCTGGAATCATCTGGATCAAAGCTAGAAAAGCACAAGAAGGATTGCTGCCGTGGTTTTTAACTTTTTTTCTTTACTGCTGCTTTGATTTTCTGTTATTGTTTTAATGCTTAGCATGCTGATTTGATATTCTCATTTTGTATTGTATTTGATAAAATGTTTTAATGTACGTTTTTATCCACTGTTTTAATCTACCACCTCTCTTATCAGTATAATGTTTAATTGTGAGCTGCTTCAAGTTTTCTTTCAGTTGGAAGCAGTATAGATATATTTTAAGTAAATAAATAGAACCAGCAGAATCCGTAGAACTTAAGGGGGGTGGGATTGGTTGAACTTCGCTCTGCTACCTTTAAAATGTTTTTAAAAGCATAACACACATAATCCTTAACGTAACTGTAATGAAGTTTCTACCCTGTCTACAGGATTGGCAATAATTTTCAGTCCAGAATTGTCTTATCTGCCTGAAAAGAGCTTTCTGAGCTCTTCTTTTGGGGGTCACAAATGAGAAAATTGAGGGATTTGAAATTGATTGCATGCTAACCTGCGCTACATTTTCCTCCTCCTTTGTTGTTCTTCCTTGTTGCTGGTTCTAAATCCCATTTTCCCCCCAGAACACACCTGCAACTAAACATTGGGTCTGCAATAGATTAATTTGTCTTTGGAATGGGATTGTATTTTGGAGCCTGAGCACAGAATGAAGCATGAGGGGGAAGATGCTAGAATATTAATTTAATTCTGGATGTACAGAACGATGCTGAGCTTCACTTGCAAGGAGGAGAAGCCCAGCAATTCTTCAAAGCAGCGAGAGAGGGAATATTAGTGAATTCCTTCCATTAGGTTATAAGGTATCTTCTGTTGTAGCCATGTCTTGATTTTTCCTTTTCCTTTTCCTTATATTTTGTTTTTGTTTTACCAACTAATTAACTGAAGGAAAAGTATACATATGAATAGCATAATGTAACCTCGAAATTAACAATCATGATAATAATGAAAAAAGGAAGGAGCCCCCCCCCCCCATCTTTTATTAGGTTACTGTCTGATTGGATTCTAAATTCTATAGAATTCTATATTCCTGTGGCTGGAACCAGTTCCCTGATACCCTGTGTAAATATTTGCTTCTTGCATTCTCTATCTTCCTTTTCTCTATGTTGTCAGATAATATATGTATACATTACTTAGGTGATAACTTCATGAATCTGATAAAGTAAATTCTGATTGATGGAAGTGAATGCCACAGTAATTGATTAGACCTCAAGCTGCCACAAGAGTCACAGTTTTTGCTGCAACTGACTACCATTGCCTATCTTAATCTAGCTGTGATGTTTAACCTGTCTTGTGTAATGTATCAAATCACAAAATGGAATCTGAAGTGTTTTTGAGGTTTTGCCAAGATCCTCTACTATTATTACTAATTCAGTGCCATTCTATGAACCACATGGCGCTTCATAGAACTGCATCTATAATACTACAAATCCCTAAATGTCAGATCATTGCTTCAAGGAGCTTAGAATCTCAATTTTTGCCATGTAGGAGATACGACAATAAAAGACCAGTATAAGCAAATGCAAACACACATCATTAGAAGTTTGGAGGTAGAACTTCAGCATCGATTTTTCATACAGTTCTTTTAGGCAAGATTCTAGCTACACCTTACGCTTACCACACATTACAGCCTAACTATATAAGCACTCTGCATGTTCAAAGTTCTAAAAGCTTCCTCTCCGTCAGATTGAGAAAGCCAGAGCATATAAAATGATTTCCAGAGTGAACAAATGGCATCTCTCTTCTTAGCAGCATTTCCTTCTGCTACTCCTTGCTCCTGTTATTCCCAAGACATTAGTTGCTGTGAAAAGAAATAATTGAGAATTGTAATAGGTTCAGTCTGGGAAAGACTGTCTGTCTGTCTGTCTATCTTCTATCTATCTATATCTATATCACACTTACATCATGCAGTCTTACCAATCCAATCCAATCCAATCCAATCCAGACAATCCAATCAGCAAACATAAGCAAGATTAGGCCAAAAGCTTTACAGAAAAGGTGTATTTTCTGGAGAAATCTGATTGGAAAGGATGTCATGTTGTAAGTGGCCTGGGAAGAGTTTCTTTTACAAAAGGGATGCACAAGGAGAATAACAACGAAGGCTGATGGAACAATGCAGCTACACAATAATACTGAGAGCAGATAAAAGTTCATATATGGCAAATGTTCAGCAAGGGCACATCTTCTAATTAGAAACTGAACTCATGTTCTTTTGTTTTCTTGGCCAGCATTTTACATCATCTTCCAAACAGAAGACCCAGATAAATTGGGCCATTTTTATAGCTATCCGATGGCACTCTACAGCACATTTCAGCTGTTCCTCACCATCATTGACGGACCTGCCAACTATGAGGTGGACTTGCCTTTTATGTACGGCATCACGTACTCTGCTTTTGCGGTCATTGCCGCCCTTCTTATGCTCAACCTCCTTATTGCCATGATGGGGGATACCCACTGGCGTGTGGCCCACGAGCGGGATGAACTGTGGAGAGCCCAGGTGAGGGGTGAAGCTTCTGCCTATTAGCTGATTGTACATGATGGAGGGGTCTGAGAAGGGGAGCTGAGCAGATTGTTCTCTTTAGGTTCATTCCTTTCTAATGAAAGCTAGTAGAAAATAAGTTCAGGAAACAGTGCTTGTGGCCATTTAACAAAGTTCTGCACCAGAGATGAGTCTTCTCATGATAAAATTGAAATCAAAATGTGTTTAGTATCCTTTCTGAATTAGACTTGGAATTACATTGTGATTCCAGGGTCTCCAGTGGTTCTTTGGATCAGTCACTCTTTTCAATCATATAGTTATTATTGGGGAAACAAGATTTCAGTAATCATACCTATTTTAAGTATATGTAATTGAATTTTGGGAGGCCAAAGTAAAACCTGATTTTTTAAAAGATAAATATATAGTTTTCAAATATATTCACTCATGCACATAGATCCATGCTATTACGCATAATGTATGACTGAGGATAAGAATCATATCTATATAAATCCAGAGACTGAGAAGGTTCTAAGGATGTTAGAGTGGTTTTAAAAATTAGTATAGTAATTATTTGATTGGAGAAAGATTGAGTAGAAACAACCAGTGCTGCCAACTTTTAAGGGAAGAGTCAAAACAAAACAAAACAAAAATCCTAAAAAAAGACCTGAGGAAGGGATGAAGAAACATTATGCTGATCCTGCTTGCCCCCATCAGAGTGAGCCATACTTGGACCATTTCCTAAACTTGTAGTTGAGGGGGCAGAGTGAAGAATATGCTGCACTTCATCAAGATAGGTTGCATTTTGGCATTAAGAGAAACTCCAAAACTTGCTTTGGGGTATTACCCAAGGTTACATGGGCACGCCAGTGTTTATGTAGAAGTTAAGGGCAGAAATGTAACCCATAAACTTCTGTTGGAGAATGTGAATTAAACAATGAAAAAAGAATGTGGAATCCTTTCCATGTAGAGTTCATGAAGCATCACGACTGGATTAATAATGGTTCCAAATATTGTTCGATATGGTCATCAAATGTTCATATTCCTGCAGAGGATTTACAAAATAGAAATCACACGCGTCTTCAGTCTGTGTTGCCTTCATCAACTATCACAAAAGAGGAAGTTAATAGGTTCCAGCCAGGACAGTAGAGGAGCCATTTGATTTAGTAAAACATTGGAAGCCTTTTTTGGACTTTCTGCGTGAAACAGAAAAAAATGAAATTATGATGTATGGAGTTGATGATTAGAAATAATAGCGGACAATAGAAAAAGTGAAAGTTATGTTGTAAACTGAAAGCTAGAGTTCAGTGTAACTTTATTCTTATATCTATTGTGAGGAAAGTCGGAAGTCATTATTTTTTGTATTTCTCTTTTTTTCTTGCTTTTTGCACTTTTGACTTTCCATTCTTTCCTTCTGTCTAGACTCTCTATTTTAAATACAGTGGTACCTCGGGTTACAAACGCCCCCCCTTACGAATTTTTCGCGATACGATCAGCTCCGGCCCCAAAAATTTACCTCGCCATGCGACCTCCGCCCCGTGCTATGAACCGGATCCGCGGCCATTTGCCCGGCTGCCACGCGGTCGCGGCTTCCTGTGGGCGAGATCACGGTAGCAAGGAGATGTTCAGTGAGGCTTGTGGTGTGTTTTGTGGCATTTGGAAGGTTTTTGGTGTGCTTGTCAGCATGGCTCCAAACAAAATGCAGAGCCGTATGTATTTACATTGAACCTTATGGGGAAATTTGCCTCGCGGCGCGACCAAATTCAGAGGGCGGAACAGATTAACCGTATTTACATTGAACCTTATGGGAAAATTTACCTCGCATTGCGACCAAATCGAGTTGCGATCAGAGTCCCGGAACGGATTAAGTTCGTAACGCGAGGTACCACTGTATTGGTTTTTGTTAGCTTTTATCTTTCTTATTTTTAAATCTAATAAAGTTATTTGAAAAAAAGAAAAAAACCCCTAGAAAATAAGATTTAATACAACATTTTCACTACCCAATTTTTCCAAACTGTGTGTTTCAGGTTGTTTCCACTACCATAATGCTAGAGCGCAAACTCCCACAGTGCCTCTGGCCTCGTTTAGGGATCTGTGGAAAGGAATATGGGCTAGGCGACCAGAGATATCTGAGGTAGGTTTCATATATCAGTAGAGCAATTTCTGTACATCTTCTATGATAAAGAAAGAATCATGTTTGTGGAATAGTTACTATCTGAACCAGATTGCATCAGTTCCTGTTTACTTAATAAATTCATAACATTAATAAACTTGGCGCTTAGGATATTCTTGTGGCTATAAGGAATGCAAGAACAGAGGCCAAATGGATGAGAAGTAGCAGAATTAAGGAGCAAGACAGATGGTGGAATATTAATCTAAGGCTGGCCCTAGGAAGGAACAGTCTCAGTACCAACATTCTCTCCCAGATAAATGCTAACACTTCTCTTAATATGTGGATTTGCTTATGTGCGTGTGTTTCTCTCTTTCTGTGTAGATAGATAGATGATAGATAGATAGATAGATAGATAGATAGATAGATAGATAGATAGATAAATGGGTGATAGATATAGATTATCATGATCATGACATTGAAATACTATTCCCCTCCCTTCCTCAATGTAATCATCACAAAGATAGCTTTGTGGGAAAAGGTTTCTTTCTTCAGGACAGGATCTAAACTTGAGCTCATTTTTTCCTGAGGCACTATTATGCTGCTATGTATTTTTTTCAAACGCAAATGTTGCTTAACGGGCATACAGCCATAAACATGGCATAAAGGTTGCCAGGTTTATAAAGCAATCAGCACAACAGCATCTGAGCACATGTCACAATGAGACACTTGATAGGACATGTGGTGATTGCATCTCTGCCATTCCATATCGGTTTAGCTCAAATCGATCAAAAATAATTAGACTGCAAATCCCAGAGCCAAACGGCAGTTGGAGTGTATATAGAACATAGAATATTAAGAACTATTTTAAATACATTCCAGATTTATATTTATGACAACAAAGAGGTTACTTCTCCTCACAAAAGGAACTTACCACTTTTCAGCATTTTTACAACATTTAATACTTCCTTTTCCTCCATTTTTACTTGGACCCTAACATTTATAGCATTCGTTTCAATTCCATTCTTCAATGTATCGCTATTACTCCCATGAAATCTTTACACTATTCCTTTACAACATACCCTCACTTTAGGTTGAACCCAAATAATTTCATCACACTTATTCTTAATTCCATTCATTCTTCTAGTGTCTTGCTCAGCTCTTTTCTCTCATTTCCAAAACAATTTTCTACTCCCATTAACTTTCTCCTTTTTTGATGCCTTTTGAAATTTTAACCATTCCCTGCTCTCTTTGACTGAATTCTTTGCAACTCTCTTTTTCTCTTACACCGTATACACAGTATCATCCACTTCTTCGGCAGCAATCATTCTCTTACATGCATTTTTCTCACCTATAGCCTCTTTCATTTCATCATTATACCAATTATACCTTTTTTTCTACTTCCTGTTAGTCTAATTCCACATACTTCTGTAGTATTTTGTAGCATTATTCTTTTCATTCTGTTCCAAGCAAATTCCACATCATCTTTCCATTTTATGGAGGTGGGGAGGGTGCTTTGAGTCAGTGTTGATTCCTGGTGACTGCCTGGACTAGTCCCTGCAGTTTTCTTGGCCACATTTTTGGGGGTGGTTTGCCCTTGCGTCCTTCCCAGGGCTGAGAGAGAGGGGTTGGCCCAAGGTCACCCAGCTGCCTTCATGCCTAAGGCAGGACTAGAACTCATGGTCTCCTGGTCTCAAACCTGGCACCTTAACCACTACACCAAACTGGCTCTCCTTATGGGAGTTACAAATATATATATATATCAGGTTTAGCAGCATAATTGTGCACTGCTAAGATATGGAACTATAAAATGTTTAACTAGCTGTTTATTTTTATAAATGACATGGTGCCTTGAGCTTAATCATAACATTGACTGAATTCCCAAATTCAGAACAGCCCTAACCTGGCAAGATTTAATGCCCTTTCAACAGCTGTCTTTGAAGGGAAATTATGGGGTGTCCTGCTTAAACAAAGACTTTGCCCCTGGGATGGAGTTCCTGAAACATTAACCCACATTTTGCTATAATGCAATTATAAAGGTGTCCAGTTGTAGCTAATAACTCCCCATCTAGTCAGATTCCCAGGTCAACCTGATGTATTTTATTTACAATTGTTACCATCTGATCAATGTGATTTTTATTTCTCTGAATGTGACTATGTTTTTTTTTCCTATTTGTAAAATACACCATATTTTACACATCACTTTTATAATTATTAAGTTTTAATATGGTTTTTACTTGCTATTTCACAACTGGTTTTCTTTTTGGTTTTTGAATTGGTCAATGGCGATAATAAATTCTACTTCTATTACTATTACTAGTAAACTGAATATCCAGTTTGTCGGTAAAGTTGTGGTCTCTTATAAAAAGGAATTAAGTTTATCTGAAAAGATAAAATATGTATGTCTATAAACTACATACAGAACATTTCTCTCTTCGAATCCACATTTTCACTGGCCTTGGCAGCTTTAATTTCTAATAAAAATAATTACGGTCTTGGTCAAGACATTCTCTAATACCAGTTAAGGGCTTAGTAATTTTTGGTCACATTGAATATAGATTGATTTTTTGTCAAAAAAGTGTTGGCTAAAGTTTTCACTCCACTTCTGTTCATGTCTTTCTCTTTCACTGTTTTCCACTATTGCTGCTTATTCTCTGGCCATTTCTCCCTCCACTTCATTCCTCCTGTCATCCTTGCATGGGATTATTATGTATTAAATGTGAGTGTAATGTTTTCAGCAGTGATTTCTGTACTGTTCATATAGATCAACCTTCCAAGCTGGGCACCCTTAGATGTGTAGATCTCAACTCACAGAATTCCCCAGAAAGAATTACTGTTTCTGAGAATTCTGGAAGTTGGTATACCCACCTGGATTTTTGTGCATCTGATACACTCTTAACCTTGTGTGTGTGTGCGTCTGTGTGCATGTGATTAAAATTAATAACTTTTCCAACCACACATTCCCAGCTACCCATGCTTCTGTTAAATTTTAGGCCACAATGATCTCTGCAGCTTTTTCCAAAGAAAAATCATGATCATATTTTTCTACCATGAGGGGGAAAATGTAGGGCTTTTTATCCTTTACTTTCATCTTACACAATGGTTTCACTTATTTTGCTTAAATTTTCCAAAATGTTAAAATTCCCCTTTACAGGTTTAGAAAATTCCATGAGCATTGGAGGTTAATAATTTAGGAGAATTAAGATTTCAAGCAACCATTAAGTTATAATGGCTGTGGTTTTGCAATCCTGAATTATAGCATTAGTTACTGAAAACCCATTATGATTCAAGCAATATTAACATATTTTTCTTAAAACTTAGCTCAGGAGACATGGAGATTCCCATAAACTAATTATTTTCATTTTTTTAAAACCTTGTTTTATAAGCTCTTGGGCTTGGTAATTATCTGCTACTTTTTTACCATAATCCATTTCATACATTGCATAAGAAGAAATCTGACACTTGAGAAGAGCAAGCACTCAATAACCAATCCTAAATTCCTGCTATGTGTGAAATTTGAAAACTTGTATATTGCCTTCACACTTTACATTTTTAGGGATGTCCAAAACACATAGTGCTTTTCATACTAGCAATCCTCCTCTATTGTAATAGATGAATAATGCTGATGTGGGAAGTTCCTAAGTAATTTGAGAAATCGAGGTATGAAGCTGTAGGTATGAATGATGTGGCCTCACTGATCTGATCTAGCAACTACTTTAAGGCATTTAAGTGAGCATATGCTTTGCCTGAAAACATTTGTAGTTTAAAAAAATGACAGTAAATAGCAGATCATATTAAGTTTAGATCAGATTCTCACCTGAAAATCTCAAGCCTGCCATATTTTGTTTCCCTGAATGTCTGGGAACAATGTCTAGCATTTTCAGAAGAAAAGATCTCAAATAGCAAGGCTTTGCCAATCAAGTATTGAGCTGCTTTGGGCTAGTAAGATTTCCAGATTTCTGAGAAAATATGTTGATGGAAGTGCTGTAGAGCTGAATGCTGGTCTCCATTCTGGGGGATAAAAATGGTCAGCAGCTGCAGGTCAGCTTTTTACACACAACCCTCCAAATCCCGTAAGTTAAGAAAACAAGCATAATAATGCCAAGAACCTCCCAGATTCCAGAGGAAGTTTGGATAAGAACATTGTTGAGTCCCAGATTAGAGGAATCAGTGTGATCTTACTTGACGATCAAGTTTTGTTGTTGTTGTTGTTCTAACTATTCTTTTTAATGGTAAGCCACCCAGAGTCATCCTCTGGGGGAGATGGGCAACATATAAATTTAATAATACATACATACATTCACACACATACATACTCTGCCAAGACCTTCCATATCTATACTGGACCTTTCCTGAGTCAGATCTTGTATGGAGCACAGGTGGGAACCAGGTATTAGATAAAAGAAGGACTTTGTGTGATCTTTTCCTACTAGGAAAAGACATAGAGATTGAAATTTCTCTGAAAGTAGCAGCTGGGCTTCTTCTGTTATGCTGGAATCCATCATTCCCTCTCTCTCTTCTCCAAGGTCAGTTCATCCACCCTTTGGGGGAATGTTCCTCAACCTTGGTGACTTTAAGATATGTGGACATTGTTCTGCTTGCTGCTAATTCAGGAGAGCCCGGGCGGGGGGGGGGGGCGGGGGCGGGGCAGGGAGAGACTGTCATAGTTGGCTGCTTCTGCAACATGAGACTTTTTTCTGCCTGCAGTGATTTGGGATGTTGCTATGAATATTGATTAAATATGAGATATTGGCAGAGGGAAGGCCTATTTTTTTCGTATAGAAACAGAAGAAGGAAGTGCTGTTCCAAAGCTCCACACTGCTTGCCATTTTTAGGTTGCTTCCATTTAAAACTATGCTGCAAAGTGGGAAATACATCTGCAGTGATTGGTTTATGTTGTCAGTCCTCTTCAGTGTTTCATCTCTTCTGCACACATATACATAATATCTTCCAGCACAACATCAACATCTGCTGTTAACCTCCACACTAACCATCTGCAGTTCTTCAGAGCATAAGCATGCCAACATCTGGTGAAAGCAAGAAGCCACTGCTGTAGTAGAACCAACTAAGTCAATTTGCCTGTTTGCATCCATTGCTATCACCATAGATGTGAAATAGCCAGGATGCATTTTTCCTGATTTCCTTGCGCTGGAAATGCCTCAACTATTTTTTTCCTCCTACACTTTCCCACAGCTAGCGAAGATGCTGCATTAGGATTGCCAGATTGAACTCCAGCTTCAACCACCCACCCTCAGCCATTGGGTGGCAACATGCCTCCCCTCAACACATCCTCCTTTACAGAGTTGTGGACTTAAAACAAAGAGAGATCCCCATATAAACCACCTTCAGCTCCTGGAAAGAAACACAGGATATAAATCTAATTCACTAATGGCAGAATATAAAGGAGGGTATATGAAGGTGCAATATGAAAGAGATGCTTGGACAGTTACATCTGCATTGAAACAAACCACCTTTGCAATGAAAGGAATATATGTGTCTCTTCTGCATGTTGAATTATGCTGTAAAGTGGGGAGAGGGGAGGTTAGGAAACAATGAAGAAGCCTGTATTCATCTCACCAGGCAGGAATGCCGTAGCTATCTCTGATGCAGTGTGTTTTGCAGTGTTTGCTATAAAAGATACCTGCAGTATTAAAATTAGAGGGGAATTTCTTTTTTTCTATAGCCAGCTCAGAGTCTTCTAAATATCTGCAAAAGTGGAATAGGGATTAAAGCAGGCACCAACAAAACAAACCCCATAACCAGAACCTGAAAGTGGACTTTGGAAACAACAAAAGCAAAACTACATGCTATATCAGGGTTGTCCAAACTTGGTCACTTTAAGATGAGTGGACTTCAACTCCCAGAATTCCCCAGCCAGCCATGCTGGCTGGGGAATTCTGGGAGTTGAAGTCCACTCATCTTAAAGTGGCCAAGTTTGGACAACACTGTGCTGTATGAATTTTGTAGAAGCGTGGCTACAGGATCCTGATTGCTCAATGAGTTTTCTTCCTGCTGCTACCCCTCCCCAGCTGAGGCAAGTCTGTGAATTCCCACAGACCCCTAGTCCTGATCTATGCCAAATATCTTATATTTTGAGGAGCTTCTTCCTCACTTCAGATTCCTGGACAACTCACGTATATCTATCTATGAAATTGTTTTGTCACTACTATCAACATATTTTAACTATTTTGGGATACTGGATGAGACCCTTATTTTATGGGACAAATGTAGAAATAATGTGTGTTCAGTCTGACATTTGTTGCTTTGAACTAGATAGGCACCAAGTCTTCTATTCCCATGGAAGTAGCTGAATAATAGCCTGTGAGACCCAGGTAGTTTTATATATAAAATACTGGGATAACTACCAAAACTACCAAGAGAGAGCCAGTTTGGTGTAGTGGTTAAGGCACCAGGCTAGAAACCTGGAGACTGTGAGTCCTAGTCCTGTGTTAGGCACAAAGCCAGCTGGGTGACCTTGAGCCAGTCATTCTTGCTCAGCCCTAGGAAGCAGGCAAGGGCAAACCACTTCTGAAATCTTGACAAGAAACTGCAGGGACTTGTCCAGGCATTCGCCAGGAATCAGCACTGAGGAGGAGGAGGAGGAGGAGGAGGAGGAGGAGGAGGAACAGAAGGAGAAGGAGGAGAAGAGGAAGAGGAAGAGGAAGAAGAAGGCTTAGAGAGCCAGTTTGCTGTAGTGGTTCAAGCATCAGGCTAGAAACCAGATCATGAGTTCTAATCCTATCTTAGGCACAAAGCCAGCGGGGTGACCTTGGGCCAGTCACTTTCTCTCAGCCCTAGGAAGCAGGCAATTGCAAATCCCTTCTGAAATCTTGCCAAGAAACTGCAGGGACTAGTCCAGGCAGTTGCCAGGAGTCAACACTGACTCAAAGGCACAAAAACAAACAAACAAACTACCAAAAAGTAAACTATGTTGCAGAATCCTGCAGAGTTGTATTATACAGTGGCTATAGGTTTCAAACACCAAGTACATTTCAAATACACTGAAAGGAGAAAAAGTTGGATTGTATCAAATGTTGTTTATTTATTTCAGTACAGTATTTGCTCAGAAAATAGAACAAGCAGTACAAAACATTCACTTGCAAATTCACTTTGCCAAAACATTTATTGTGCATCTTCTGAGTTCAGTGCTGTGTCTCTTCTCTTGCCTTGTTCTGAATGGATCTCCAAGTGCTTCGGCTCACATATGCAACTGCCTGTTTGTAAGCCCGTGGGATTTGGTTGTCAAGTGCCCGAGATCCCCTCACATGAAAGTAACATTGGGAACTCATTGACACATCTGTGAGTTGCCACAGCTAACAGGATTAAGTAGCCCTGTGGGCAAAGGACGATAAAGAATGTAAACTCACAGAAGGATAATGGAGCCATAGGCAGAAGCACTGAAATAATATGAGTGTGAAAAAGGTCCAAAAATGTCAGGCACTTCTTGACATTTATGAAAAGGAACTCTTTTTTTAATTGAAGGTAGTTTGGGGGCACCCGAAAATGTCAAGTATATCACGACGTGTTTCATTGTGTGGCAGGATTCGGGGAATGTGTCTATAGGATCTTGGTGGTGTGATGCACATCACACTTGTACCAGAGCTACCGTTCATATTGGCGGCCAGTTTCTTACAATCTTCCGCTTATAGAGAAAACCCTGCCTGCCAATGGGGTTAGTAGAGGCTTGTGGGAAAATAGGCTTTACCGAATAGTATCATCATACCGGCTTGCATGAAACGGTATAAATGAATCCTACAGGTTCATTTTATGGGGTTAGTCAAAGTTCCAAGTGATAGAAAGACAAACCAGGCCTTGCAGATGGCCTCTTCTGTACTAGGGCGTTTAGGATAGGGAGAGCTGCTATCTTCTCACTCATGGCTTACATTCAGCCCATATCAGGAATAGACGCAACTGTTAGACTAATGCCTTAATTAGGATGGGAAAAGTAGCATGTCTTTCATAAATTCATGTGTTCTGTTCTCTGATTCAGTCCAGTTTGGGCCCAAATCACATCCTATATATAATTTTATCAAAAATTAAGGGGTGGGAGTAATGGAAAAGATAGAGCACTGCAGTTCTTCTGTCCCCTGCAAACTGAATGCTTTGTCTGGGTTTTAGTGCATGTTCAGCTCTCATTCAAAAAATAAGTGTTATCTTTCTAATCTTTTTCCTTATGGAAATATAAAGAAAACTGTGAAGGCAGGTTTTTTTTTAAAAAAAAAATTGCTTAACAAGAAATAAGATTGTTTCTCTAATGTCTATTGTTATTCTGGCCTATTAATGCACAAAGATATAGAGATGACTGATATGTACTTGTCATTAAGCTTAAAGATGCTAGAATTACCATTTTTGAATGATGCAAACAAAACTAAATTTAGACAAAAATAAGTAAAATAAAGAAGTAGGAGAGGCAATCATCAAATATTTTGATGATAAATGCAGATACAGAAACAGTGGACAGCCAGTTAGTTATAAGCTATACATCTCGAGAAAAGTTAATCATGCATTCTTACTTCACTTTCTCTCTGTAAGCTGATCACTTTGAGAATTCAAATGGGGGTATGATGTTGTTGACTTGGAAGGCAGCACCTTCTTCAGTACTGGAGGACTTCATGTTTGTCTCTGATGCATACCTGGACCATAGTAAATTCCACATAGTGGGAATGTAATTGAACAGTATACAATATCCATATCCTTGAAAAATATTGAGGTTTCCAGAGCTAAATTAATGAGTACCAAGGTGGAACTACAAATGGTCCCCCAAAACTAGACCGTTTCTCCTCGTGAGAAGAAGAGACCAATATAGACAATCTGCTGGTCTTGACAGGCCTGGAGACTCAGTCACATCTTCCAGAAGTTCTTGAATAAGTGGCAAGTCCAGAAAAGGATGTGGGGAGCTTTTTAAGCTAGAGAAACTTCTAATTAACTATGCCTGATAAATTGGATTCTTCTTTCAATTTACCCTGCTGATACACAAGCTGGTACCCAAGTTGTAACAAAAGCTATGGTTCTCAAGTGGATTGGATGCGGGGAAAGACCAACTGATAAAGAGATGGGGGAATAGTTTGCATTGATTCTGCCTTGGCAGGTGTCTTTATTAACAAGGTAAATTAAATATAGGAGAAATGTATTGCATTTTCCTTAAGGCAAAGACCATGGAATTCTGTAGGAGGCAGCCAGAGCTTCCTAAAAGCTCTTCATTCCTTCTTCATTTTTAAAGTGTATAAAGTTATTACCTAGTTTTAATAAAGGGAATAATTTTAAGCATATTGAAGGATTTGCATTTAGGATCTTCCCATTTTATACTAATAAATCATTGTCTCCTTTCCCACTGTATTTTTAGCAGCCTCTAATCTTCAATCATTTCTGGCTACTGGCCTGGTAGGAATTATGCTAATATAAATGCAGTATTGTTCCAAGCTCTCTTCCAAATACCTCGATTCAAGTTTTAGAGAAGTTTGAATGATATAGCTTGGTATGCATGAACCAATTGTACTGTGTTCTTCATCACTTTTGTTAATATCTTGCATGCAGGATTGAAGATCGTTGTGAAATAAGGCAGACGTGTATTAAAACAAATGGCCCTTACCGAAGAGATGGCTTTGAGAAGTACCTGCAGAGGAAACAGACACAGGATGTAGCGGCTCATGGAAAAGTTGGTCGACCAATTTTGTCAAAAGAGGAGAAGGATATCAGTCCTTCAAACACAGTGAACGCTAATGGTCATTGGGACATCTTACGGCAGAGTATGCTGATCCAGAAGAAGGGATACACCAATCATGCCATGGAAGAGGAGGAGGAGATCTATCATGTGTGAACACATAGGCACAAGTATCTCTGTAGAAAGTAAGATAAACTGGGATAAAGAAACCAACATCTAACAAGGCAGCATCTCCATTCAAAAGTGTACGTAACAGACATCAAAGACAGCTTCAGCAATCTCGTAACACTGCACACAGTGCTTCTCAGATAGATGTGTAGAGTATATCTTCATGCTTCTCGGACATCTGGTCAAAAAAGAATGATGATATACAGTTGTTCCCACCAGCTGAAACTCACCCAGAAGCAGGACAGCCAGTGCAGTATAGTGGTTAAAGAGCTAGATTAGGACTAGGGAGTCCCAGGTTCAAGCTCAGTCTCAACCAAAAACTCATGGGATGACTTTAGGCCAGTCCCTCTGCTCTCAGCCAGTCTACCTCATAGGGTTGCAGCTGTGGGGATAAAATAAGGGGAGATCCTCATGTAGGCTAACTTGAGCTCCTGGAAGAAAGGTGAGCTAAATTTAACACATAATACTATATAATGATGGTCAGATACTAGTAAAGATGAATGTCAATGTGGATGCATATTCAGTGTTAAATATTTGCACTCCAAGGAACAAGTAGGACTTCGCTAAAGGCTCCAAATGTCTGGCTGCCCAACTTTGTTGAATTTAAAGCTGGGAATTGGTCTGAGAGGCATAAGGTACAGGCACATTTTAACATATATTCACATGGGAAATTATGAATAGAATTTGAATAGACAATTCAAGAAGATTGCTGGATCAAGACATATTTGGTGTGTATTCTGTATTACTATTTCTGTATTATGTACAGCACAACCTTGTTTTAATGGACTAAATGGGATATCTGTTATTCACAACAATACATGAAATATGAAAGTATATCATCATGGCAATTTGCTTAATTTGCATTATGAAATCATGATGCCTATGATATATAAATTGATGCAAATGATGTCATTTGTGTGATGATGTTGTTACACAAATGTTGTAAATCACCACAGGAATTTGGTCTGTTGCATGCAAGTTTAATATATTGAGAACTGCTAAATCAAAGTTCCGCTCTATTGGATTTTAGTGCTTGTTACATTACTTTGCATTTTCTTTCTCCCAGTTTTCTTTCTTTTTTATTATCATTGCTATCAAATCATATTTCCATAATTGCCTTTGTGCCCATGAGCCTTTCTGACTTAAATTCTCTGGCACTAATATTTGTCAGTTGATTGTGGATTGCTTGGATCTGTCCACTTTTGAGTGGAAGACTCCAAAAATTCTTCAGGCATGGTCATGAATCTGGATCAGCATTGGAACGTTGTCATAGCTCTACAGGACACAGGAGATAAAAAGGACTGTTGATATCCTTCAAGGACAAAGACCCTTTTTCAGAGCTTCCCAGAAGTCTCTGCAAATCTTAGAGATTGGATGGTTGCTTAAGGCAGATTGGTCAATGCATGTGGCTGGAAATGAGGAATATAGGTTCTCCTTTACCATTTAAAGTCCTGTGTATTTTACAGAATTCCTGATTGTCCTGGTAAAGCACAATGTTTCATATATGCTAAATTAGAACAAGAAAAGATTTGGAGAAGTAATTGAGTTGCATTATACAACTAGAATACATTTCATCTTACTGATGCCAGTAGTGATAGACGTTAATCAAAGGAGGAATGGCAGTTTGCAAAATCAAGACGGGAGATATTACTGCCCTATATTTCTCTCTTTGGGACTTTGTGCAGAACAACACAGTCTGTAATGTCTGGTCATTCTGTGCTTTCTTACACTCCCATTGGAACATAACCATTCCTTGTAATGTTTAGCTCCACCTATGAAGGGCAGCCTCCTTGAAAACAGCAGCCAATCAAGTGGAGCAAAGGCAGAGAAATTGTGACTCAGTGATGCCATATCACAAGTGAGTTTTCTTCATGTTATTAGAGACAAGAAGACATGCTGTGGGACTGCCCCCTTCTGAAAAGCATTTTCACCATGCTGAGAGAAGAAAATGGACCATTGCTACTTTGCACAAGCTAATTTGGCAAGTACTGTTGCCTGCCATTGAGGCTGATGTTCATGAGAAGGTTGGGGAATAAAATGGATGTGAAGCAACCAAGCCCTATTATCATCTACCAAGCCTCATTACTACCAAACCTCATTTTTCTGTTTGATTGTATACAAGGCTGTGAATTTTGGCTTTGTCTTCCTAAGTCTTGGTTGAATCCAACTTCATTTTTCACCCAGTCCCTCCATTGTTCTTTTGATATTGCAGGCTAACGTTACAAGACTCTGCAACCTATTCCTACTACATTTGCAAATCATTCACATGCGCTGGTCAAAGATCTTACTAAAAGTTTACCTACCTACCAAAACATTTAATAAATTATGTTTCTTTGTCCCAGAAACAATGGTTGTTTTATTTTAATTCTTTTACCCTTGGATAAAGTACAAAGCCTAAAGCAGTGGGTCTCAAACTTGCAGGCTGTGGGCTGCACACGCCCCTCCCAATTCCTTATGGCCCAAAATGGTGCTTTGTAGGTATTGAGGATGCTGCTATGTGGATACATAGGCTGGTCACTTAAGGAAGAGGAGTTCCTTGCCAATAGCAGCCTAACAACTCACCTTGGGGCAATCTGGGAGCAGTGGGACCTGAATAGGTGGACCACACAGTCCATAGCCCAAGATCTGTTATACTGCCACACATTCTCAATGAGTGCTGCTTCTGAAGCAGTATTGGTCTGTCTGGATAGGGGCATGGAGAGGCAAGGTTGGCCATATTTTCTGTGGTGGGCTGCACACAGCCCCCTTACCAAAGCTTTCGGTATCATTGGCTGGCATCTGTTCTCACTCGCATGTCATGCAACTAGGCATGACTCTTGAAAAGCCCTTCAGCTCCTAAAACTGGAGGTAGATCTGAAGAAACAGTCAGGTCTCCTGAAACCAGGTAGCATAGGAAGGCAGGTTTTGTGACTTTGCAGGTGATCGCTCAAAGAACTGCAGTTATTGGTAACTAATCCATTCATCTGTGATACATGCACATGGGTACTCCATTCTTGGCTGATAAAGAGGTATGGATATGATATGATATGATATGATATGATATGATATGATATGATATGAAACTCTTTATTAGTACAGGTAGTCCTCAGGTGAAGAACGCTTGCTTTAAGGATGACCCATAGTTAAGAACGGAATCTATTGTAGCAAAGTTTGAGTTAATTACACAATGATTTCAGTTAAATACAAAATGGTTCAGGTTAAATACACAATTGAGTTAATTACATAATGGTTCAGGTTAAATACACAATGGTTTGAGTTAATTACACAATACTACTTGTACAGTATTGTACAGTAGTATTGTTCTGGCTTACCTACACATTCAACTTAAGGACAGATCTTGGGAAGGGAACTTGTTCTTAAACTAGGGACTACCTGTAAGTTAGAAAAAAGTATTTTCCAATGAAGGAATAAAGGAGAAGGTGACCTCAAGACATATGTTTACCTCAAAGAAAGCCTAGATTAAACTGCTGTTTCCAAAGTCCTCAAAGATTTCTGTTAGTTGCTGAGGAAGCCCTTATGGAAGTCTTCTAAGAATTCAACATAAGACCTAGTGGGATCATGGAAACAATTCCTCCAGGCTGTAACGCAAAGGGAATAACTCTGTCTCCGGGTAAGTTGTCTCCGGGTAAGACAGTGGTTCATTTCAAGAAAAAGAAAGAGATTGGGAGCAGAAGGTTGTGATGGCCCATCACCCATGGAAATCATTTCCATCTGTGGGTAGCTTTCTGTATGACTGAGGTCCTTGGCAAGGAAGTTAACTGGTTGTTGAGTTGAACTGCCAAAATGAAGATGAAGTGACGGATGCCCCAGATCTGGAAGGTAAAGTATAAAAAAATGATGGATTTTGTGTCACTTTCTTTGTTTATATCCTAGACTTCTCTGATATAACCTGGACAGTCTAATCATGATGATAAATCTCAAAAGGTTTATATGGCTTGCAAGTTGAAAGATGCTCCCAGGTCGCTGGCATTTGTGAAATGGAGCCGAAGGGGCTATACAGCTAAAGGCCTAATGCCTGTACCAGGAGGACAAAACACCCTGATGAACAATTTTAAGGGGTTTTAAAAAAGAATGTGGAGATCATTTTAAACAATAAGAAAGAAAAAGAAAAAGCCAAGTATTTGGATAAAACAGAAGGATAGAGAACTGAGGAATGAGCATGTGTGGTAGAAAAGTTGTTCCAGGACTTTAATGGAAGCCATGTCTAGCCACAGTGGACACCTGGCTTCCACCAGTCAGTTATGTAAGTTCTAGAGGAAATGGAGCTTGTGCAGGGACATAATCCATGTCTATGAATCACAGAGACTACAATGAAAAAACATTTATGTGTATATGCATTTACTAATCATAGGCACCTAAGCTTGTAGTCCACCTTTCTCACACTTAGGTCCTTAGGTCTTCAAGAAAGTTTTTAAACTTGCTGTAAAACTTTATTCTCTGTTGATGCTGCTGCTGATAAATACAGATTTGAATGCCAGTTTGAATACAGTCATTTGATAAGGTGATTGTTTTTATTGTTCTGCCACCTGTCCCATAAACCAACACAATCAGAAGAAGAGGAAGGGAATAGCAGATTGTGTGTAGTCTATGGTGAGTCACTGCTGATTGAGTTTTCACTCAATGGGCCATTATTATCAGGTCAAAGACAGGCCACGTGAAAGACACTGTTGTGTGTGACTATCTCTGAATCAGGAATTATGTCCTTTGAGAAGTAAAGAAAATGAACGTCTTCCAGATAACTCTCGGTAAACAGTAAAAGAGTCACTACACACGTTTGAAAAAGGTCGCTGCCTACAGTACAATAAGCCACAGATGTCAAATTCCCACATGCAGATCCCAGCTCTGTATTTAGAACCACAAAGCCATGCTCCAGAGTTGAATAATAATGTATCAAAGCAGTGTTCCCAGGAGTGCCCTGATTCCCACTGCTACAGCTCTTCTAGGGCTGATGTGGGAAATGATCAGCATGAATTGAATGAATGCCATCTCACTATTATTATATATACATTCCCACTGCAATCTGGCTTCTCTAGCCAGCACAACTACTCTGCAGTTGGGAATAAATGTAACCTGGCTTTGAATAGCGAAGAGTACAGTTTTTCTGAGGACTACAGCTGTCCATTTCATGGAAGTTGCTTACAGGCTGGCCTTGTTTCCATGAGAAGAGTGAAAGTTTAATGGAATTCTTGGCAGAATGCACCAACATAATGTTAGTTTCCTTTTCTTGTTGCCCCACATGCCCTTTCTGCTGGGCCTCTCTTTTCTCTTTCAAGATTTAAGGTTCCTCTGTTTTGTGCTCAACTAATCTGTGTAAGCAAGCATTTACTCCTTTCTTCCCCACCCCTATGAGACCAAGACATTTAATATATTGTTACTGTTGGGGGAAGTTGAAGATTCTGAGCTGATTCAGTGATTTTTTTAAAAAGAGTATCTCTTTGCCTGTCCTCATTCTTTTTTTCAGGGTTTATCCTAAGCTTTAGCATTTGCCTTATTTTCCATGCTAAGACTCCCTCCCCTCCCACAATAAAGCAAAGTCTGAGCATTGTGACAATACTGTGACAAAACTGTTGCTGCTGTCTCTATCATGTTGCAATTCCTGAATTTTACTGTTATGCTATATTAGGAGATTAATGGAGGGGGTGGACAAAGATGACTCCCCCAAAACTGCTACTCAGTGGTATCCGTGGGAGTAGAGGGCTGTGACAAAATCAGCAAGCTGCACTCCTTTTGAACAAGGGCTTTTCGAATGAGGGGCTTACACTGAAATGCTTTGTCCACCATAGAATCACTTTTGACCATCACCCCTTTAGATGCTGATGCTTGCTATCTATTGTAAATCATTGAAGTCTTGTTTATGAAAATATCTATCACAGTGATCGTATCCAGTTTTTCCCACTGTATTGCAGCCCTGCTCCCCATTGCAACCCCTCCCAAGCCAATGGTTTGGTTGCCATATTTTTATATTTGCAGGTATGGGGATTTCTTCCAAGAAAAACTACTTGGGCCACTTAATCCCAGAGAATGGAAACTATCTTGAGAAGAAAAGTATTGTTGACAGTGGAAGATACAGTGAGACATTATAGCACAAATGTCTCAGGACAAACGATTAGTAAAACAGAAACATAATGCTGAGAATTCAGTAGTCATTTATTTGCTTTGCACTGCTGTGTAATGTATATACTCATAAATAAATCCCTTGTGAATCAATCGATGTTCTGCTAACTTCTTCTTCATGCTGAGCTACTACATTAGCAGTGTAATATTACAACAGCCTCCAAACAGCACATATTTAAAATAGCAGGAGTCTTTGCTGAATATACTCCCTTTCTGTGCCTCAGGCTACTAAGGGATGATCCTGGCAACATTCACTTTTTTTTTTTTCAGGCTAATATAGACTGTGTCTCTTAAGAGTCCCCTGGACTGCTAGGAGGTCAAACCAGTCAATCTTAAAGGAAATCAACTCTGATTGCTCATTGGAAGGATTGATAATGAAGCTCAAGCTCAGATACTTTGGTCACCTAATGCAAAGAGAGGACTCTTTGGAAAAGACCCTGATGCTGGGAAAGATGGAAGGCAAAAGGAGAAGAGGACGGCAGAGGATGAGATGGCTAGATAGCATCACTGAAGCAATGAGCATGAAATTGAGCAAACTGAGGGAGGCAGTGAAAGATAGGAAGGCCTGGCGCAATATGGTTCATGGGGTCACGAAGAGTCGGACACGACTTAACGACTAAACAAATATAGACTGTGTAGCACTGAGGGTGGGCAATTGCTATCTAGTGGCAGGTTGTGAACAGAGGAGGTCAGTGGATCTTGGTTTGGGGAAGGTAATCTTAATCAAATCTTCTAAATACATACTAATCTCTTCATTCCCAGTATCTTTTTGGGGTGATTATTGAAAAGGGTAATAACCATGCGTTGTGTCTGTATCATTGCTTATACATACACAAGTATATATACTTACATGCACACATATGACTGTATGTTTGCATGTATGTATCTGGTGTGTGTATGTGTATGTAAGTATTTGTGATATCTATATCACAAATCAGAGAATAAATATATTGCAGCATGAGGCAAGTTTTATTCATATGTATTTGTGTGTGTGTGTGTGACATAAATATATATATATCTGCCTCATGTTGCAACATGTTTATTCTTCTCTGATTTGTGCACTATTTAGCAATGGAAGTTCAAAAGTTACAGTGATCTTAAGCACACCTAGAACTGGCTGAATTGTGGCCTCCATGTTTACAAATTGGCAAACCTCACAAAAAATTACTGTAGTGTCTCCATGAATAATAGCAAATATTGCCTTAACTAACATTTGTGAACACTATTGTCTCCTGAGTTATCATCTATCTTCATTAAAGTTTTAGCACATATTTGTAAATATATGTGAGCAAAGCTGATGATGTCCGTTTGCATAGCCAAGTGCTTTTCCACATCCCCCTCCCTCTGCCTGCCCTTTCATTTTTGTAGAGAGGAGAGGTTAAGTACGAATCTGATGCAGTTCAAAAATAACCTCAAGGCCATTCCAGGAACAATTCAGCTAATCCACCCACATCACATGCAGCAATGCACTAACAAGCTGCTAAGTTGTCAGATGTGTCAGTGAATGTGTACAATTGATTCAAGAGAAACAGATGAATGTTTATAGATGACAGTTGGCATTCACTAGGGTATAGCTAAAAGTGGGAAATTTGAACATTCACTTGAGTCATATGTGCATGTTGATTTCACCATGTTTGAGGCATCTATCCTGCGTGTGTGTGTGTGTGTGTGTGTGTGTGTGAGAGAGAGAGAGAGAGAGAGAGAGAGAGAGAGAGAGAGAGAGAGAGAGAGAGATTGGGATTCCCCTTCTCAGATATAGTCCACATCTACCTTCCAGCATCTTTCTGCAGGAATGAGATTTAGTTCCAGAGAAATGCTTCATGGTGGATAGAGATTTAGTGTCCTGATGAATTAATGACCATTGCTGCTCCCATCCCAAATAAAACTGGGTTATCTTTATGGCTTGAGAAGGTATTGCTTCACATCCATACTGCCTGTGGTCTCTATGGATCCTGTCTCAATGTGGACAAGATGCTCAATTGTTTTCTTGTTCAAACAATTTGCTCTCTTTCACCCTCCCAAAAACCAATGTAATCCCACACCCAAAGAAAGTCTTCTCAACATATTTTTGGTAAAATGTTTTATTTCAGTTTCTGTGGTCTCCACATCCAGTTGGACATTGGAAAGAAGGACTTTTCATCTTTCTAGAGACAGACATACTGTACTGCTACCTACTCTTATTTGAACTAGGCTGTTGACATCCTATTGGGGGACCAACACAAACCATGGCTGGCCCAAAACGCTTTGGGGCCTAAGACTAAAAATCTGAATGGCCTCCCCAAGCTCTTACCAATTACTATGGGGCCCAATACACAACAAAATTATCCAGTGCCAATCCCATTCAAGTGAACTGCGGTACATCTAGACCAGGAACTCAAACTCAGTTCATGACGAGTGCCGCATGAGACTGGTTCATTAGCTTGAGGGCCTCGACCTTCAAGTCTTGTCATACCGTGATACAAAAGTACCTAGGAAGTAAAAAATGAAGAGTATCGCGCTATGCCATTAAACATAAATTTATTAAATATAAAAGGTACCGTGAAACAGAGCTACTTGCGAAACAGTGCTGCGAAACAGCTATTTCACTTTGGCTACTTAGCTGGCAGCATTTTTCATTAACTAGAACACCAATATTTGGTTTTATTACTGCGCTGATATGCAATATTTTTTCATGATCATACCTAGGATGATATAAAGTAGGAAAGCCATCCCATTAAGAGCTGTCCAATCCCTGCTCCCCCCCCCCCTTGCTGAACAGGGAAATCTTTCCTTTGGTCTTTTTCTGACTTCTCTTTCCTTGCCTCTGTCCTTTCCAGTCTTGCTTGCTTGCTCTCTGTCTTTCCCATGCTTTGCTCGTCAGAGAGCGCCTTGCAGGAGGGCAGCCAGATCCAACCCTTCTCCTCCTTTCCTCCCTCACCCAGCCCCAGCCTCCTGACCTCTCTTCCCTGGCTACGCCTTGCCTCCTTCCTGCTCCTGTCACAGAGCCTGGCACCACCTCAGAAAATGGAATGCAAGAGCCCCTGGGAGCCCCAGAAGGACTGTGCGGCTTGCAAGAGAGACTCTGGGCGTGTCCTAGGAAGCCTGGCCCACCAGGCTCTGCTGTTGCCAAGAGACCTTGCGAGGTTGTCCGGCTGTAGTGATTTGCTAGGCTGCTCCTCTTCTTGGGGCTCAGTGGCCTGGCCTTGCTGGGCCAGGTGTTCAGCGCCTACAAAGCATCGTTGCAGGACACAGAAAATGATTTGGAGAGGTGTAGGTGGCCCATAGGCCACAAGTTTGAGAGTGTTGGTCTAGATTCTGTCCCACAATTTGGATTTGTCCATCTCTGCCAACTTGAACAGCATCCGAAATGTACTGCCTGAGACAGCATTCACACTGCCTTGCTTTCTGTCTGTTTGCCCAAACTGCCGGAAAGAAAGTGGTGGTGCCTGTTGTTCTTCTCAGCACTGAATTCCACTAGCTGGACAAAAGCTTTCAAGGGATCTCTTTTGGCAACTCAACACTATGTTAAATGTGACTTTGCTTGATCCAGCTCAACATTTGCCATTTACAGACCACTAGTCCAAAGTACAATCTTCTGAGACGCCTGTTTCTGTTATGGGTTCAATCCCATACGTTGGCACTGAAGTGGCAGTGAGTGCATTTCCAATTCCAAAGCTACCTTTTCAGCTCTACCCTGTGTACTATCAGCCCACCCCACCCCAATGTACAATTCCACCCATCTCTAAATGACACAGGATTTGTAGTGTTTCAAGTTATAATAAAAAAATAAAGAAAAACAAGCGAAGAATCTCTACAAATTTTCTCTGGTCTGTGAAGTGGAGTGCAATGTTTCCTGTGCCCCCCCAACCATGCCTGAAATGGACTGCTCTGTCTCTCTTTGACAACAAAATGTTCATTTGACTCTCGAGGTGTTTTTAAGGGGAATGGACTGTGCTCAGTGTGTCAGACCTCCACAGGTTCAAGCTGATTGAGGTGAACCCGCATGAGTTGGATGCTGTTGAGGATCTTCTTCTGATGACCAACCAGGCTGATGCCAATGCGCTGGATATCTCTGCAAATGAAAAGAGAGGAAGATCTCAGTCAAGGCTTTAGAATTGTCTGAACTTGCAAACTTATTCAAGCCACTGTAGCCTGGTGGGGCACTGGGAAAGATTTGCCATCTTGGCTTCTTCCATGGGTCAGCAGTCACTGCAGGAATGAGAAGGTTAAAAAGTAGTCACTGTTGCCTTTTAAGAGAAGTTTGGTGAGGTACGCTCTTTTTCTTCTAACAATGAGTTCGGCCATTGTGTAAAAAGGACTTGTATGGTATGCCAAGCGTGGTTACTAGAAAGTGTAGACCACGAGCTTTTTTTGTGTTGTCTTGGCTGCAAATCACAAAACAATCATGGCATGTTTTTTTTAAAACATGATTTTATTATGAAAGTAAAAAAAAAATACACCAAGATTCTAATGAGCTAAATGTACCTAAAATGAAATATTTCATTCCCTAAAATAACACAATAATAATAATAATAATAATAATAATAATAATAATAATAATAAAAAAAAAAACCTATTTCTGTCCCTCTGACATTATTAAGTTATCCAGATGCCCACTGTGGCTCCTGGCTGCTGAGGAAGAAAGGCTGGAGGCAGGAAGGCCCTGGCCCCAGAGAAAATGGCTAATCATCCTGGGTTCAAAGGCTCTCCTATTTAGATTACTGCAACTTGTGCTACATGGGGCTACCCTTGAAGGTGGCTGGAAGGTACAATGGGTGTACCATTTGGCTGCCCACTTGCTGACAAGTGAAAACTGGTACAGCAAAAGGTCAGCTATACTGTAGGGGCTGTTTTGGCTGCCAGTCACCTTCTGGGCCCAATTCAAGATGCTGTTAATTACCTATAAGGCTTTTTGTGGCTTGGGTCCTAATCACTTCCAGGTTCATCTGCTATAGGTGAAGTCTGCCTGTCTAATACATAGCGGCCAAGAGGGCATCTGGCAGGTTTCCTCGCCCTGGGATGTCAAAGGGTAGAGTCTTGGAGACTAGCATTCTCAGTCAAGTGCCTTACTCTGAAATTGGGACAGCAGTAAAAACTGCCTTTTCACAGAACCTTCCAAGCAGAGGGTGTCCTATAACAGATGACAATCGTTTAGGGGAGATTGGGAATTTGTTTAGCAAATTTGTTTATAGGTGTTTGTATGGCATGGTTTTATTGTTTAATAGATGCAAACTGTCTAGAATTTTTGAAGGAAGTGGCACACAGATGTACTGTATGTACAATATAATCACTGTTGAGCTAAAAGGATGAATCTGGATCAGAATCCTAGATCTGGATAAATCAACTTCCTATGTCATTGTCTTCAATACCTCAAATTTTTTTTTTACTGACGTTTCCACCATATGCACATGAATGTAAAATTAACCAGTTAACTGGATGAATAGCAGATGAACACTTGCATATAATTCTTTAAAGAGAATACAACTGTTTTCACAGATTTATTTGGTATATATATTCATGCATTTAAATAATGTAAAAGGGCTTGAGTGTTTAAAGTCACCTAGGGCCACATACAGCAAAAAAAAAGCTTGCATCTATACTTGTTTATGTCAAGGGGTCCATGGGCTTTATCACTCAGAATTCCTCCCCAATAAAGCCCCGTGTGTAGACCTTCTCCCTAGGGTTGCTGATCATCAATATATGGACATCAAGGGTGGGTCCAGAAAGCTTGTGAACCTGAATCTGCGCCAGCAACATAACTACACATTCTCATTAACCACAGAAACTACAGCAATCTACATGTCAAGGGAAGTTAGGTTATACTTAGTAGTAGTCAGTACTGGAAGCTCTTCAGTTAATGCTGGTCAAGAGAATGCAAAGACATATTCTAGATCAGGGATGGGCCATGTGTGGTCTGCTATGTGTTGTTGTACTGCAGTTCCCCAGAATCCTGGTTCTGTCTGAATTTCCAAAATCACACATTCTAGCTACACAGTTCCTTAGCGCTTACAATACAGTACATCAGTGTATGGCCTCACTGAATAACCGCACCTGGTCAACCTTACCTGGGCTTGAGAAGTAAGTGAGGTTACCTGGGTAATATGTGGATAGGAATGCAGGGTTATAGGCTAGACTTGAAAACGAAAAAGATAACCTGGGAAAGAGAATGGCAAACGACTTCCTTATTTGCACCAAGGACACCATACAGATGTGCCTGTGTAGTCAACAGTAATAGACTTGTCTTGTAGGCAAATTTACCTTATCTTAGCATCAGACTTTAGATAAGGGAAACATATGACTGATTGTGCTCACATTTGAGAAGTGAAAAAGAAAACTATCTGGCCTATCTTGGCATACTTTCTTGCCAAGTATGCTCCCCATTCCCTACACTTAGGGAGAAACAATATCTAATTCTGCACAGGCAGTCCACACTGAAACAAATTTTAATGCATAACATTTGTTCAGAAAGATATGGGCCTTTTTTTGACAGAGGTGACTCATATATCTCCCTTTTCCCCTGAAGAAGAAATACTTCTATATTTTTCAAATCACATCTGACCCAGAGCGGGTTTTTTGACCCATATTCTGTTCTCTCTTAAGTATACAAATACAAATGACATACTGTAATTGTGCAAACACAAGATAGGGCCCGCACCTGTGGAGATGGCTGGTGGGGTGAGGGGTTTGTCCCCCCCCCCCAGCATCTTAGAGGTTTTTAGGGCTTATAATCATAGGAAGTTTTTAGGGTATTTTTAATATATGTTTTTTAATTATTTATAGATTTTATCCATGGTTGGAGGGACTTGTGTTTTTTCTTCCTTTTTTATTATTGTGAGCCGCCCAGAGTCACCCGTTGGGGTAGATGGGCGGCATACAAGTCTGATAATAAATAAATAAATAGCACATAGGTATATCCATCTGAAAGCCAAACTGGCACTTATCTGCAGACTCAATTGTACTGCCACACAACAGGAGATATAGTTCTTACTCTAAAGTCATGCGTGAGATGACATCAAATGTAGTCAGGCCAGCCTGGTCGAAGTTCTCCTTGTAACGGCCCATTTTAATGGCATCCAGCCATTCGTGGGCATTGGAGAGTGAAGGGAAGTCTGGGGGTGAGTTGCTCAGTAGATGTTGGGAGGGTCTGTAAAGAAGGAGAGAAGATGAACACTTCAAAGAGCACAAGAACATATTGAGATATGCTCAGCATCAGCCATTCCAAATGTTGCAGAAGTGGTGAAGGATATGACTTTTGAAACATGCAAAAGACACTACCAGGGAAGTGCTGCCAACCCCAGTTTTGCAAGACGTATCTACCAAGTAGCCCTCAGGGCTTAGATGGGTCGTATTTGTGCTTTATACTGGTGCACCTGATACCTGAAATGATCTTAAATGGAATTTAAACCATGTTGCTAAAGAAGGCTCCTGTTCTTCCTCTTCTAAAGTACCACATTTTCTGCTTTTCTTCCTCTTAAAGTTTTGGATGGAAATAAAAGCACCTTTATGCATTCAAAGTTTTTTTTTTTAATCTATATACAACTAAGGACTCCTCTCTTCTTTCCTGGCTCTGGATGAAAGTTTGTGATACCCATGGGAAAATCTCTCCATGCCAACAGGATGCACTTCCTTCCTCACTTCTGAATTCATCTAATCCTGGCTGCATCTTTCCCCAGGGAGCTCCTCTTTATTGACCTCAAGCTTCTGGTTGTATAAAGCTGGGAAAAACACATGGGAACATAGGAATTTCCAATGCATTATTACCAGCTTTTGTTGAGAAGGTTCCACTATCACCTCGTCACCGCCAGAGACAGGCCTCTCTTTACCAATTTCATAGTTTCCCCTTTGCTCACTGGATACTGCACTCAGATCCAACATCCACACCTTGCTCAATCCAGAAGCCATTGCCTTCAAGAATTTTCCTCGTTTAACTCCTCAGTATACTGCTGTTTACTTAACAGGCACAGAAATCTGAAATCAAGCACCCTATTAATAGAGCAAAATAATAATCACCACTGTGCTGCATAGGCGGCTGAGAGTGAGCTATGAGCCACAATACTCCTGTTTCCACCTTATCTCACCTCTTATGAACGCTCTTCCATTTCAGCTTCACTCCTTCCCTCAGCAATTAAGAAAAAATAAGACTAACTTACTTTCATTATGTATTGTAGGATAATGTTACATCCACGCAAAATGTAGCTGTGGCTGTTCCTATTATAATATTTGCTTTTTTCAAGCTATCATGGATATAAACTTGGGAAAGAATGTGGTGTTACTGATGAAGGCTCAGAAACCGAAGATAGGCTTTGGCTTCCATGGATGAAAGGAAGAAGTTAGGACCACAGACCATTAAATGGTTGTCTGCCCCTTATATATATACTGCCCCTACGAAAATCAGAGGTGGGAAACCTAAGGCCCTAGGGCTGGTTACAGCCCTCAAAAACTGTTTTTGTGGCCTCCAGGACACCTCATATCACAGTTGCTCAAAACCGGTGACAGCGTTTCCTGACATTTTGTGGTGGGAAACGCAAACTGTAGTGTAAGCATTATCTGAAATAGTTTAAGTTCCCAAACTCTTCCTAAAATCCAAGGACCCCCCCCCCCCCCCATTTTCCCAAGGAAATCCTGGCCATGCCCACTTTGCATTATTAACCCACTCACCGCCACTATCACAAAAGATTCCCCATCCTGGAAGATGCATTTACTCCTGCCTCTACTTGCCTTTTGGAATCAGTGTCCATGCATTTGATTCTCTTCACCCATTTTACCTCTTGCAAAGTATTTAAATACAGGATTCTATGTAATAAAACTTTACATACTTCATGTTGACCCTACATGTATAACAGGTATTAGGAACTTGTCGATTATTGTTTTCTTTGTCCAGAAGAAACATCAGATTCCAAGTTAATACCTAGAAGTTATGCTACGTTTCTAAATTTCAAAACACAGCTCTTCTATCATTCCCTCCAATTTGTGGCTTATACACTTCCCTGATGCTCCCTTCCTACCTGCTATTTCCTGTACCAGTTGCTTTGAGGGCAGATGGCTTGCGAATCATCTTGTCCAGAGCATTGACTATCTGCTCAAATTTGGGCCTCTGGACCCGTTCTTTCTGCCAACAGTCCAGCATCAGCAGGTGCAAAACAGTAGGGCAGTCTGGAGGAGGTGGAAGACGATAATCCTGGTCGATAGCATTGATTACCTACAATGAAGGAAGAAAAGCATTAGAACGTGCTCCCACTGGTGTATACAGGCATACCTCATTTTATTGTGCTTCACTGTATTACGCTTCGCAGATATTGTGTTTTTTTACAAGACCCTCCACCAGCAAAAAGACTGCAACTCGCGAAAGGCTCAGATGACAATTAGCATTTTTAGCAATAAAGTATTTTTTAATTAAGGTATGTACATTGTTTTTTTAGACATAAGGCACACTTAATGGACTACGGTATATTGTAAACATAACTTTTATATGCACTGGGAAACCAAAAGAATTGTGTGACTCGCTTTATTGTGATATTCGCTTTATTGAGGTGACCTGGAACCAAACCTGCAATATCTCCGAGGTATGCCTGTATATGAATGCTATCCAAAAAGCAAACATCTGATTCAGAGCAGGTACTTTTAATGTTCAAGACACGTTAAAACTTACATCCTGATTGGACATGTCCCAGTAGGGCCTCTCTCCGTAGGACATGACCTCCCACATCACAATGCCATAGCTCCAGACATCACTTGAGGATGTAAATTTGCGGTACTGGATAGCCTCTGGAGCTGTCCAACGAATGGGGATCTTGCCGCCCTATAATTTTAAAGAAAAAGAAAAGCAGTGTGCGTAAAACAAGGGCACTGAAATGTTGTCAGTTCTCAGATAAAAAAAGCAAGTAATCGTTTTAGAGAAACAGAAAGAGATAACTACTGATTTTAGTTGTAGTGCTAAAACACATACAGAGTGCATTCCAAAAAGATGGCATTTTCATTACATAAAACTTGGGACAATCAAAAGAAAGTGAACCATCCATTTTTACCTATTTCCTCAGTATAAAGAGAAATCAATCATATTTTTCACTTTAGATAGAAGACTGATGACAACTTTAGCACAAGACGACATGGAAACATGATACAGTGCAAACGGAGAATGCTGCCTGAACATTGCAGATTCATGAAAAAGTATTTTCTTGCATAAGAACTCACCAAGGCTCCAGTGTAAGTTGGGTTTGAAGCATCATCTTCTAAGAATCTTGACAAGCCAAAATCTGACACCTTGCAAACCAAGTTGCTGTTGACCAGGATATTGCGGGCAGCCAAATCCCGGTGAACATAATTCATATCTGAGAGGTAACGCATGCCAGCTGCTATGCCCCGCAGCATGCCAACTAGCTGCAACATACTGAACTGACCTTCCTTTTGCTGTGAGTTACAAACAAGAGAGAAGAGCTTCTGTGAGACATTACCATAAATGTTTTCTAATTTCTCACCTGCATCAGTAATGTAATAATCACAGCAGAGACTGAATAAGATGATACTAAATAATGACAGCGCAGTGCAAGATTCAAGAATCTGGTTTTCATGTCAGCAAAAAGAAAGTTAATTGGGCAATGACGTGTGTGATAGGAAAAGACTCACTAAACTATTTGCTTTTCTGAATTTACTATTTATTTATTCAATTTCTATGGCTACCCATCTCAAACCAGTGACTCTGGGTGGCGAACAATCAAATCAATTAAAACCAAATACAAACACAATACAAAAAATAAATATATATAGCAGCTAAGAAAAATCATAACTGTAGATGTTCATATAACCAGGAAACAGGGCCCTTAACACACTTGGGGTCCCAGGCCTGGGCACACCAGTTGAAGCTTCCAAATGCTCTTCAAGGGCAGCCCCATGTAGAGCGCATTGCAGTAATCCAAACAGGTCACAAGGGCATGAGTGACTATGAGCAGAGCCTCCCAGGCCAGGAATGGGTACAGTTGGTGCACAACCCAAATGTGCGTAACAGCTCTCCTAGCCACAGATGCCACCTGCTCTTCCATCAGGAGCTGTGAGTTCAGGAGGGCCCCCAGATTGTGTACCACATCTATCTGGGGCAGTGCCACCCCATTCAGGACTAAAAGTGGAAACACCTTGACAATGGAAGGCCCAAGTACCCAAAGCCACTCCATCTTGCTTGGGTTGAGCCAAAGCCCACTGTGCCCCATTCAGGCCACTTCCGCCTCCAGACACTGGGACAGAACATCCATGGAATCACTCAGGTGGCCTGGGGTGGAGATATAAAGCTGATGATACTTCACCCCAAACAGTTGGATCACCTCACCCAGCAGTCTCATGCAGATGTTAAAGAAGAGGGGAGAGAGGACCGAGCCCTGTGGCACACCACAAAGTAGGGGCTGTGGTCTGGACCTGTCCCCCCCATCAACACCAACTGGAACCAACTCCAGAGGAAGGAGGAGAACCAGCACAACACAGTGCTGCCCACATCCAATTCCTGAAGCTGGTCCAGAAGGACACCATGATCAATGGTATCAAAGGCCACTGAGAGGTCAAGAAGAGCAAGGATGGACGTACTACCCCCATCCTGCTCCTGCCAGAGGTCATCCAAAAGTGCAACCAATGCCGTCTCAGTCCTGTAACCTGGCCTGAATCCTGACTGAAAGGGGTCCAGATAATCTGCTTTATCCAGAGTCCTTGGAAGCTGCTGTGCAACCACTTTCTCCACAACCTTCCCTAAAATGAGGAGGTTGGAGGCTGGATGATAATTGTCCAGACTAGTTGGGTTGAGCGATGGCCCCTTGAGGAGACGGCACACCACCCCCTCCTTAATAACCGGCAGGACCACCGCGTCCCTCAAGAAAGAATTAACCACTGCCCAGACTGAAGACCCAAGACCCAATCACGCGTCGTCTCCCGGGCAGCCTTGATCAGCCAGGAGGGGCATGGATCTAACACAGAAATTGATTTCCAATCTAGTTCTTCCTTAAGTACAAAATTTATGCTTGGCTTTTGCAGAGAGCTCATGAGCCTTCCAGTTTTTCTGTATGAAAAAAATCACTTGATGTACCAAACCATCACAGAGAAGCATTAATTCAATCCTGGTCTCTGACTGATGGGCTTTCTGTTTGGAGAGAGTATTTTGGATCAATCTCTAGAGCGTAACAGCTCAAACCCAGGCACAGCAACTCAGTGAGAACTTGGATAAAGATGCTAGAAGTGGAAAAAGATCAGCAAATAAATAAAACTATATGGAAGCCTCAGGAATGTTAAAGAGCTGGAGATACTAAGAGATTAAATTATACATATTGAAAGCAGTGAAAAGATAAGCAATTTAGAGATTTTTCAGGGATGTCGTCTGAACGGATCAAAATGTGCTGCTTCTAGCAACCTTGTCAAATTAAACATACTGGAAGTAATCCATATCTTCAGTGAAAAGGGGACCACTCAAAGGGAAATCACTTTTGAATCTAAGAATTCGATCCACAAGTAAGTACTAGGGCTTTGAATGTTTTGCAAATATTTCAGAAGTAATTGAAACCTTGAAGGAGCACTGCATTTCAATAACAAGAACAACACATTGGATTTATAAGGCCACCAAAACAAATGACTCTAGGCAGCACGCATTATTAAAACATCATTAAAAAATCGAAATACAAATCTATACTATTCAACAAAACCTCCCGCTGCTGTAAGGCATACATTCACTTTAATGAGTCGATTCCTTGAAGCAGTCGCGTCTTTTTTCAGCTTGCCCAGAAGCCTGAAAAAAGAGCATGGCTTGGGTGAGGACTTCACCAACTCCATATGGTGTTACTTTTGAAACCAACCTCCATATGTGAAATATCTGATCTCCAAATATTTTAGAAAAGAATCATTGAAGAAAAGCAATCAGACGCCACCCACACCTCACTGACGACCATGGGTGGCATGAATCAAGAGGACTTTGGAAATCGCAGCATTTGCCATTTTACTCCCTCCTACCTCCAGCCCGATCTCCCCACTCCCTCTGGTATGAGTTTTCATCACGCTATTGTATTTCCTGCATTAAAAGCTGCAAAGCACATTTGGAAGATGTTGGGGTGGTTGTATAATTGTTGACCCTTATTTACACAAGAAACTGATGTGCTGGGATAATCCTAGTTTGAAAATAGCAGATCACTCTTTTTCTGTTTGAAATTACAGGCAAATAGGAATATTAATACTCTGGATCCTTTTATTGTCAATTAGGTTTTTAAATCATGAGTAATTGCAAAAGTAATTTAGATTGCCTAAAGTTGCAAAATAGAAATATATTCAATTAAAGCATCTCTTCATTTGGGAGTCTGATCCAGGTGCATTAGCAGCTTCTAAAACACCTGAATTAATATGGAATTTTGAAACACATTTTAGATTATTGTAAGCCTACAGTATTATATTTACAAATAATAACTAAGTATCACTAACATAAATATTAGCAAAACCCTTGAATATAAGATTAAAATATCCCATATTAACAAATCAACGACTAAGAATATTAGTACTGTATGTTTCTTATTATCTCACGTGGAAACAAATTCAACAAAACATTTTCATTTATTGGACTCCCCAGAGAATGTTTAAAAAGGGGCTGGCTATCAACCTGGGTACGTGGGAAGTGTAAAATGAGTGAGGGAACACTTATTCATATGATATTGCCCCATTTTGGTCTGATGATCCATACACTGATAATGTGGTGTTACAAAGATCAATACAGTTTATGGACGTGCATCTGAATTATATACCCCAAACTTGGAATACAACATTATTTGAAGAATTGTGGATTGATTGAGCATGGGGGGTAACAATGGTGTACATTCTTTACGTTATCTGCAGGAGGTCAAGTGAAAAAACATGTCGCAATATCCTGATGCAAACACCGCAACTTAGATATCTGTGTCAGGTGTTGGGACACAAGTATGTAGACTGGGATTTATGTTATGACATCAGCGTCTGCATGGGTCACCATTTTGATATAATGTTAGGTTGCTGTAGATGCCTATGCACTTCAGTGTTGGAAAGACAGATTTATAATCCTGGATCCCCAACATGTGTTTGCTTTATGTTTATGAGCTGGCTCTATCAACATCATAGAAAGAGTGATCAATATTATTTCATGTGGTCACATTTTAAAACATGTTCAAAAATAGGCTGATTTCTTTCTTTCTTTTCATTCATGCATTCAAAAATGAAGGAATAAGCTATCATGGATGAGATATAATGATAGAACAGAAAAACTTTGTCTGTTACAGATATTTAGGAGTTTTATTTTTACAAATGTCAATACAAATAACTTGGCTTAAAATGTAGTTCAGAAGTTACCAAGTTTTGCACTTCTTAAAGAAGCAAATATATTAATGTTTTTAAATGTAAATTTCCACACCATTTAAAAAAAAAATTACATTTCTGTTTTCACAACTCACTGATGAACACAATCTATACTTTGGCCTTCATAGGGAAGAGATCAAAACAGTCACCAGTAGAACTAGATCTCTAATCTTACAAGAACAGAAGATATTCAGGCTATAAAATTTATTTTGGGAACTTGGAATATATACATTTTACCTGAGATCTGAGTTAATCATGCTTACAGTAGGCCCAGTGAAATCAATGAAACATCTGAATAAAACATAAAACATCTAAATTTCAAATTTAAATTTTACATTTTAAATAAAATATCTGAATTTCGGTGATTCTAACTCTAACCAGAACTAAATCTGGACCCAGTACATCAGGTTTAAATCAGTCATTTAATTTGAATTAATATTAATTTAAGTTAAAAAAAATAGATGAGGTAAATGGAGCATTTTCCATTACCTACAGCTATCTAAAAAGATACTGCTAACTCTGAAGTTTCCATTTTTAAAATTCATCTTCCTATACATGAAACCTACTGCACCAAAAAAATTTATGGAGACATAAAATGTGGTTTAATCTTCTAGAGCAGCTTGCAAAATTCAGTAATAAAATCAAAAAGCTCTACTCCAAGATATGAATTCTGGTCATATACAGTAAGTTAAGTTAATTATTGGGAAATTTTGAATTGATATTAGTATGAAAATTATATGAATGCCTATTATGCATTTTTTTTTTTTTGTCTGCGCTCAGTCATTCCTGACCCTGCAGTGACTGCCTGGACGAATCCTTGCAGTTTTCAAGGCAATTGTTTTTCGGAAGTGGTTTGCCAGAGCCTCCTTCCTAGAGCAGAGCCCAGCTGGCGAGCGCAGGAGGCAGGGTTTCCGTTGCTTCACGCCCTTTTCGGGCGAGCGCGGTTTCGCGCTTACCGGCAACTGGTCCCGTCTCTCTGTGCAAGGCGCTGCCAGCATTTTTCCTCCCACCGGAGTGAGAGTCCCCATTTATCTACTCACGTGAGTTTTCGACCTGTTGGGTTGACAGGAGCTGGGGAGGAAACAGGAGCTCACCCTGTTAACGCGAAGGCTGGACTCGAACCGCCGAAGCGTCAGCCATTTCTGGCCGGCAACTTTCAGCGTCATTAAGCCACTGTGCCACCGCATCCCCCCTCTATTATGCATATAAAGGACCAATTATAGGGGATTAAAAATAATTTAACTTCAATCCTTATACTTTAAAATTGAGGCCTGGATCTTCTGTATTAGGTATTAGGTATGAATGTTCTTTTAAAATATTATTTCCCTGAGTTTATTGTAAGGATATTTGGCTACTATCTGGAAATAATTGGGTCAAGTGTTAATCAGGATATATAAGCTTTGAATAACATTTAATGTTTTTCTGGTTCTTTCAGTTAAGAAAGAATAATCATCTAGAGAGAAACTGCATATAGGTGATTTGAGTAGGTGAGGGTCAACAAGAATACACTGAAAAAGTCTGATACTGAATGTTAATATAAAGCAACTTGTATTTCTAAAACACATTAGGATTTGGAAATATTAAAATAAGAAAACATGTATATCATAGTACTCAAACATATTTATATTGTAAAACCTGTCATAAGGGCACAGACACATACAGAGATTAGGAATCTGTGCAGATTCTTTAGTGAGGTTCTCAGAGGATAACAACAAAGTTAACAGATGCTGATATGCTTTTGGTTGGACCCCACACATGCTGTAGTGCCCTCTAAGTTGACGGAACAAATTTAGCCCTGACTAACTTGGTGTCTGTGAGTGTGTGTGTGTGTATATCTTTAGATGCTTGATCCCAAGAGGAAAAACAAAATTTATTTTGAGTTTGTTGTGGCAACTATATCAAGGAGAACAAAACATTTAAGTAATAATAAGCATCCACTGCTGGATGAATGTCTAAGAAACATTTGGGATAATTTAATATTATAAAAAACCAATTTGTAAGATTAGAGTATGATTAGGGATGCGTAGTAATCATCTCAATTTATTCTGTTTTGAAATTGCAGATAAAGAACAAATTATTATGTTATTCATTGCCTATGGCTTTGATCAGTTTGTTTCATATAATTCCTAATTAATTTAATAAGGTAACTCATTATGAGCATCTGATAGGTATTGCTGAATATTTCATATTGTAAGACATTGGCTGCCCCTTTCCCTATATCTGGAAATCTTATTCAACAATTCCTCTGACTTCTGAGTTTTTATTAGACATGCTACAAACATTCAAGGATATTTTAAAACTATAAAGTACATTGCCACAACAGATGCAAGCATGGAAAATTGAATTCAGCTTCTTTAGAATCACACATTCATTTTCTAAAATGAACATATTCACCAGGATATATAGAAGAGTATATATTCTATGGTTGCATATGAACTCTAGAGTACATATATCCATACGCATCACACCATCCCCTTTCAAAGTAACCAATATTATGCAGAAAAGGAGTAAGAAGAAGAAGTCAACGAAATTAAGCCCATGGAACAAGAGAAAAGAAAGAAAAAGAAAAAATAGCAAAATCTAGCTTATAACAAAATCATTCGCACACTGTCCTTCTCCATACCGCACTACCCTTGCCAACCATGGTTGCTTTCCCAGCAGCCAATCACTGCTTTGTATGTTGCCTTTTGTTTTTTACAATTCTCACCTCTTTCTTTGGAGTGATCTCAGTACTCCATCCAGGCATGACTTCTTGGTCTTCCTCTTCACCCATTCTCCCTTCCTTCCTTTTTTTCTTTTTCAATTTGATCCTCATTCATTCTCTACATATGATCACACCAACTCAACACACTTCTTTCATACCTGTCACTTGCTTTTATATTCAATCCACTTGCATTTCAGCTCCTGTTCATTCTAGACCCTATCTACTTCCCCACTGCATTCAAGTTACCTTTATTTTTTCCTGACATTACTACTTTCATATAACAAAGCACACTTATATACACAGCCATTTTTACTTTTGGGAAGGAACATTTCTTCCAATATATACTACGCACCATCTTTCTATCGTGTCTTCAAATTTCTCCTTCCATTTTCCTCTATTTAGTAAGTACAGTGGTACCTCGCGTTACGAATTTAATCCGTTCCGTGACTCTGATCGCAACTCGATTTGGTCGCAACGCGAGGTAAATTTTCCCATAAGGTTCAATGTAAATACGGCTAATCTGCCCTCTGAATTTGGTCGCGCCGCGAGGCAAATTTCCCCATAAGGTTCAATGTAAATACAAACAGTTCTGAAACATATGCATTTTATTTTTAAACCACAAAAACATGAAAAAAAGTACGTACAGCACAGTATGAAGAGGGAGAATGGGGTGGGGAGGCAGTTATTGTTTGGAGGGAGAGTCCCCCTCCAAAGGGACATCTCCTTCAGGGGTTTCCTCTCTTCTTTGCCTCTTAGCTGCAGGCTCAGTTCTGGGGAAAAACCTGTCTAAAGTCAGTTGTTTTTTCCTGCGCTGCATAACCCTCCGGAAATGAGAGACCACGTTATCGTTCATCATGTTCAACGCTCTGTTCGTTACAGTTATGTTGGGGTGGTGCTTCTCAAAGAAGTCCTGGCACGCATTCCATTGTTTCATAATGGATTTAATCTCGGCACCGCTCACCTCCTCCCTGTCTTCCTCTTCCTCAGTGGAATGCTCCTCACCAAGCGCTTTCTGTTGCTCACTCTGGAGCTCAGCAAGTTCTTCCATGGTCAGCTTCTCCTCATGGTCCTCAACAAGCTCCTCTATGTCTGCACCATCGACAATCAGACCCATGTTCTTGCCCATGGACACAATCTCCTCCACTACCTCTGCATCAGACCCTTCACGGTCACGTTCAGTGACACATTCTGGCCACAGTTTCCTCCAGGCTGAGTTTAAGGTCCGGCAGGTGACATCTTCCCAGGCTTTGTCAATGAAGCTGATGCAGTGGAGGACATTGAAATGTTTCTTCCAAAACTCTGTCAGAGTCAAGGATGTTTCCTCAGTGACATTGAAACACCTGGTGAAGAGCACCTTTGTGTAGAGCTTCTTAAAATTAAAGATCACTTGCTGGTCCATGGGCTGCAGAAGAGGTGTCGTGTTGGGGGGGAGGAACTTGACCTTTATAAAGTCATACTCAGCGTCCATATCATCCACCAAGGATGGAGGGTGTGCCGGGGCATTGTCCATCAGAAGAAGGCACCTTTCAGGCAGCTGGTTCTCGGAAAGATATTTTTTAACGCTGGGTGCGAACACCTCATGCAGCCATTCCATGAACAACTGCCTTGTGACCCACGCTCTCGCATTGGCCCTCCACATGACAGGCAGTCTGGCCTTGTTCACATTGTGTTCCCTGAACACACGAGGGGTCTGGGAATGGTACACCAGTAGCGGCTTAATCTTCAGGTCGCCGCTTGCGTTCGCACACAGCAAAAGGGTCAGTCTGTCCTTCATGGGCTTGTGCCCTGGCAGTGCCTTTTCCTCCTGCGTGATGTAGGTTCTGTTTGGCATCTTCTTTCAGAAGAGCCCTGTCTCGTTGCAGTTGAACACTTGCTGAGGGACATATCCTTCCGCCTTCACGAAGCCCTCAAATTCTTCCTTGTAGGCTTCTGCAGCAACCTTGTCAGAACTGGAAGCCTCTCCGTGTCTTGCCACATTGTGGATGCCACTTCTCCTGCGGAATTTCTCAAACCAGCCTCTGCTGGCTTTAAATTCCTCACTTGCTGCGCTGGTAGAGGGGTTTTTCTGCAGTAAATCACTGTGCAGTTTCCTGGCTTTTTCACAGATGATAGCTTCACTCACGCTATCACCTGCCAGCTGTTTCTCATTCAGCCACACTAACAACAGCTTTTCCACCTCTTCCAGCACTTGTGTCATCCTCCTCGTTAACATCATTACTCCTTTTGCCACATCAGCTTCTCTGATGGCATCTTTATTCTTCAAAATAGTCGAGATGGCTGACTTCGCCATCTTGTACTCCGCGGCCAGATCAGTCACACGAACACCACGATCGTGCTTTTCTATAATCTCCTTCTTCAGTTCAATCGTCATTTTCTTCTTCAAACCCTTATTCTTGCCAAGCCCACTCTGCATTTTCTTTGGAGCCATGCTGACAAGCACACCAAAAACCTTCCAAATGCCACAAAACACACCACAAGCCTCACCGAACGCCTCCTTGCTACCGCGATCTCGCCCACAGGAAGCCGCGACCACGTGGCAGCAGGGCAAATCGCCGCGGATCCAGTTCGTAGGGCGAGGCGGAGGTCGCACGGCGAGGCAAATTTTTGCGGCCGGAGCTGGTCGTATTGCGAAAATTTCGTAAGGGGGGGCGTTCGTAACCCGAGGTACCACTGTATTATACTAAACAATATTTACTGTACAGAAATTCATCTGCTTGCTCTAATTTTTTAGTATGTTAAACCTAAAATATATGCTAAAAGAGTTCACTCTATTTTTCTCTGTCGAACACAGTTACCTTGGTTTGCAATACATGATATCACAACGATAGACTCTAATGTTTACAGCAAATAATTTTATCTTATCATACCATAGCATAAACATAACATAGCATAAATGTCATACAAAAGCATACATGTATTTACATCCTCAACCAACACATCTCTAATGCCACCCTACGCATTCATTTTACGTGTAGCCATAAATACATTACGCAAAGATGACACATGATACATCTTTTGTTTTATTCCCTGCTTAATGCTGAACCATTTGCTAAGCATCCCATTTATTCTCGCACATATTTTGCTTCCATTATTTACTGCCCTTATTATACTCAGCAGCCAACCTTCAACTCCATCCTCACACAAATGTCCCAAAATTCTATTTCTTTTATCATTTCTCTAAATTATCAAATGTACAATAAACATTTTCACATCCATACATTTTTCAGTGACCTGCTGAAGAGTGAGTATCTGGTCTGCGCTCTCCCTTCCAAACCTAAAGCTGCACATTTCCCAAATTTTGCTCATTGTTACCTCTCTTAGCCGTTCATTAGAATTCTGCCAAACCCCTTCCCAGGGACACTTAACAAATCAAACCCAGTGTAATTTGTACACTCACGCTTGCTTCCCTTCCCTTTGTATAGGGGATTAATACCAGCACTCTTCCAAACATCAGGCACAGATACAGCCGTCACATGTGCGTTAAACAAATCACCCAGCCACTTCATAAGCAAATCACATCTCAATTTTAACCTTTCTCCAAGTAAACCATCTACAATTGTAGCCTTGCCATTTTTCAACATTCCTGCAGTGTTCTTACAACTTTCTTTTCTTTATTTATTTTAAATTGGACACCCATATTTATAGTATTCATTTCAATTCCACTCTTGACACATAACTGTTATTTCCATAAATTCCCATTCCTATATATGCACTTTTTTATCCCTCTCCCCTTTCACTTCTGCATTCCGAGCATCTTTCATGCTTCCCATGAGAATAATTTTGCGCACATCTGTAGCACTTTTTAATGTAATTCTTTTCTGTCTGTTCCAAACAACTTTCACATCCTTTCCCCTGATGTTCACTTTCTATTCATTCTGTTGGGAGATTAATCTTTTTTCATACTTTTGTATTTTCTCATCCCGCAGTCATTCTAGTTTCACTCCCATTTTTTATCTATTCTTCTAAGTCTATTTCCCTCCCTAGATCCTCTCTTGATGCTACCAAAAAAATGACCTGTCCCATGTTCAGAACTTCACCTTTCCCTTGTATCATTCACCAATTCTCTCAACCTTTTATCATAAACCATCAAAGTGTTTTTAACAAGTGTAAACCACCCAGAGTTGCTGGGAGTTGGGTGGCATATACATTTAATAAACAATAATAACAATAATAATAATAATAATAATAATTATTATTATTATTATTTCAGATTTGTATTAATTCTGTTGTCATATGCATGCATGAGTAGAGATATGCTTAAACACATATTCAAAATAAACAAAACTTTTATTATTATATCTTTCTGCAGATTCTCACCCATCACCATTTTAATTTATTCTTGAGTCTCTGAAGAGCCCAGCCACTTTTCTGTACTTTTTGTCTTGTTTTCACCATCCATTTATGTCCCCTACACTGTAATTTTCCCCTTTATCATATTCATTCAGCATATTGAACCTTCTTCTCCAAAATCAATCTCTGATACTTCCATTATCACCATTCATTTGAGTATATCATGCAACTGTTATCAACCTATGAACTCCTATTTTCATACACACCCACAACAGCCTAGAAGACAACGTTGTTCTGCTCCTTTTGCATAAAAACAGGTCCCCTTTGTTCAATTATAGCTATTGATTGATTGAGAAATATCTCTTGGTTTGTGACTAAATCCCACTCCCTCAGCTGATATTTCCTGCTTCTCTTCTCCGCCCTTCCAGGGAAGGAAAACGGCAGCTCTTGTTAAAATTCGGTAGTACAGGACCTAGTTTGATGGAAGGCATGAGCAGGGAGGATTCTGGAATGGAGCTTCAAGGTTACAGGGAAGGGGGAGAGACATTCCGAGGGAAGCATCTCCTCAGCCCCCAGATGGACTGTGTGAAAGTCAAGAGGAGGAGACTGCCCCCTCCAAGTGCATGATAGTTATAGTTGCTATCATTGGGGGATTAGAGTTAGTCTGGCAAGATTCTGTCTATTAGGTGCAAGCTAATAAAGAAGCTGAGCTGAAGTCTTGTGGTGATTCTTGGGCTGAACCTGGCACCTACTTTGTATGTTTTATGTTTTATGGTTTTCATTGCAATTTCTTTGTTTAATTGTTGTAAGCTGCCCATAGTCATTGAGAGTTGGGTGGCATATGGGTTTAATATATGATCATCATCATCATTATCATCAAGTCCCACATTCAACCTTCAGTTGAATGATACTGGATGGTGTGGGTAGCTGCCGATCAGAAAGAAGGATAATGATTTAAAAACAATCCCACACTATTCCCTCTAGTTTGCTGAACTCCTTTCTATGCCTCTGACTCCCCCACCCCCTCCCCCAGCATATCCATAACTCTTTTTTTTCCAACTGTAATGCTCACAAGAGCAAACGTGTCCCATCAGCACCCCTAACTCCCACTTGGGATGCTTAAGCAGCCTTGTCTGTCAATAAGCCTGGCACAGAAACCAAGTCTTAGGTGATCCATAAGGAAGCCCTCCAAGGGTTTTCTCCTGATTGCTTGGATACATTTGGTGAGGCCCACTCGCTGCCATAAAACACTTTAAAGAAAAAAATCCCAGTCAATAAAAAGTCTATTGAAAACAAAGCCAATCACCCTATTTCATGCTCCCCTTGAGAAATGCCTGGCCACAAGGACTGATCTGATGAAAATGCAGGCCATATGACATCTTTCAGGAATGAACTACTTCAGATTAGGAAGGGGAGCACATGAAACCAGGACTGAATGCTCCTTTGTGGAAGAGCTCTGCCAGAAGAAGGCTACATTAGAATCTTTCAAGAGCCCTGATAGGCTAGCTTTCTGTAGGCAGGGTGTGTGGATGTGTACATAAGTATGTGTGGGTGTACATATATACACTCACACAGAGAGTATGCGCTTAGAGAGAGTGTGTGTATGTGTGTACACAGAGAACATTTATTTTCACTCCATTAACAAAATATATTTTTTCTCTTGTACAGCTTCATGAAAACCAACCCCCTTCTATTCAACACCCCAGAGAAAAATGTTTCCTATTCTGATCAACTCTTGCCTTAAGCATTGTAGCTTTTTCCTGACCTTCCTTTCCTCAATTTTACTTTTCTGGTTTCCAAACAAAACTCCACAATGCAAGTCATTCACTTCTTCTACCCCATGTGACAGCTTTGCTCACGTTCCTAGGTATTCCATGCCTGTGACCTTTGCTTCTTCCATTCCACAACTCTGATTCACCCCAAATTCTCATACCTTTGTAAATTTTCCATTATCTCTAACTTTCTGTTCTACCTGTGGTCTCAGCTCCCACTATTTTCACAATCCAACTTTTCCATCATCGGACCCCTTCATTCTCATCCACTGGCTATGTATAAAAGCATTTGTTTATATTCTTTCCCCGTAACCCTAGCCTTTTTCTTCCTACCCTTTGTTATTCCTACTACTATTCAGGCTTAAGCTTTTTTGGCCAGATGTTTCTGTTCTAGAATGTACCTTATTCCATATGGTGAAAAGTACATTTAGCACAGCATTATTAGTACCCATAACCCCCATCTGCCATTTTTAGTGTTGTAAGCTGCCCAAAGTCATTATGGAGCCAGGTGGCCTTCTAAATCTAAGAAAGGGAAAGGGAAAGGGAAAGTAAAGCAGGCAGAAAATAAGGGAGGTTCTCTGACCGTAGTCCAAAAACTGTATAATAGTGCATGCTGTGCTATAAGGGAGCCATCTCTAGTCTTGATCTCTTTGTCAAACCACCAGAGACCTTATCTTGAGGGAAGTTAAATGATCATCTTCAAATTTTATGGAAGATAAAACTTGGGTCTAAGTTACTGAAAGACTGTTTTTCCCTTTTATTGGTCTGCTTGATTTTCTCTTCTTTCCCCCACCAGCAATTATCTCTTGTTAGCGTCACTGACTTCCAATTGTAAAATTCCTACCGGTGGCACCATATTCTGTAGCTTGCTACATGATAGTAACTGAGAAATGTTCTAGCCCCTGACTTCTGAAAGGTCCCCTTGTGCTTTGTTTGCAATGTCTGTTAAAGACAGACTTCTTTGCTCAGGCCTCCCTCTTCCCCCATATAGGAAGTGTTATCGTTTTCTCAAAATTTATTATAGAGATGCATGCTGGCATATTACTGCATTGAAATCATTTCCCTACGTCTTCTATTTTATGTTATTCTGTTTTGTGTACTGCATGGGCATAATTTTAATGATACATTCCTTACAAATGCTGAAAAGTAACTGAATAAATAATATTAAATACAGTAAATGTAAAATGAAAGGGAGGAAGTGAAGCGGGCAAGGAAAGGGGGAACTGAGAGGGTCATACCCGGAGGAAGGAATCCAGAGAACCATTCTCCATGAACTCGGTGACAATCATGACGGGGCGGCTCTTGGTGACCACACCTTCAAGGCGGATGACATTTGGATGCTCAAATTGTCCCATAATGCTGGCCTCGCTTAGGAACTCCCGCCGCTGCTCATCAGTGTAGCCTGCCTTCAAGGTCTTAATAGCCACTGTATATTCACGCTTCCCTGGAGGTTTCAGGCGGCCAAAGCACACCTCTCCAAATTCTCCTGCCAGGAGTAAGGGATGGAAAAGACACCACATCAGGCAGAGGAGGAACTGATGCATGCATAATTTAAAGGCAGAGGGAGATAAGATTGTGGGCCCTACTGCCTTGGGAATCAAGCACTTCATGACTTTCTGGAGTTCATTTCATTGGTGAGGTTACTTACCATTTTGCCAAAGTTCAAATCAGGCTACACAATTCCCTCCTTTATCTTTGAAATAAATTTTGATGAACTCAAGTTTTGAACTTCAGCATGGATGGAGGTTTAGTCTCCCCAGGCTCAGCTGAACAATCTAAATGCTATCACACTGGTCTTGTCCGGTGTTTCTCAACGTCATCCATTTTTAGATAGGTGGACTTCAACTCCCAGAATTGCTGGATGGGGGAATTCTGGGAATTGAAGTCCAACCATCTTAAAGTTGATGAGGTTGAGAAACACTGGTCTGATCTATTTAAGACAGTATTTTTCAAGCTTGGCAACTTTCAGATGGAAGGACTTCAACTCCCAGAATTCCTCAGCCAGCATGGCTGGGAAATTCTGGGAGTTGAAGCCCATCCATCTGAAAGTTGCCAAGCTTGAAAAATACTGTTCTAAGAACTCAAGCAGCAACTTGCCTGAAAAAACAAACAAAAAACAACCCCAAAAACCCGATCTTTGGGAACCTAAAGCCCTCTCTTGCAGAACATGAAGAAAAGCTGCAATGCACTAGGAGCCTCCTGCCAGTCAGGAGTGAAGAATATCAGAGAATATCAGAGGTCAGTCTTGAGCTTCAGTCCCAATAATAAGTACCAGACCCTTACACAGAGGCATTCCTTACCCTTGTACACCTTTCTTATACAATGCTGCTGCTTCTTCTTCTTCTGCAACTGGCTCTGCCCTTTGTAATTCTGGTAACTGTATATTCTGCATTAGTGTGGGATTACATCCTAAGGAAATGATTCCCATCATATTTCAGCAGCATGTGTGAATTGAGTAGAATTCTGCCCCTTCTCAAATAACTGAGGGTGATAGGCAAGGACTGAATAGAGAGAGTAGCTGCATCCCCACATTGTCACCAAGCTCTAGGAACGTGCAAAGCTTCAGATTGAAAGGAGAAAAATTGCTTCAAAGGGGGTGGGCGATCCCAGGATTATATGCATTTAAATTAACAAGCTATCAACAGGGTGCAACAAGGGGCTTTGCAGCAGGCATGAAAGAGCTGTCAGTGCCTCCTTACCTCAAACATATATTTTCCTGGAATCTATGTGAGCTTAGGAAAAGACGCACCTTTTTTTTTAATAGTAGTTTTATTAAAGATTATAATTACAACAGTAAAAACTAATACAAACTGAAAAAATAGAAGAATAAAAAGTAAAAGGTGTAGAAAAGAAAGAAAAAAGAGAAAGAGAAAAGAAAGAAAAAAGAATATAGTAAAGAAATATATAAAGAAGTGATTTCCCATCTTCATCACAATTATAAACAATTTTAGTAACATCGCTTTCTCTTAAAATACAGCAAATGATCTCTTCTCCACATATCCTATCTCTTATCTATAAACAAATCCATAAAGTGCATCATCATTTCAGTCCTGTTGTCAGCAAAAGTCCATTAAGGGTTACCAGAAATAACAACATATCTATTTTAACCTTGATCAAATAAACCAACTTTATATTCCTACTCCTAACTATCTTAATCTTTAGTCCCTCCAAATAATGTCATAGAACTTGATTTCTTCTCATTTTTTCTTTGTCCCTTCTCACAAATTCTTCAAAACTTTAACAAGTCGCTTTTGTAAATCCAGTATAAGAAAATTACCCAGGTCACTCCCTTGGTTTGTTGTTTGTATATCCCTTTTAATTATTAAGACATCAGCCGGTTTCTTTTGTATATCCAGTATAACATCTTTTTTCATGTCATTCTTGTAGCCTGTCATTTGTAGATCCACTTTCAACTCAGTCTCGATCCTGTCAGGGACAACTTGTTCCTCTTTCATAACATCTTTTAGACACAGTCTATCCATAGAGGCAGATGCTCTTAAAATTAATTTCTGGGTCCATTGTTCAAAAATATCCTTCAATACGTCCAATGTTAAAATATTTTGCTTCATTCTGCAATTGTAAGCTGAGTTTAAGTGTTCTTCTCTTTTAATTATAATCTTTAGTTCCCTCTAGTGTCCAATTTTTAAAATCTTATCTTATTATTTTTTTAAAAAAAACTCAAGACAAGAACATTTTCCCATGAGAAGGATTCTTTATAATTAACTCCAAATTTTATTTCAAATTTATCAGGACCCTTAGTCCATTTGTAACTTTCTAAAATCAAAGTTTTAATCACCCTTTTGCTGTTTATTCAAAAAAAATTTAAAGTTCTTAAACTTGTAGTTAAAGCTTCTTTAAGGATTGAAGGAAACTCACCCAGTGCGTAAAACTTGTCAAACCAAAGGTTCCTAATAGCTAGGAAATAGCTAGGAAAAGCAGTTAACAAGCAATTTCCAAAAGTGATTAGAAAAGGAAGTATGTGAACTTAGTGTCCTTTTAAAGGCGCTGATTATGGGTTGAGCAAGATGGCTATTCCCTTGTCTCTTGTGGTCTCCTAGCAAGGAGCAGCTGTCTGGAGCAGTTGTGAGTGATCTCAAGTCCTCTCCTTGTCCAGAGAGGAATTATCGAAGAGCCGGTCTATTTGCCGGCTCTTCATTCTGCCATGGTCGTCAGCTCTGCTTTTTGGAGCCATCTTCAGTCTGCCATTTCTTCCCCAGGAGTCCAAAAAGGCGCATCTTTTTTAAGGAGGTACTAGCACATGTGCTATGCATACCCCATCAACTCTGAAGCATGCTTTGGATCTGTAGCACTGCACATTGTTACAAAGTACTTTTCCCAGAATGCACCCATCTTTAACTCCTCCAACCCCTAAGATGAAGCCTGCACTGTGACAATGTTGTAATAACACTCGAGTAAAGTTCCATTAGACAGGAAGAACTGGGGCAAAAAACAGGTAAACAGGAGGAACACCTGACAGTTGGATGGACTCTTGTCAAGATCAGTAAACTGTACCCAACAAAAAAGAGTAGGCTTACACCAGGATATTTAATTATGCAGGGTCACACCGGGATATTTAATTATGTTTGAGGCTCCAAATGAGAACAAGTGTACTGAAAAATAGGCTAAAGAGCAAATATAATAGCAGAGATTAAATGAGAAAATATTCCTTCATTACCTGATCCAATGACTTCCTCTATCTTGACAAAAGATACATCAATTTCCTTGGCAAATTCCCGAATAGCTTCATTGGGGTCTTCATAGGTAGAAGGGTCAATGTAATATTTGACCCCAAGGCCTGTGAGGGAGACCACAGATCCCAGAATCAGTTACAAGCCTGATAGAAGAGGCAATTAAAAAGAGAGGAGACCCTCAATTGCTTACCCCGAGTGCTTATGTACTGTTGCAGGCGATCTGTGTATGGAGTTTCTCGTCTCTTACTGTGGAAGAAGAAAATATAAAAGAAAAACTAAAATAGGATGACCTTCCTAGTGTCAGATGCATCAGCTCCAAAGGACTATTTTAGAGCTAAGAAAAAGGTACAGGCAAGAGCAGTCAAAATTGTCAGGATGTTGGAGAAATAATCATGGGGTTTCTTGAAGGGGGAGGAAGTTAATTAGTATTCAATCATTCTACGTCTGTTCATAAGTTATGTGTAGGTCACATTAAGTATAACTTCCTTTCAATGTAAGAGAGGTCAGAAGGAATGTAGAAAATTATTTACGGTGAGGATGGAGTAGAAAGAGAAAAGATTGTTCTCTTTTTCTTATGATGTTAAATCTGAACCTCAACTGACTGGTTGTAGGAGGTTTGGGTAGACAAAAGAGAATACTTCACATAAAATCCAATGAAATATTAGCATAATAGATTTTTGGCATTAGCAAAGAGTTGGACTAAATGACCTTTGATCATCTGTGACTGTAAAATATGCCATTGGTTTAGATGGGCATTGTTGGAAATTGTAATATTCGAAATGATAAGTATTTCTTTATTCAAAATATTTGCATGTTGCTTGAAGCAGTTTTCAATAAAATCCTGAAGCAGTTTTTAATAAAAATGGAGGAAGTATAGCAGTAAATTAAAGCATGTAGTAAAAACATTATGTTGGCTAGTTTCATCTGGCAGAACTCTGATAATATTCTTAAATACTGAATGGACACTTACTATACAGCAAAATGACAGTGGCAATTCTATTGGGAATTCATCTGATAATCAGATGTAACGTAGGCTCATTTTGTGCACTTTTTACATTTTGTTTTGATGCTCAGTAACACATATCCAGTTATAAAGACAATTTATGCCAGCATTCGCAGTAAGGTGCTATACAGGGGAGCCCATGACTATTCATTCAGTTACAGAGTTTATGATATAGCTCTAAAAGTAGCATTTTGAACATGATTTTCAATGCATTAGGCAGAGTACCAAGTAATGATGTGAAATGTATTTGATTGGAACTCCTGTGTGCTTTAATAGCCTTTAGATTAGATGAATAATTATATCTAGTTTTGGGATTTGGTGATTAGACAAAAAATAGTAACAAATTTCAATTGAAGTCAGAATGAAAACTGGAGCTATTTGACTCTACTTTCAAACAGCTTGCTTATTTGCTATTTTACAGGAGTTTTAAACTGATCTATAATAGAGATGGGGATGTTTATCTATTTATTTGGCCAAGGCTTGCATTCCTTGGGGGAATCTCTTGGGGTCATTTGCTAACAGTGGGCAGGCCTGAAGCAAGTAGTGAGTGGGGTACCCATTATTTTTCTGACACCCTCTTTATTCTCTTTTTGATAACTTCTCTCTTCACCAGATTGCCAGGTGAAGGCGAGACAGCTCTTACCAGAGGTCTAAACTGATCACTTCCAGAGGCTGTTTGAAATTAGACTGGGGACTAAAGCTATAAGTTGCCTGTCTTTCAATTATAGCTGAGATGAGCCACCTTTTTCAGGCTTGGAGTCACATGACTAGTGATATTACAATGTCACAAAGTGAGTGGGGCTGGTAACTTCCAGGGAAGAAATGGTGAACTAAAGAATGACCATGGTGGAATGAAGAGCCAGTGAATAGGCCAGCTCTTTGGGATTCCTCTCCTGACAAGGAGAGGACTTGGGATTGCCCACAGATGTTCCAGACAGTTGCTCTTCACAAGAAGACTGCAAGACAGCAGTCTCTGGTGGGTTTAGAGCTCTGGGAGACATGGGAATCATCATCTTGCTCACACCATGGTCGGTGCCTTTATGGACACAGGGTTCTCATACTTCCTTTCTTAATCACTTTTGGAAATGGCTTGTTAGCTGCTTTTCAGATATTAGGAACCTTCAGAATGGTAAGTTTTACTACACCGGGTAAGTTTCCTTCAAATCTTAGTGAAACAAGTTTTAAATACAAATTTAAGGACTTAAAAAATCTTTTTTGGAGGGGGAAATAAGTAGCAAAAGAGTGATTAGAGCGATGATTTTGGAAAGTTACAAACAGACTAAGGGGTCCACATGGATTTGAAATAAGATTTTGAAAGTAATTATAAGAATCCTTCCCATGGGAAAATGCTGTTGTTTTGAATACATACATACATACATATATGATAAGATGGGATTTTGAAGGTTAGACGCTAGAGGGAACCAAAAGGAACTAAATACTACAGTTAAAGGAGGAGAACACTTAAATTTGACTTACTAATACAGAATAGAGCAAAATACTTTAACGTTAGATGTACTGAAGGATATTTGTGAACAAGAGATCCAGAAGTTAATTCTAAGAATCTCTGCTATTATAGGTAGACTGTGTTTGGAAGATAATATGGAAGAAGGGCAAGTTTTACTGGACAGGACTGAGAGTGACTTGAAAGTGGATTTAAAAACGACAGGCTACAGGAATGGTGTGGAAGGAGATGCTATACTGGATATACAAATGAAGCTGGCTGATGTCTTAACAAACAAAAGAGTGACCTAGATAATTTTCTTATATTGGATTTACAAAAGAGAGCTGTTAAAGTTTTGAAGAATTTTGTGAGAAGGGACAAAGAAAAAATGAGAAGAAATCAAGTTCTAGGACATTATTTGAGGGGATTAAGGATCAAGATTGTTAAAAGTAAAGGTAAGGAATATAAAGTTCATTTATTTGATCAAGGTTAAAATAGATATGTTGTTATCTCTGGTAACCCTTAATGGTCTTTTGCTGACCAGGACTGAATGATGAGGCTTTAAAGATTTGTTTATAGATAAGAGATGAGATATGGGAAGAAGAGATTATTTGTTATATTTTAAGAGAAGGTGATAAGTTACTAAACTTATTTTTACTTGTTGCGATGAAGGGTGAAGTCATTTCTTTATATATTTCTTTTCTTTTTCTTTACTATATTATTTTTTCCTTTCTTTTTTCTTTTTCTTTTTCCCTCTTTTTTGCACTTTCTATTTTTTCTTTTTTTTAAGTTTGTATTAGTTCTTCTCCTTTTAATTGTAATGTTCCATAAAATTACTATTAAAAAAACCCAAAGTGAGTGGGGCTGGCCAAACATACATTTTCATTGTGCAGGCATGAGGGTCAAAGTGGCAACAAGTCCTGCAGAGGCTTATCCATTTACTCTCTCACCCCGCCCCCCCCCCCAAATAGAAAAATATAGCTCAGTTGGAGGGGGTTGTGGTTTTTAAGAGTGTTCAGGATGCTTTAAACCTCTGCAAAGCTGAACAGATTATTTCCACCATTTAACATTCCCCTTCCCCCCAAAACACTAAAAAAAAAGAGGTTCAAAAGTTTGGGCCTTGGACACTCTGGAATGCAAACAGGTTGCCAAGAATTCCAAGCAGCCTACAGGTTGTCTACCCCTGATTAACAGTCTTCCTTTAAACATATTAGTAGAAAGAGTACCTGTATCATTGAGGATATATTGACCAAAGATACTCTCCTATTAACCTGTCACGTTTCTCCAGCTACCTCGAGGTTGGAGTATGAGGTCAAAGAAGCATGGTATGCCCTCCTTCCCCACACATACTGGCTTCCAATTATGAATCTCTCTTGTGTAATATGTGAGATTCCAGATGTAATATGGAAAAAATGGCAGACCCTCTCTCCCAGTGGAGTTCTAGGGCATAATAATATTCCTGTTTGAAAGCAGCTTTCCAAAATCATGCTGTACTCCCTTACCTGGGAGTAGTTTTGTGTTGAATCAGAAATATTTTTACGGGGGTAAAAGCAGAACACCCACCTTTTAAAGACAATGGCCAGGATGGCAATGGCAGCAATTACCATGAAGGCCAGTCCACCCAGTGCTGAGCCTACAATAAGTGGCAGTCGGTCCTGAACCATCTCAGAGCGCTCACCTGTCAAAAAAGGAAGGCAGCCTGTTATTTTCTCATATATAGTCTTTATCGATAGAGGTGAATATGTGTAGCTCTGAACACACTCTCCCAAAGTGTTGTTAGGAGCTCTGCAACTACAGCCACAAACGTTCGGAAGTGCCTTGTTTCCCCTGTCTGAAGTACCCAGGTCTGTAGAGCAGAAAGGGTCATAGTTATGCTGACCCCATCAGTTCTCCTCTCCACATAAGGTTTTGTCTGGGCAACACGTAGATGTGGATCTGTTGACCTAACCCTAAACCTCTGTGCAGTTTGGCTTTATCATCTACCAAAATATAAGAGACCTTTCAAATCCCTCAGACCTTCTTTCTCTCTCTCTCTCTCTGACACACTTACACACACCAGTTGCATTGTGCCATTTTATTTAATTCGTTTTTTAAATGAAAAAACCAGGTCTTTTTTATTGTCAGTTTTGCCAAAGCTCTTCCTTTCCCTCCTTTCTTCAACGGCACTTCTACGCAGCTCGTGCAATTTAAAGTACCTTCAGCCACTTTCCAGAATTAGCTGAAGATACTTTGATGCCTGTGATTACCCCTCTGGTCAAACACATATGCAATTTGCATGGTCACAGTTCACCAAATGGTTCTTCCACAAAAGCCAAATTGAAATGATGAGACTTGTTCAGGATAACTCCTGGTTAGATTGCACCTTAAACGCATAAGTGTCGCCACATCCTGGAATGAAGCAACACTTGATAATACATAGGCATATGGGGAGCCGAGGCATGTGTTAGCCTGTTAGGTATGTGCGGGCTATAAAAATTTATGAGGCAGAAGCAAGAGAGCGATAAAAAGAGAAAACAGATTGTTCAGGTAAGTATGAGCGTGAGAGAAAGGTATTAATAAATCTAGGTTTGGAAACTCAGAAGGTGTGTCACTTACCTCCTACAAGGGTCTGGAAATACATCTTTCCACTATATGGCCCATAACCCACTGCTGTCCGGGCTCGTACTTGGAAAGCATATATCTTCCCTGGGCTTAGACTGGAGATAGTGGCCATATTAGTCTCACTGGTTAAGGTGAATGAAGTGTCTTCATCTTCTGACTAGGAATCAATAGAGGCTGATCAATAGACTCCCACTTCTTCAACCTCAGCAATGCCCTTTTCTCAGATGTATCCACATTTTTGTTATTTAGTCAAATTTCCTTTCTGCCCAAACTCCTGAACTACTCGCTCAAATTATCAACTACTGCTGCTTCTGTTCTTGTATCCTTATGAGGATGGGAGGCTAAAGAAACAATAAGAATGATTTTCATAAGGGAAGAGGGAAAATGCCATAGCAAAATGCTCCAAGGATGGATGACCTGACTCACCCTTTCGGCAATGTTAAACTGTTTCACAACACATAGCTTACAATAAACTCTAAGACTCTTTCTTGTAATAACTATTTTCCACCCCATCCTGGTAACATGAAAACCCTGAAATCAAAATGCTGTGGGCAATAAAAACAACACAGCTACTTTCCACAACACTACTGGACCATTCAGGAAATGAGACTTTTCTGGTCTAGAAGCTATGGAATTTTATCCTTCCCATATGGGTCCTTTCTGCTTTGTTTCATTTCTGGAATGATGTGAGATGAGATCCTGTGGCAGGGGCAGCTTCCCACAGATTTTAGTAATATAAAAGGTTGGCACGCTCACCTTCTGGGTCTAAATAGGAGAAGAAAAATTAGGGCAGGTCTATTCCAGAATCCTAAACTGGTTTTAAAGCCCCATGTCTACTCCAAAAGAGCCTGGAAGCTGTAGATTTCTATGGGTGCTTAGAACTTAGTAAGAGATATACAACTTTTCTGGACCAATGCTATGTTTCTTGATGGGGAGCCACAACAGTTGTTTTTGTTAAAATTTATAGAGGAGACTTATTATAGAAGGCAAAACTGGAAGTGAAACCAAAACCCAAATGCTAATTTTTAACTCCGGTCTTTTTTCACCAGTTTACCTTGTCAAAATAGCGCAGCTGATAGTCCAAGATGATTCCGTTTGGCTGATCAGGCTGCGGCCAGGACAAAGTGATACTGCTTGGGGTGCGACTCACCTGATGCATCATAGGGACAGCAGAAGGGACTGCAATGAAAAGAAGGGAACATGGGAGGAAAACAGTATTAGAGACGCTGCTTGCTTCCATTTTGAACTGCTTGTTGTTATTAGTTGGACCATGAAGAATTCCAGTTTGCCAGGCTATTGTCACCCTGCCTGCTTGCAATACAATTGTTTAACTGCGTGCACTGCTAGAATAATCTGCTTTTCTAAGGTTTGGATCCTGACTCTAAGACTTGAGAGGAACTCAGGATTGTACTTGGCATGTCAGAGGGCAAGGCTGGCTGTGCCTGCTGCTCCATTGTGAAAAATGGCAGGCATGGCAGAGAAGCAAAGATTGGAATTATTTCTCTAAGGACAAAATACCCCTCCCCTCTGTGATTCTGAATCCTCATTCTGAGAATTTGCTCATTCTGTCTGAGACTAAACATTGGCAGTCCTAAATCTAAACTTCACAGTACCCAAGGCAGGGTATTTGCTTGGGTACAAACCCATATATAATGTTAACATTAGCAAACACTGCAAAGACCGCGCAACTAACCCATGCTGGAAGATCTCTGATACATTCTTTAATGTATTCTAATCCGTGGGTTCTAATTAGTAGGCCAAATCAATTCAAACTGAAGGTGGCCTTGCCAATGATGGTCTATTATTACTTGTGGGGCAACTAAAGCATTTGAGAAATGGGCCCCTCCAAGGAAGATATATAGACTCTACTGTGGTTGTCATATTGCAGTTTTGATATGTACAAGCTTAAGTCAGTAGTTTAACTGCTTCTGGGTACCCCTTCAAATATTCCAGATTGTTTTCAGAGGCTCTGCTGACCCTTTACAGAATTGCCACTCATACTTGCAGGATGCCTGAAAATATTGCGGGACTGTGGGAACTTCCACACATGAGGCTTAGTTTGCTTTTCATCTGCTATTTATGTGAATGTCAGATCCTTCTCAGTGGAATATTTAAACCAGAAAGAGAGCCATTTGTAATTCAAATGCACACTTTGGCCAATGGAGGTTTTACATTCGCATTAGAAACCAATTCATGGGAGGAAAAAAACAGCTCTAAGCCTCTTGCATGAATATATCCATTGTTAATTTGAAGCGGCTTTGAAGGATTAAGCTGTCTTATATCTGTTCTTTCTTGTTCTTCCTTTACTGTATATTTTTAATATTTGGCTTTATTTTTATTTATTTTACAATATTCTATGCCACCCAATTATAAAAACACTAGGTGATGAGAGGTGGTGGAGTACATCTGCCAAGCAAAAGTACTGAGCTTAAAACTCCCAGGTGCAAAGTGTGTCTCAGTTTGTAATTTATTGTTTCATTAGAATGTAACCTCTTAATATGGCATTTATTGCAAGCCATATGAAATCTATCTATCAACTTTATATCCTACCCTTTCTCCAAGGAGCTCAGCTTGACTTAAGCCTGTCTCCTCCATCCTCCCCACCACTTATCGAAAGACTGTTCAAACCCCTTCAAGAGACTTCCTAGGAAACCTTCTGTTGCTAATGCTTTATTCTTCTTATTCATTAAGAAATATAAACTATACAATATAAAATGGCTGTCTTCCAATCATTCCATATGTTATTTCTTCCTGAGAAATTTCCCTTTTCCCTAGTTTATATTTCTGTCCAACTGGCTCTTGCTCTTTTTCAGATATTCATGGCCATTTTCCTCGGGGAGTCAACTAACGTTCAATGTTCCCGGCAGTTGGGCCAGGAAGAAAATCATGTCGAGTTGTGATGGTTTCAGAGAACCTAGTACAGTGGTACCTCGGTTCACGAACGCTTCTGTTCACGAACAATTCGGTTCATGAACAGCTCCGGTCGCAAAATTTTGCCTCCGTTCGCAAACTCCGCATCAGGTTACGAACAGGATCCGTGGCCATTTTCCCTCCCGTGACACGTGGCCGCGGCTTCCTGTAGGGAGGGGGACTCTCCCTCCAAACAGTAACCGCGGCCATTTTCCCTCCCGTGACACGTGGTCGCGGCTTCCTGTAGGGAGGGGGACTCTCCCTCCAAGCAGTAACCGCCTCCCCACCCGCCTTCCTGTCCTCCACGCCAGAAGTCGCGTCGAGCAAGGTTAGCTTTCTCTCTCTTGGTACTGTACTTTGTGTCATATTTTTGCGTTTTTAAAAAAAAAAAACATATGGTTCAGAACGGATTAACCGTAATTACACTGAACCTTATGGGGAAATTTGATTCGGGACGCGATCAAAAATCGGTTGGCGACCAAATTCGTAGGGGTCAGAACGGATTAACCGTATTTACATTGAACCTTATGGGAAAATTTGATTCGGTTCACGACCAATTCGGTTCACGACCAGAGTCGCGGAATGAATTAAGTTCGTGAACCGAGGTACAACTGTAGTTAGTTTGAAGGGCCTGGTGTGAGGCAACAGTTTAATCTCCAGATCAGGTGAATGTGAAAGGTGGCATCATGCATTATTCTCTGTGGATACCATCCTACGCTGGAATAATGAACTGAATAGTACCGAAATTGTCAGACATTCTTCCTCTCACTATCTGAAAGTCATAATCCCTGTCTGATCCAGCCATATTCTTTGTGCAATGGAAATACATTTTGTTCACTGACTGAAAAGTAAGAACGTGGGTTTGCTCATTTGTAATTATACACTTCTTGTAATATACTGCAAAAAGAAAAGAGGATTTGTTTTCAGCAAAAGACAGCACTGTTTCTCAGCTTCTTTCTAAATATAAATATAAATATAAATATAAATATAAATATAAATATAAATATAAATATTTCAATGATCACACAGCCCTAGAACATGGGAAAGGGCAGGAAGGCATATACCATTGCACTATTGTTATCCTACAGAAAGCATAGTTTTGACGCTCAGAATATAGATTTTTTTTTTTAAAAAAAAGGTCATTCCGTGCTTGAAAATTTTTCATTTTTCAAGAAACTGTTTCCGTAATGAATTATCTGAATGGATATTTCTGCACATCTAACCTCAATCCCCACCAAAGAGCCTACATTTCATAGTCAGACATTTCCCAAAGAAGTTGCCAGCCAAGCTTACTGGAGATTTTGCTCTAAAGTCCATCTAACCCTCCTGAGCCACAAACCCTTTTTTTTCTCCAGGGAACTGGAGAATTCCATGAAGCATAGTTTACAACCACTGAACTAACATTTACTTGGAAGAAGTAACATGAGAGGGCCAAATATAGAATCGTTGCAGAAAAAGAAATTACTACCCTCCTGTGTTTTTGGTGAAATCTTGCACAAAATTCTGTAGCCTGAGACCAATAAAGACCAATCATGCAGATTAATCTTAATCTGCATGATTAAGATTAAAGTTAGTTTAACTAACAAACTTGGAACAATATGAAACCTGTGAACACCTGGGCCAGTTAGTAAATCTGACGAAGCAGTAAAATCAACAAAGGTGCCTGTTTTTTCCCTCAGTGCTGACAAACATAAAAGGAGTCAGTTCAAGTTTTTTTGTTTGTTCTTTTTCAGATGAACAAGATGAATTTATTCAGAGGGAAGGAAATCAAAGAGGCTTTAACTAGCTTATGCAAGCATGAACTAGTTTCAAATAATATAAATCAAGTTTAAAAAAAACCAAAAGAATACCGAAATATTTCATCTACTTCTTGTTTTTTATTCTTCTTCTTGACAAGAATGCTTTTATCTACTACTATTGTTTTATAAAATGTGTGCCATTTTTCAAAGGAATGAAGATATATAAACATGTTCCTGACCCAAGGAGTTTATTGTTTGTGGTATACTGGATTAATACATTTCAATATACTTGGACTTTGGCTTCATTCATACATGGCATGAAAATGACCAAGCTACTGCCTGCTGCTTTTCTTCCCTTTCCTCACATTTTTTTTGAATTTCTTCTTGTGTATCACAAATGAGCAAATTAAACTTTGCCTTAAAACTGGAAATCACAAATTAGTTTGCAGTTCTGGTCTGTAAACAAGTAGTTTATATAGTTTATACTATACAACATAAGGTATAAGGTTAAGGTTTACCGTGAACGAGAAAGTGAATTAAAGTAAATGTAAACTTTACTTTAAATTTTAAAATGTAAAAGTAACATCAAGTAGAGTGAAGTGAAGTAAGCCTACCCAAAGCTTCCATTGATTACACCAAACCAGAATTTGGTGTCACATCTGTATGAAGCCTTTGTTATAGTTGGATACGTACAAGTAAAGGAAGTTTAAAGGCTTTATAGTGCACATGTGAAATCTATATAAATTTTAATGCTAATGCATATTATAAATGCAGATATACTAGAAAATGTCATTTTTAATACTCCCCAATATACAGAGCTTGCTCCAGTAAAAAAATCACCACATCCAGATTCTTTCTTTACTGTAGCAGATCCCAGAGAGTGTGATGAAGTTCAGATTTCTATATAAAGGATATTCTTATTTCTTTTATGTATGGCTTCTTACAGGAAAGGCATATATCTTTAAAATAAAAAAGACTCCTGATTCCATATAAAAATGCAAAAAATACCACCGTACTTGCTATGAGTGTACAGCAGATTGAATATCTCTAACTCTCCCTCTTTGCTAGGTTATTTTTATGGGTCTCATTATGTAGCAGTTGTGTATATCTGTATACATGCATGTACAGAAAGAGTCTTGTGTAAAAATGGCCACAGATGTTATGTGGCTATAGCTGGAGAGGAAACAACAGAGGAGCAATGAGGGAGGCCAAATAAATCCAGAGGGACAGAAGTAGGAAAAAGTGGTCCCTATAAAGAGCACATTTTAAAGCTGAATTTCCTGATCTTTTGTTGAAGGACCATTGCTTAATAGCAGAGCGCATGCTTTGAGCCTAGAATGTTCCACATAGGATTCCTGGCATCTTCTGGCACAGCTCAGACAAGCCCTTCTCTGAGACCCTGGACAGCCCAAGCAAACAATACTGATTCGGGTGGATGAGTGAACAGATCTCTAAAAAGAAAGCTTTCTCCCTAACTTTGAGATGTTTAATTCATTACAAGCAGAACACACCAAAGGGTACATCTTCTTCTTCCATTACTTGCTCAGCAGACACACTCTACCGATGTAGCCTTTGCTTTATAGTCATTCAAGATTTAAAACAACAGGAGCACCAGTTTCAACAAACTGTGCAAGTATCAATTCCACAATTAAGTTTGGAATTTCTTCATACTTTACTGAATGGAAGCTTGAATGGAATACACAGTAGAAGGGCCTCAGGGAAAGAACAATGGAGTGGAATACTCACGCCTAAAACTCTACTCATCGCAGTTCTAAGAAAAAAATAAAAAAGGAGACTTTGTATACAACTGATGATAGATGAGTTTAATGATAGATGTCATGACACAATTCTTTCTAGCAAGACTCATTTTGGGACTATTCTATTTTTGTAAATAAAATGGAGATAAGGTTTTTGCTTTATGTCTCTCAGACTCAATAACCAAAGAGCAACTTTTACTAGACCAATATTTGCTAGAAGACTTTATTTATAAAGCTGGATATAAATGATCTCCCTACTCAGTAAGGTGTTTCTCTGTCAGAGGATGGGTTATGAGTTGTCTCCATCTGTTATTGCTTAGTTGTCCCCTCACAATCTCAGAACTGGCAGTTGAAACATCAGGAAGTAGTGTGTGTGTGTGGGGGGGGGGGTGTTTAACATACAACCAGGAAAACCAACTTGTCAATCAGTTGATTAGAAAACTTGCCACTGAGGACAATAGCTCCTTCTGAATGGGAAGCTTTTTAAAAATACAAACAAACCATTCAACAAACTTGTTATTTGTGGCACAATGTTCCAACAGGACAGGTCTAGTCCCTTTAATAGGGTCTGTGGTAATATGCCACCTAGTTTTGTGTTGAAGGTATTAGATGATTAAATTCTAGGACACTACAGATGTGGGGACAAGAGCTGACCTCTTAAATGTTCCCAATCACTTGTTCTATATGTGCAGAACTCATGAATATAAATTCACAGATGCTACAGCTTTTACTTAAAGAAAATATCTATAGTGCAAATATGGTAAAATAGAAGGGAAAAATGGCACACAGAGTTCTCAGCAAGTCCTACATCATAGATCCCCAGTGGGGGCTTGTGCCCAGCTTTTAACACTCAAAGGATCCCTGCCACAACTAACCTTAGTTTTTTATAGACTATTTTTTTGGAAAGAGGGAAGTGGAAATGCTGCAAAGTAACCAGCACCATCTGTATTTGCCAGAATGTTCCTGGAACCTATAGGCATTTTTAGAAAAATCAAAGTACTGGGTGACTATAATCCAGTACATTGTTTAGAATGCCTAGCTAAAAGATACAGGTAAAATGGGAGTGATAGGAAGTACCCTGTGGGACTGGAGGAATGTAGCCAGGATCAGCCTCCCAGGACTTTTGGTTAATGAGGTGTTCTGTAAGTGGCCATGTTGCAATGCTAGTTATTTGGGGAACAGTCAAGGTCTCCCAGTGGTACCCATTTCGTATTAATGCCACTGTTCTCCAAAATACAAATGTGCCTATTGGCCCAAACAATTTGCCTCTCTCCTAAGCCATCCTTCAGCCAGATGTATTGGATGACCATTTCCAGCAATTCTGCTAGCTAAAAATTCAGAGAGTTATAGACCAATATGTTTGGGGGCCACCAGGCTGGCAAACACTATTCTAAGTTCAACACAATTGTCTCATCAAACCAATACATCCTCTTTTCTCTCTGGCCTGTTCTCTTGGTTGGTGGCATGCACTGAATGTGTGTCCAAACCCATCAATATTCCCTCTATATATCTTTCTTATACTGAAGCAGAGGAAGCAGACAGAAAACCCAGAAATGGAAGAAGCTGCAAGGAACACACCTATTGTTTTGAGTTTTAAGTTATTTATTCATTGAATTTATATTCCACTTTCCTTGCTAGAGCTCATGGTGGCATACACAACACTCGTTCTTCCAACTTTTCCCCAAAAAACAACCCTTTGTGGTAGGTTGGACAGAAAGAGAAGGAGTGGTTCAATGTCACCCAGTGAGCTTCTCAGGTTAAAGGTGGACTTAAACCTGGGTCTCTCCAATTCTAGCTCAACACTTAAACCACTGTACCACACTAGCTTTCTTTTAATACCAAATTTTAGAATAAGCTGAGTCATTGGGAAACAGAGCAGCCCCATCAGTTTCCAGTTTCCATATGGACTTGGTATTATCACAAAATGAACATTTAATTTTTATGCACATAATCATGTTTCTATTTTTTATTTTTAAGTATAGATTCTATATATACATAAAGGAATGGTATTTGAAGTTTAAACTGAGTCTTCATGGAGGTTCTATGTCTCTGAGCAATACTGCAAAATGTGTTAAGTATTTAAATATAGAAAAGTTTATTATTAGATATTTGTTAAATGGTAGAGGTCAGAAAATGAATTGGTATTGAGAGAATATTGATCAGTGGACCGAAATAAAATTTATGGATGAAATTAGTTTAAATGTAAAAGGGTTACAAGAATACAAGAAACAAAATATAATCTTAGCATATTTAAAATCATTAAGGGTAGATATTGCTTATGTGCAAGAAACTCATTTAATGGAACAGAATAAATCTCTATTAATGAAAGATTGGGTGGGGCAGGTTTACTTGACAGATACTTCGATGAAAGCTAAAGGTGTGGCCATTCTGGTTAGAGAAGAATTCCCAATTGATGTACAAGTTATTACTGATGTAAATGGGTGTTATGTAATTTTGTGTGCCAATATAGCTGAGACTGCAATAGTGATGGTTAATGTTTATGGACCAAATTTAGAATCTCCTATTATGTTTTATGAATGTTTTCAACACTTGAATGAGTATATTTATGATAAACTGATAATAAGAGAAGATTTTAATGAAATATTGAATCCTAAGCTGATAGAAATATACCAGCATGGAAAAAAAAAACCATAATTAATGAGGGAAGCAATTAAGACTTATATGGAAGAGCTGAATTTAGTAGACCCCTGGCATTTGATGTATCCAACTAAAAGAGAATATACATTTTATTCAAAAATGAATTTTTTTAGGCGTGATTATTTTTTAATACCATTGACCTTATATCATCACATTCAAGAATGTAACATTGATGTTTGTTATGTACCTGATCATAGTGCAATTACTTTGAAATGTGTGTTTCAGAAACTAGTTACAGTATCAAGAAATTGGTATCTTAACATTTCCCTATTGAATGATATAGAATTTGTACAACAAATACAGGTAGAGACTTGACAATATTTTGATCTGAATTCAGAAACATCAAGTACCTGAATTTTGAATGGGTAGCACATTTGAGGTAGGATTATTGCTTATGCATGACATAAAAATAAGATTAAAAATAAAAGGGAAAATAATTTGAAAGAGTAATTGAAACATCTATGGGCACTGATGGTTAGATGTCTATCTACAGTTTTGTACAGAGAAATACAGAAAAAGAAATATGAATTAATTACTATAATATCACAGCAGACACAATTTATGCTACAGGTTTACAACGGAGATACTGCGAGAATGGACTAATTGTTGAAAGCAAAAAAAAAAAAAAAAAAGGCAATGATTCCAGTCATTAGAGGTGAAAGAGATGAAATGTATAAAACTTCAATGGATATTAATTGTCAATTTTTAAAATTTTATTCAGAATTATATAGTAAACCAGAGAATGTATCAAATGAAAGTACAGAGGCTTTTTAAAATAAAATTAACTTACCACAGATGACACACATAACCAACTTTTATTTGCTCCACTATCTGAGCTAGTACTCAATACTGAACAAGTAATTATAAAAATGGCAAATGGTAAAACACCAGGATTAGATGGATTTCCTATCAAGTGGTACAAAACATTTACAGATCTATTGATGCCAAAACATCAAGTATATAAAGAAATATTTGATAAGAGAATTTTATCACCGACATTTAATCAGACTTATATTAGAGTTACACCAAAGGCAGGTAAAGATCATAATGTGCTAACTATCATTCAATCTCATTGATTAATGTCGATACAAAGATTCTAACAGCAGCGTTAGCAAACAGATTACAGCAAGTGATATCGTTTGTTATTGATCAAGCAGGGTTTATAAAAACTAGGCAAGCAGCAGACAATATTAGGTTAATTGTAGATTTAATAGATTTGAATAAAAACAAAGATCAATCTGTAATTTTATCATTAGATGCTGAAAAAGACTTTGACAAAATACACAACCAGTATATGTTTGCCATATTGAATAGATCTGGATTTCCTTTAGAATTTATAAAATGGATTAAGATATTATATGAGTCGCCCACATCTAAAGTAAAGGTTAATGGTATGTTTTCTCCTACTTTTCCACTATTTAGAGGAACCAGACAAGGATGCCCACTTTCACCCTTGCTCTTTAACATTTGCGAGGAACCCTTGGCTTGTGCTATTAGACATCACAGAGAGATCTACGGAGTAATACATAATTCAGTTGAACATAAATTGGTTTTATTTGCAGATGACATTCTTTTGTTTATTTCTAAACCTCATACTACTGTTCCAGTGTTGATGCAAATGATAGATACCTTTAGTAAAATAGCAGGATACTCTATTAATTGGTCCAAATTGGAATTGATGCCAATAGTATTGTATTTGTATTCATATTGAATCTATTAAATACTTAGGTATGTCTATACCAAAGGATATAACTCAGTTAGCAGCATGTAATATATTCTGAGAGGAATTCCAGTTTTTATATCTGGAAAATATTTTCAGAAAATAAATTCTTTGTTTACAAAATTTCTATGGGGTTCTTCAATTCTGAGAATATCTTTACAGAAAATGCAATTATCAATTAATAAGGGGGGATTTGGTCTTCCAAATCTGGAGCTATATAATCAAGCTTACCTATTGTAAAGTATTAAATACTGGAAGCCAACAATTGGTGCTAATTTTCCGATTTGGGCAACTTTGGAATATACATATAAAACACCTTTCGTCAGATGGACAGTAGTAGGATCAAAATACACCAAAACTCTAAGATCTCTGGAAACAATTTTGTCAGAAAGCTATGGAACATAATGTCTAATAAAAAAAAGATTTGACCCTTTTTCTCATGCCAAACTGACTTTATGGGGAAACCCAACTTTAAAAATTGGGAAAAAGATGGTGATATGGAAAAATTGGATGGAAGCAGGGGTATTGACTTTGGACCAACTGATGATGGAGATGAATTTTTAACATATGCTGTGTTAAGAGATAAATATCATCTACCAGGTGTAACCCAATGGCAATATTTACAATTACAACCTTTGTTAACAACATTGTTTGGGTTGACCAGCAGCATTTTCAGCTTCTGAGACACCTGAGATATTAGAACAACTTGTTAAATCCTTTAAAACCAAAAAAAACTACTATTAGTTTATATAGATATTTGTTATCAATAAATCAATTTGATATGCAGATACTAAGAGATGAGTGGAATAAAGAATTAGAGGTTCCTATATTACCTAGGCAATGGGAGAGTGTCTTAACTTCTATAGCAAGAGTGTCAGTGGACTTTAAATTACAACTTACACAGCAAAAAATAATATTTAGAATTTATTGGACTCCACTATGAATGTACAGAAAAAGACTGTCAAAAACCGCATTTTATTGGAGATGTAATAAGGACAATGCTTCTTTAGAACATATGTTTTTTACAATGTCCTATACTTATCAGGTTTTGGGAGAAAGTACTGAACTATATAAATATGATTGTGCGACAAAAGCTAAAATTTTCAGAGGATAATATTCTTTTGAACTATACACCTAGTATATGGAACTTGACAACTGGACAACGTAAATGGATTCTCTGTGCCCTTATTATGGCTGAAAGACTGATATTGCAACATTGGAAAGATAAATGTATGGCCCCATTTAGTATATGGATTGAAGACCTGATTACACTTGCTACTTATGAGTGGATTGCCTATAGACGTAGACTTTGTATGGACGAGTATAATGAAACATGGGACTCATTTATACAAAATACATTGGGTTAAAAAAAACAGGATAGTCCCATAACTCTATTAGAAATATATATGTACATGAACAACATTTGTATTAGATAAGAATATATAGAACTGGAACTGTATACTATTATAATGATATGTTACCTTTTTGTTGTTGTACTTTTTCACTTTTATGTTAAAGCACTTTTATATATTTTTTCCTTTTCTTGTAATAAAAAAATTTAATAAAAAACCCCCAAACAAACATTTTTAGAGCACAATACAACTGTTTGGAGAGGTTATGATTTTGCACATAATACCATCACAGCATTAATACCCCTCCTGGTAATGCAAATATGCAGACAAACTGCATCCATGCACCCACCTTTGAGAGAAACTAGCTTGTGGATCTGTAGCCAAGCAGACATGGCCTTAAGCTTCCACATCAACTTCATTCTTAATTTTGGAATCTGAGGATCAGTGGTGTGTACATTGCAGCACGACTCTAGAATTCCTTTTATGCATGCCATCTCTCTTGAATACCAAGCATGATCACTTGTCCCTGTTCTCACTTTTCTACTTTCCTAGCAAGTTCCATACCAGCTCTGCACCTAAAAACACTTTGATAATTTGCTGCCATAAGCCATCTCTGAAGATCTGAAGGTCCTCAACGTGGGATATATTTTTTTTTAAATAAAAAGATGAGGGACTGCCTTCAGTTGGCTGTTTATCACATTAGGGATCATAAAGTTTAATAAGTGAAACTCGTACGGCAGTCAAGAAAGCCAGATGGTGGTCACAACTCAAAATGAAGAATGCAATGGCTGCTACTATTACTAATGATTAGCTTTCCTTACTCCCTCCATTGTTTGACTACCCTTGTGTTACAGCAGGAGGTGTGTTCTCTTATTTTTGCCTGGTTTTTTTCATTGTGGACCTGCACATCATGTGATGGCTGTTGTTGCTCTCTCCTGTAATGTGTAACAGCTATCAGAAGGTCATCAGCTTTCACATTTAATGCTCCATGTCCCTGGCTGTCAATAGCAGAGGATTTTTCAATGTTGCATCAAAAGTAAAATTCCTTTCGTTCATGGAGGAGAATTGGAGGATGCCATTTTCAGAGAAATCTCTTGCTCTTCTTTTTGTTTTTATTCTCTTTTATTGTATTGTGTAAGCTACCCAGAGTGGTCTTGAGTCAAGTGACCTCTAAGTTCCATAAGATGATAGATAGATAGATAGATAGATAGATAGATAGATAGATAGATAGAGATAGTGTTGCTCTGAGAACACTGAGGAATATGACTCAGCATAGTTTTATTCCTGCATTTAAAAGTATTCAAAATGCCTCTCCTGATGCAAATGTCCCCTTTATTTATTTATTTTTATATATATATCCAGAGCGGCTGGATAGCATAGTGGAGAGCGGCTGGATAGCGTAGTGGTTAGAACACCGCCTTTGATGCAGGAGACTGGGGTTCAAATCCCGGCTGGTACCTACCTTACCAGTAGGGGCCCTTGGGCAAAGACCCCCTAACACTTCACCTGCCTACCTCAAATATGAGAGTGACACGAACTAAGAGAGTCATGCCGGCTCGGACGTCACCCGGATTAACAAGGTCCGCGTCAGATGTTGGGGAACCAGGACAATCTGATGTTAAGTGGGCTACTGGAACAAACCATACATGGACGAGACAAGAGAACTTGGAATTGATGGAATGCTACTACAACAGCAGACCTAATGAGAGGGGATATATGAAACGTATGAGGGAACTGTGGATAGACAGAAGGCCTACATCCACACTAACTGAGAAACAACTAGTTACCCAGCGCTTCAACATAGTGAAGAGGAAGCTGCTCTCACAACTTGAGATAGACCAACTCCACATTACAACCCGGACTCAAGCAGACCTAGAAGAACAAGCAGATGTGCAGCCAACACCTGAAGCTGGAATGTCACTGCCACCCCTTCCATTACAGAGCACAGCAGCTGATATGAGGCATAAGATCATGGATAAACTAGCTATAGTCAACCCTCGAGTCCAATTACCAAGGCTCAGTGGAGAAGTACCATCAGATAGTATGCTAGAAGACAGAGCCCTCCAGACAATCCCTACTACCACCATAACTGAAACCAATGAATTGGTATATGCTACAGCCGCTGTAATCCTGGAAATGCTTGGCTACACGATCAAGAAGAACAGCAGTACATACCCACCCTGGAAAATGAGATTGGAGGCTAAGATCAAGGCAACTCGGAGAGAAGTCAGTCAGCTGGTGGAACCACAGAAGCATGTGGAGATTAGGGATAAGACTCGGCTACTGAAAAAATATATGGGCCTGACTCCATCTGAAGCCCTAGAGACTGCTAAACAAAGGCTCACAGCACTGCCTGCCAGGCTAAGGAGATACACTAGAGAAGCAGAGGCCAAGAAGATAAATGCCCTGTTCTCCAAAGAACCATCCAAAGTGTACTCCCAACTGCAGTGCAACCACAGAGTAACAGCTGAGCCACCAGCAGCAGAAACTGAACAGTACTGGAAGAACATATGGGAGAAAGAGAAGACACATAACACCAGTGCAAAGTGGCTGCAGGACCTGAAAGCAGACCACAGCAATCTCCCAGAACAGGAACCAGTCACCATCACAGTAGCAGACATCCAACAGCGGGTCAAGAACATGAAAAGCTGGACAGCACCTGGCCCGGACATGATCCACACCTACTGGCTAAAGAAACTAACAGCAGTGCATGAACGCCTAGCAGCACAGATGAACCAACTGCTAGCAGCAGGCTCCCACCCGGACTGGCTAACACAAGGAAGGACAGTGCTGATCATGAAAGACCCCCACAAGGGAACAGCACCATCCAACTACCGGCCAATAACCTGCCTCCCCACAACATGGAAAGTTCTATCAGGCATCCTAGCTGCCAAGCTACAAGACCATATGGGCCAGTACATGAGCACAGCTCAGAAGGGCATTGGGAACAACACCAGAGGCTCAAAACACCAGTTACTCATAGATAGAGCAGTTGCCCGAGACTCAAGGTCTAGGCAGACCAATCTGAGCACAGCCTGGATTGACTACAGGAAAGCCTATGACTCAATGCCACACACATAGATCTGTGAATGCCTGGCACTATACAAAGTCAACAGGACACTAAGGACCTTCCTCAAGAACTCAATGGGACTGTGGAAGACAACACTGGAAGTGAACTCAAGACAGCTCGCACAAGTGGCCATCAAGTGCGGCATATACCAAGGTGATGCACTGTCCCCACTGCTGTTCTGCATAGGCTTAAACCCCCTCAGCCAGATAATCACAAGATCTGGATATGGGTACAAGTTCAAGAGTGGAATCACCATCAGCCACCTCCTCTACATGGATGACATCAAGCTGTATGCTAAGAGTGAACGAGACATCGACTCACTGACCCACCTGACACGGATCTACAGCGAGGACATTGGGATGTCATTCGGACTGGAGAAGTGTGGCAGGATGATAGTAAAGAGAGGGAAGGTAGTTAAGACCGATGGAGTGGAACTACCAGTGGGCCAAATAGCAGACATAGAAACCAGCTATAAATACCTTGGTGTCCCACAGTCACATGGGAACCATGAGGAGGAGGCAAGGAAGACAGCAACATCCAAGTACCACCAAAGGATAAGACAGGTCCTGAAGAGCCAGCTTAATGGGAAGAACAAGATCCATGCCATCAACATGTATGCCCTGCCAGTCATCAGATACCCTGCTGGTATAGTGAGCTGGCCAAAGGAAGACATGGAGGCTGCCGATGTGAAGACCCGGAAGCTCCTCACAATGTACGGAGGTTTCCACCCCAAGTCCAATACCCAGAGACTGTACACCAGCCGCAAAGAGGGTGGGTGGGGTCTGATGAGTGTCAAAGCCACCGTCCTGGATGAAACCCGGAGTATCCAGGAGTACATCAGTAAGAAGAGAATGCTTCAGGCAGCAGCAGACATGGGAGGAAGTTCGAGCAGAGGAAACGCCATGGCAAGACAAGCCCCTGCATGGGATGTACTATCGACAGATAGCTGAGGTGGCTGACATTGGGAAATCCTATCAGTGGCTGGAAAGGGCCGGACTAAAACACAGCACTGAGGCACTGATCATAGCAGCACAAGAACAGGCACTAAGCACCAGATCCATAGAAGCAGGGGTCTACCACACTAGACAGGACCCAAGGTGCAGATTGTGCAAAGAGGCCTCAGAGATAGTCCAACACATAGTGGCAGGGTGTAAGATGCAGGCAGGAACAGCGTACACTGAACGGCACAACCAAGTAGCTGGCATTGTGTACAGGAACATCTGCACAGCATATGAGCTAGACCCCCCCCAAGTCCAGATGGGAGATTCCACAGAAGGTCGTGGAGAATAAAAGGGCTAAGATCCTGTGGGACTTCCAGTTCCAGACGGACAGGCAGGTACTGGCCAATCAACCAGACATCGTGGTAGTAGACAAAGACCAGAAGACAGCGGTAGTGATAGATGTAGCAGTGCCAAGTGACAGCAACATCAGGAAGAAGGAGCATGAGAAGTTGGAGAAGTACTAGGGCCTGAAGGAGGAAATCGAGAGGATGTGGAAAGTCAAGGCCAAAGTGGTCCCAGTGGTGGTAGGAGCACTTGGGGCCGTGACTCCTAAGCTGGGAGAGTGGCTCCAACAGATCCCAGGAACAACATCAGAGCTCTCTGTGCAGAAGAGTGCAGCGCTAGGAACAGCTAAGATACTGCACAGAACCCTCAAACTCCCAGGCCTCTGGTAGAGGACCCGAGATTGAGGAAGACACATACCACCCATAGGGGTGAGAAGGGAATTTTTTTTTTTTATCAGTAAGGCTGCATTATTATCACTGAGATTAAAGAACCATTTAAGGGACGAATTACAATGGCTTGCCTAAATCCAGGCCAATTAGCCTGCCCATGGCAGAAATGAAGTTGTGATTATATGGCTGAGCAGTATACAGGATGCCTATTTCCAAAAGCCATATCCAGCAAGAGTATACCAAAACCTAGAGCAAACTGGAAGAGTAAGTTACAAATGTATTCATTCCATACTAACTGTCATATTCCCCATTCCCTACAGAAGTGTGTAATTCATGATAGATGTTACACACAGCCCTTTAATCACCAGCAAGGAATGACTCTTAACCCAGTTTAAATCTGTAGTATACAGTCCTGGAAATAGAAAGGAACATTTACATTATACCAAGCATGAAAAGCCAATGTAACAAGGAATAAATCATGATTTTCAGCATAACTCTGAATGGGATTTGTATGCGTGAGGAAAATAATGCACATAAACAGCACCAGAGTGCCTCTTATGCAGCTCCCATGGTTGTACATTCAGACATTAAGCTTTATCTGTTCTCAGCATTAACTTAGATTCTGCTTACACTTCAGCAGCGCTCTCGCTGTCAAAAGAGAAGTTGTCTATTGCCTAACCAGCTTTAGGGCCTTCAGAGGAATTCCAGAGGAGCTTGAATGAAGACAAATGATACACCATCTGCTAGAGGTATAAGTTTAAGCAGATGGACCAACATAAGTTGCAAACTCCTGAACACAAGGAACGAGAGCACCTCTGACCAAGCCATCTCTGCTCTACAAAAAGACAAACAAACAATGCTGGGACTTTAATTTCAGAGATGGGTGCGTATTCAGAACAGAAGAGGGTGGATAATCCTATTTGTGATGTGTGTAAATATCGTCCATTGGGAAATCAGTCTATTTATTTCAGGGCTTGCCAACCTACAGCCCCAGGGATACTATAAAGACCCATCTTTACAGCTCTTGGAAGCCCTTCTGACCATACCTGCTGGAAACTAGTGAGTCAATGCTCTGCCATTTCAAGGCAGGAAACTCATGGAAACCATAGGGTAAACCCTAAAATATGTACACCCGGGGGGGGGGGGGGGGACAAAGAACCAGCTCCTCAAATACAGTCTTGCTCACGCACATGTGGATCCACTCACTTTGCAGCCCTCAGCTCTCTAAAAACAGTCTATGTGGCCCTTGACCATCTCCATGGCTTTCTATTGGAGAGTTTTAAAAATAATTTAAAAACACACTGCATGAAAAAAGTATTAGGAAGCTCCTGGTAGGACAGCACATATGGCCAGTGAATCACATTTGCTTTGGTGGATTACAATTCAGTCTACACTATTAAGCAATATACCATATCCCTCCCCCCCATAACATATGCGTACATCCTATGGCTTGGGCCACCATGTGATTAGATGTAGCCCCTCTATAGCTCATTATTCTGTTCCCCACCAGCAGTAAAACTCTATGCTGCTCTTATTCTCTGTCTTCTCTATGCGTGAGAAAATGGAGTTTTCATTCATTTTAAGCCTGGAAACAACTGGGAAGTAAGGAGATAGCAACCATTGGGGATATGTATGTATTGATTGATTGATTATGTGCTATCAAGTTGTTTTCAACTCCTAGTGACCACATAGGCAGATTTTCTCCATGAGGGCCTATGTATGCATGTCTTAAAATATAATTGTAAAATAATTACATACATACAGAGAACCATATTTTGTGTGTACGTGTGTGCACGTGCTTGACTTAGTGTTGACTCCTGGTGACTGCCTGGTCAACTCCCTGCGATTTTCTTGGCAAGATTTTCAGAAGTGGTTTGCCATTGCCTGCTTCCTCAGGCTGAGAGAGAGGGACTGGCCCAATGTCGCCCAGATGGGTTTGTGCCTAAAGCAGGACTAGAACTCATGGTCTACTGGTCTCTAGCCTGGTGCCTTAACACCAAACTGGCTCTCATAGAGAACAATATTAGCATTTAATACATTTAATTTCTGTTCCCTGCCTGCTTTTAGAAATCTTTTTTATGTGGCCCTGGTTTCTTTTTCATGCTGTTCAACATGCTGTTCCAAATCTGGTGTGGCCTGTTGCCTAAAGAAAGTTGTACCCTTATCTTTGCTGTCCTACCAGTAGCTTTACAACTGAATGTGTCAATATGCAAATTATAGATGTAGACATTGATACACAGACGTGGATACAATACACATATATATCTGCCTGAGAAAGTAGAGGGTGGTGGGGGAAGCATTCATGATATGGGAGCTCCTTTTGGCTTAGCAATCACAAATTGTGCAGGTTACATATTAATCAGTTTGACTATGCATTAACTGATGAAAACCTTATGCCCTTCCCTAGCACATACTTGCTTGCTTTTTTCCAGCTATAATTGATGTGCTTCCTACAGCAAGAGAAATTACCTCGCTGTTTTCCAGCTGAAACAAAGCTTCCATTTGCTGCATAGTCAATACACCCAGGGTCGTGCTTATTCCTAAAGTTTCCCTACTGGTTATTTTCTCAGCCTGGCTTGCTTTATGACCCTTATGCACCAGTGCCTCTGAATGTTACTGCCTCAATCTGAAATCCCCATCCCATGTTGGCAGTTCCTGTAGCTAGTTCTCCAAATCCCACAACCTTGACTCAAATGTGTACAAGGGACTCTTCCGGCAGATACAAGGCAGGCCCCTGTGCTTGCAAAGAGCTGCTGCAGCTCTCTCTTGTTTGGAAGGCTCCATTTCTTTTGCAAATCTTTCGGCATCCTCGAGCAACTCTATCTGATGGACTCGGCATGTCACTCTGGGGCTCAAAGTTAAGTAAGCATTAAGGGAACATTCATATACTAGCTTGTATCATGCACACGGGGCCACTTCACATGCTGCCTAACAAGGTAGGGAAAACATGCACACCATGGCTTCTGGATTTTTTTCCAACCCATAATAACAATTCTGTTCTAGGTCACATGATTAGAAAGGAAGAGAGGCTTAGAATTGAAAATATTCCAAGCTGCTGCCCCACAGACTCTGCCACAGCTATGCATGGGGAATTTTTTTCTCTGCATTTTTTTCTTCTGCAACTCCCAGCTGCACTGAGTCCATTTTTTAACTCAGTCTTTCTTTTGTCAGCTTCTTCCTCCACCCCAACGTTGGCCTTGTATTGTTCTGTTTTCAAAGAGTTGTCCTTATGACAGGTAGACATGACTCTATGACCCCCTTTATGCAAGTTCTTCCCAACCTTCTGTTGGGTTGGAAAATATGACAATGTTTTCATATACACATAAAGCAAGATAGGCATCTCGTTTGATATCATTTCACAGGGGCATCCATAGCGGGATATACAAAGGGCAAGGCTTTGATTGTGTGGGCACAGCTGCGTATTAACTTTTTGGACCCCAACCCACAGAAATGTCAGTACCTGATATGCGAAATATACAATACGCAAAGCAGTTTCAGTTTTAAGTATATGTTCATATAATTAAGTGAAACTCTGTCATTAACAATACCACACTATATATTTAGGAAGGCTGCCTCAGTGCTTGGTACTGATGCCATGTTCCAGCCCCCTGCATTCAGTCCTGAGATCTGGACTTCAGACTTTTGGTGGCCCTGGGCTTCATCTGCTGCTACTTAATGTAAGGTCAGTCTACAATCAGGCCTTTGATTTGATCATGGATGAGAAGTCCAACCTGGTATGCATTACTGAAACTGGCTGGGCATAGAAGTGTGCGTGGGGTGTTACTCTCTGAAAATGTGCCCACTTGGGTTTTGGGTACAGCACCAGCCATGATTCTGGGGCAGGGGCAGGGGCAGGGGCAGGGGCAGGGGCAGGGGCAGGGGCAGGGTGTGGCTATATGCATCTGAGAATCTCTGGTAGCTTCCAGGGATGCTGTTCTGGAAATAACCAAATATTTGTCCCAGGTTGTGAAGTTGGGCCTTAGCAATCTGATGGAGTTGTTGTTAGTATACCAGCTTCCATACTGCCTAGCTGCTTCCTGTCTGAGCTGCTCAATGCTATGGCAGAATTGTCAGTGGAATTTCCCAAACTTATATTTCTGGGGGATTTCAATTTGCCTTCTTTAGGTCCAGAATCAGAAGCAGGTCAGGAGTTCACAGCCACCATGACCACAATGGATCTGATTCAGGTTATAGATGGCCTGCTGAAGACCTTCACCTTTAATTCTGGATATGGTAGCAATTTAGGGGTCCTTCTGGACTCACATCTCTTGCTTGAGAAGCAGGTGGCAGTTGTGACCAGAAGGGCCTTTGCACAATCTTTCTTGTGTGTCAGTTGCTCCCATTTCTGAATCAGATAGCTCTGCTCATGGTCACTTATGCTATAATTGCTTCCTGGTTGAACTGCTACAATGTACTCTAAATCTGACTCCCCTTGAATAGTATTTGGAAGCTACTGTGGTGGAGTGCACCACAGTATGACCACACAACATCACTGCTGTTTTGGCTGCACTGGATCCCATTAGGCTTCCAGGTGCAATTCAAGGTGCTGGTTGTCACCTTTAAAGCCCTACATGGCATGAGGCCAGGTTACTTATGGGACAGCCTGTCTCCAATGGTTTCTGCCTGTCCCCCTGGATCTGGCAGGGTAGGAATACTCCAGGTCCCTTCTGTAAAATAATGCCATCTAGTGGGACCTAGGAGATGTGCCTTCTCTGTTGTGGTGCCTATCTTTTGGAAGGGCCACCCTCCCAAGATCCAGATGGCCCCAACCCTGCAGGCCTTCTGGAAGGCTTTCAAGACTCAGGCATTGTGGCCACAATGAAGCCCAGTATGTGTGTTACAAGGCAATTTCATGAGTAGCCTCAGTTATTTTTAACTATTAGTTGGCTTATGGCTTTTATACTGTGTTATTTTATGTATGTTTTGTTAACCACCCAGATTTATTTGGTTAAGATGAGTGGCCATATACATTATTTTAATAAAATAAATAAATAAATAAATGATTACACATCCAATTAACTTTATGGCAAATAGGTGGTTCTAACAATGCCTTAGAAAAGTCCTATTTCTTTTGACTCCCTGCCTAAAGGCAAACAGTAAGTAAAATAAACTAGCAATTCCCCATGTTCGGTAGGCATCTGGCTTCCCTGGTGGAATTATTTATTTAGACACACAATTTCTCTTTGAGGGGGGAGCAGTCAATACTGTATCCACAGGGTTGTCACACAAAAAAAATTCCCACCTTCTTCAAGGATGTAAAAGAAATCTACATTGGAAATCTCTGGAAACAAGCAGTGAGATCTGCCCAAAAGTGCCATAGACAGCTGCATTGTCAGAGGGCTACCATCCTTCCATTGTTTTCCAATCAAAAAATTACATACAAAAACCTCAAATGTCTAAGAGAAATGTACTTGGAAGATAACGTACCTCCCCGGCCCCCGAAAAAGAACTTAGAGTGGGAAAATGTATCCTTAACAAGCATGCCATACAGAAATTCATGTAACAAGGAACAACTTCAGATATCTTCCTGGGGGGCAGGAAGTGGGGGAGGCTTCTTGGGAAATTTCCATTAACAACTAAATATAGTGAAAAAGCTGTGAACAACAGCAAAACAACCCTTAAAATATGTAAAAATACCTGACAAGTTGGACTAATGCCCTACACATCCCTGCTTCTGTTTTGCTCTACCTCAATATTGTCTTGTTCAATTTAAGTTAATTTTTGAGATACTTACGCTATATATTTTCTTAACCTGTTCTATATCATCAGCTGTCTCTTGAGGAAGCAAAAAAAACCCAAAACCCAATGCTGTTAATGAAGTGTAGGACATGAATTTCAGTGTCCTGAGGTGAGAAGAAATTAAAAACATGGTTTTGTTGGTCTAGATGACAAGGGTGTGAACATCCTGTAATATCTATTTCCACCTTTAGAGGCAAAAAAAGGGGGGGGGGAAATCATCCTAGTCATGCGGGTGATAGAACCTTTGGTGACTACTGGGTGAAACTGAGATTTTTTCTATCCTGGCTAGTTAAGACCACTAAGTATGACCGACATTATGAAAAGGTAAAGACTCCATGTATTCCTAGCAACAGTACAGAAAAGCTAGGCTGTGTCTTTTTCCAGAATGTTGTGGTTGGTTGGTTGGTTGGTTGGTTGGTTTGGATTTTCCAGATTATCTTACAGCTCTGAAAATTTCTTTCTGGTCTCCCATCAAAGTACTAACAAGCACTGAGCCGGCTTCTTGGGAATTATCACATGATATACTTCAAGAAGAGGCACTGTATTACAATCAAGATTGTTTCAGATGAAATTTGGATTGGTTGCTAGTACCTGCCTCTATCTAGTTTTTATCTTCTACCTAACAGACCCAGTCTTGTTACGCTGAACCACAGTACGTTAACTGCTGGGACTGACTACTTCAATATACTCTGTGTGAGCTTCCCTTGAAGAAAACACACAGGCTTTAACTACCTGCTTCCTAACAGAGATAGTAATTCTGTTCTGTGGAGTCCTTGGTGCTCTCTGAGGTTGATTGTTTGATTGCAGATGTTTCGTTACCTGACTAGGTAACATCATCAGTGCTAGTGAGATGGGGTTGACTCCCTGTTTATATACAGTAGCTTGCCCTGCCAGTGTTGGTAGGGTGTGGTTTTCTCCTTGGTAGTTTCTGTACTGTATAGCAACAGGGAGCAAACCCCACACTCACTGGTACTGATGATGTTACCTACAAACGTCTGCAATCAAACAAAAACCTCAGAGAGCACCAAGGACTCCACAGTTCAACCCTGAGCTATAGATATTCTCTTCTATTGGTAAATCTGTTCTGGTTACCACTTTGATTCTTAAGCCAACTAAAAGATGCTGGATTTAGTTTTTAAAGCCTTACATATAAGAATTAAACAGAAAGTAAAACACCTTTAAGCTTTCATTGCCAAGTAGGTACATATGGGAAGAGGTAGTCTTTAACAGTAAAAAATATTTTATTGCCCATGTTAGTAGTAGATTATAACTTCAGTCAAAGCTTTCAGATATGACTCAAAAACACCTCTTTAATGAGTGCTCAGAACACTTGTAAAATCACCTTCTTTTATTAAAGTTTTGGCTGAACAATCCTATCCTTCTCGTATGCCAGTTGCTGTCTAACCCATAATTTTTCTCCTGTTGTTGCTGGCTTAGATTTTTTTTTAGAATTCTCTTTTAATGCCATTTTATTGCTGTAAATATTCTGAGTTATCAAGAAACTGATATAATTATGTTAAATAAATGGGTGAATTCAGTGTTTGAATCATATTAAACCCACACCATCACCTGGCTATTTATCAACAGTGGAAACATATAACAGAATATAAAAAAAGAATAAAAATAAAAATAGGATTTATAAATTTGAGCTTGATTGTAAATATAAGGTTTATTTAAATGATTAAATTAATAGTAAACTATTTGACAGTAAACCCTATACCTTATCTCTTAATTGCTTGTTGAATTCAATGAGTACAGTTCATTTCTGTATAGGGCAGACTCAATTTGATTATTTCTTTAGTTTAAAATTCTTCCACCAACCACAGGCTTTTATTTTTGTCTGGTGGAAATAAAAGTAAAATCTCCTTCGAGTAGGTCTTCACTTGACCTGATTTCATGGAAATCTACATCAAGTTTTTTGGGAACTGTATGGAAGTGGTTTGCCATTGTCTTTTTCCAAAATGAAAATAAACTCCTGTGTTATTATTTTATTTGTACACTTTTTTCTGAAGAAAGGGTAGTAATGCTATAATCCTCAATTTATTTCTCATGGACATTCTAATTACATTTGTTCCTTTGTATTGTGTGAGTGGGACTTAGACAAAATAGAGTATATATTTTCTGTGCAGACATGGATATGTGTCTTTTTATGTGGGTTTATGTATGTGCACATACATGATTACAGCCTCAATATCATAAATATTCATGTGTGCTGACTGTAAAAAAGAATCCATATATTGGAATATTTAGGAAGGAAAGAAGGAATATTATGACCGCCAATGGAACCCTGCCTTGAATTCCAATAATCTTAGCTTTAAGGGATATTATAGAGGGAATCCAAAATAATAAAGAGATCAGAGCAGCCTATCTAAAAGGAGAGGTTAAAGCATTGTGACCATATTTGTTTAAAAGAGAAACCAAGAATGTTAGCAGGACAGAGGCTTATACAACTATGCATGAAACATAGATACTAGAAAAGGCAGGCACGGTTTTCTCTTCAACCTGAAACAAATTGGCTACTCGCTTAAGATGGACACACAAAGAATTTCTCACATAACAAATTAAATCATGGAATTCACAACCACAACAGCATCATGAATACAGATGGTTTTACATCTAGGCAAATGTATAGAGGCTAGGTTACCAGTGGCAATTCATTATGATTAGGCAGCTACCAGGTCTGGGCAACCCAACTAATGGTGGTGAAGAGATAGTGTGTCTGTCTAGATCAGGGTTCCTCAACTTCAGCAACTTTAAGATGGGTGGACTTCAACTGCCAGAATTCCCCAGCCAGCTGGCTGGGGAATGCTGGGAGTTGAAGTCCACCCATCTTAAAAGTTGCTGAGGTTGAGGAACCCTGGTCTAGATGTTGGCAGCTTAGATCTGGTAGCCTATGCCTTGATCAAACTTTCCCATTCAGGGGCTTGCTTGTTTGCTTATTTGTTTGTTTATATATTTATATCATATATATATATTGTTGGAGCCCCAAGGAGGGCCCATGTAACGCCTCTGCTCCGCGAGCTGCATTGGGTGCCAGTTTGCTTCCGGATCCAATTCAAGGTGTTGGTTATCACCCTTAAATCCCTACATGGCGTGGGACCAGGTTATCTAAGGGACCGCCTCTCCCCTATGACTTCAACCCGTCCCACCCAATCACACAGAGAGGGCATGCTTCAGACCCCCTCAGTGAAAGAACTTCCACTGGCGGGGTCCAGAAGGCGGGCCTTCTCTGCGGTAGCCCCCGCCCTTTGGAACATTCTGCCCCCGGGAGTGCGATTGGCCCCCTCACTCCTGGCCTTCCGTAAGGCTTTGAAGACCTGGTTCTGCCACCTGGCCTGGGGTGGGGAGGGAATACCTCAAGCATGGGGATGGCTAGCCCCATAGTGGCCTTCTGCCTTCAGCTTCAGATTTTTCATCCTCTTGGTCTCTCCTTCTTCTTTTTAGTAATGTTTTTAATTAAGGTTTTATGTATTTATATATTTTATGTTTTTAATGTTTATTGTGAATCGCCCAGAGTTCCCCCATTGGGGAGAGATGGGCAGTTGAAAAATTTAATTAATAAATAAAAATAAATAAATAAATATAGCCACCCCTCTCACACAGTGACTCTGAGCAGCGTACATAATATAACAAAATACATAAAAGTAAAATACATAAAAACCAATAAAACCACAAATTAAATTAAAAATAAAGTAAAAGAACAAAACAAAACAAAACGGTGGCCAACATACAGAGAGTGCATCAGTTAACCAACACATAACCATCCAGCAGGCTCCACTCTACCATGGGATCCCCAAGCTTGTTGACAAAACCATGTTTTGAGGGCCTTCTGGAAGGCCAACAGGGTTGGGGCCAGCCTTATGCCCCCAATTACTAGATACTCGGGACAAACAAGAGAAGGATTGTCCCCTCCTGCCTTGCCTATATGCTTTTCAGAAATCTCTGGCCAGCTCCTGCTCCTGCTCTAACGAATGCAGAAAGCTTTTCCTTTTTCTCTCTTCCTAGATCTCTTCCCCTCCCCTGCTTTTCTCTGAGTCCAGGCAAATCCTCCCAAATGTATGTGTAATTGAGGGAATAAAGCTAACTAAAATGAAAAGCTGCCAAAGGGGACAAATAAATGGAGGCGGGGTTGAGCTAGGACTATGTGATGGTGGAAGAGAGGCCTTGTTAGCATGAGCTGTCAATATAAATCAAGGGCAGCTCGTGTCACCCTCGCTCCTAATGATCCCAGAGAAGTGAATAGGGGAGGGGGAGAAAACAGCACACAAAGAAGAACCTGATCAGAATAACCATCCAAGGGGACCGTTGCTCTAGAGGGGAGACTTTCAGCACTCTCACGTCTCCTGAGTCTCCTCTGGGGGATGAACAGCTGAAGGAGCCCCAGGAAGCTCCCTGGAGGAATTGAGTTATTCTCCACATTTAGAAACAGACACAAGACATCCTGCTGGCCGCACACAGGATTAGCTGCTCCTTTTCTCCAGAACTAAGGGTGCTTCTGGGATGAAGGTTTATAGTACTATCAGACAAGACAGAGTGCATCTATTCTGTCATTCTCTCCTTTGTGAATCTCTGTGTGTGTGTGTGGGTGTGCAGAAAAGATCCAAGACACAGTGGGAAAGCTGGAAGAAATAGAAATGGAAGTCTGCAATGCCTGGACTGCTTTATAAAACTCTATGAATGTTAGGTTTATTGCAGAAAGAAAGCCCAATTTGGAAGTACCACTAAGAAAACAAAGATGAGAAAAAACTACCAATTGCACCGTGCATGTCTTCAACCAAAGGGCTTCAACCAGGAACTTCTTGAAACGCTAACACTTTCGGGTAAATGCAGCAACATTTGTCCTTCCCTAATTTGGCCATTTTAGTAATACTGTTCTACCGATATTGATACATTTAAAAATAAACACAATAAATGTCCTAAAACATTTTTCCATAATATTTCAAGGCATGGGGCAAATACGCTTATTTTGGGCCTATGTCACATTTACATATTTTTTGCTTATAATTCCAGGACATTTCTGCAATTCCTTGCCAAAATGCATACTTGAATGCATCTTTTCTCTCATATTAGGCACTGAAGTTCAAAAGTTTATATTTTTAAACTGTCAAAGTATGTCACAACATTATTCAAATTTGGTCAACAAAGTATAGATAAAATAATTTAATATAAGTACCTGTAAAGTCTGGATCCTACAAGTATATGACACTAAGAGGTAATTAAAACTATTTCAAATATTTACTGGACTGTAATTGTTACAGTGAATTAAGAGGAGGAGAAAAGGAGTATCTAAGATAAGCTCCATATATCAAGTTATGAATTTCCTCATGTAATCTAACCCTATAACCATTTATTTTCTTTGTTTTTTACATTATTGATAGTTTCTTAGATGTAATTCTGATTCCTGCTAACCTTAAGGAAGGCAGAAGAGCTTTCTACACTCAACATTGGGTTGGCCAACTCTAGAGTCTGAAGTGAAGGAATGCAGGAAGACCCGTAATTCACATCATGTTATCGTCTCTCTATCCCTCATTTGCCTCCCCTTTCAAGACAGACAGGCAGGTACATTATTGTAACATTTGTTATAAAATGTTGTGAAATACAGGTTGCCAGGAACAGAATTTGATGGGAACTGGAAACATGCAAGGATGAGAAAAGACATGACAAAAGGTAGCCGGAAGAAAAAGGGAAACAATGTGTCATGTAAAAGGTAAAAAAGAGAGCTAACTGGGAATAAGAACTGACAGATAGCAGACAGTCAAATGAAATCATAGTGATTGAGGGCACCTAATGAAAGAACTTCTTCAGAATAATATTATTTCTTTCTTGAGGTGGGGATGTACAAAAGTTACCTTGATTTTTCACCAACATTTATACCTTCTTGCATGTAAGCATGACATGTTATGCAGCACAATTATTCTCCCACACCCAGGATATGGTGGTTTTATTTTTTCCCAATGTGGGTCCAGATTACTGGGTGGGAAACCAGTGTGGCAGAAGTCAAAGTCTGCGGAGTTACATAGGGGACCTTCCCTCTCAGATCATCCCTTTGCTGCTTTCCTTCCCCCTCCATCTCCCCAAGAATGGTGTTCTGGAGAATTGTTTGGACCTCTGGACCAGACTTTAAAGATAGCATACATGGAACAAGAAACTAGCCCCTCTTAGTTCACTTATGGAAGATGTTCCACCAATGAAAGAGGCACATCAAGCCCCACCCATTCTGAATTGCTTGCATAACCCTGTTTGACAAAGCCTAATTGAATGCTGCAATTGTCATTCAAAAGAGCAGACAGAATTACAATGCTACACTATGTGCTTCACATTTTACTGAAAGAAGTGGAAGGAAAGCAGCATATTTTTAAGATAATTTGCTGTCATTTCTTGTGTTTATATCACAACTATAACAGTGTTATTAGCTCCACCCAGAAACATCTGCTTCTGGATGGAGGCTTTGTTATCAATATACTTTTGGTCTAAATGAGAGAACTAACCCAAGTGATGGGTGTGAATGCCTGTGTGTTGAATGCCTGTGTGTTGAATGGGGGAGCAGAAATTGGCAATGATGGACTTGTCCAAGGTGATATCTGGCCCTGTACACATAGGTAGACATATACTTCACATCATCTTTACCTTAAAGCAGTTAGTGGGTGATCTGGACATGGAGGACATTAGACCGAATAGCATCATTCAGCCATTTCCTACCCTGAGTAAACTGGCTCATAATGAAACTGGTTTTAAAAATCCCTTTCCAGATTTCAACTCCTTTCTCCACTTTAGCCACAGTGATAGCCAGGCATTCTGATTGAACATGGCTCCTGTTTGCTGCGGCGACCACATTGATGGTCAGTATCCAGGATGATCTGTCCTTTCAGGACTCCCAAGAGTGACCCACTGCCACTGTAATTAAGTCCATCCATCTTCTGCTGGTTGTCCTCTTCTTCTTTTTTCTTCTACCTTCCCCAACTTTATGGATTTCTCAAGGAAGCTGGGTCTTCACATAATGTGATAATTTGAGCCTGGCCATTTGTGCCTCCACTGAGAACTCTGGATTGATTTGTTCTAGAGTCCATTTGTTTTCTTTTTCCAGAAATGCTGAAACAGAGTCTCAATAGGTGGGTTGTCTTAGCCCCCTTATTCACCTGCATCAACATCTCCCTACAGATCCCAAAAGAATGGAACAACCATATTACAACGCCAATATATTGAAAAGGCAAGAAAACCAACCTGGCTAACTACTATCCAATCAGCCTATAATTAGTAAATTATACACTAAACATTTTTACCATAAGCTTGCTGATTGGATGGTTCAAGAAAGAATTCTAGCAGTGGAAGAAGCTGGCTTCAGATCAGATTTTCCTATTACTGACTAATGTTGCACCACCTTGCTGCAAAGTACACTAACCCTCCTGGAGATGCTCTTTATGCAGCTTTTATAGATCTGAAAGTGGCATTTAATTCAATCCCTTGAGAAAGTCTGTGGCAAACTGGCAGCTTCCTTTATTGATTGCCAATTCCTATAATTAATCATGAAAGTACTACACCAGGCATCAAGGTACTACAATGTAGCTCCAATGTTCAAATAATGGAGAATTGACTGATCCTTTTCCAACTTCTAAGGCAGTCAAACAGAAATATATTCTGCCCCCCCCCCCATTTAAATTTATATAAGCAATATTAATCAGGCCCTTACTAAAGTTGAATTCCACCCTCCTTCCCTGGCCATTCTGCTACATGCTGACAATGCTTAATCTTGTCTGTATCCCAAGTAGGATTGGGATGTAGTTTTCACATGTTAGTTTCCTACTGCCATCCTTAAATGCTAGAAATTAATCATGTGAAAACCAAGGTGATTGCATTCAGCAAGTGCCATGCTCATCACTCCCACATTACTAAGATAACAATGATCAAGTTGAGCAGGTGAAGGCTTTTCAATAATTTTATATTTATTTCCAGATCATCTTCTTTCTGGAAGCTTTCACTCTTCAAACCTTTACTTGTGTGCCCAAACAGCCTTCAACACAGTAATTAGACACTCAGCTGTAGGGGCCACAATTATGCACCCAAAGTAATTAAACTTTTTAAAGCTAAACTGCTAAGGCTCTTGCTATATGGCACGCAACGTTCAGTCTAAATTCTAGAGATCTCTACTTTGAATTCTCCACTGTAGCTAATGCACACCTCTGACCTGAGCTTGGCTGCATTTCAATTGAGGCTCCATTATGACTCTGCCAGTTGAGGTACTGTCTTTAAAAAATCTCTAGCTCAACAGATACCAGTATCCTTGGAAGAAACAAATGATGGATGATCTGGTTCATTGTGGACTGACCCCCCAATCTCTATCTATGCTAGGCTTGGATGAAGCCTGGAGAGAGCTCAAGCAATGAATTTTAAATCTTGATTTACAAAATGATAAAACCATCATTTCTCAGCTCCACTAAAATGAGCTAATGCATCCTCCCTTCACTACTCCCAAATATCTGTACTGTTCATTACTCCCATCCATAGGAGGTCCTCCCTATTGGCAAGCCTGGATGCTCTCCCCTCAATTGTTCAGGTAGATTCAATGGTATGCCTTATCAAGAGTGTTTATTCAGTTTATTCAGTTTATTTAGTTCATTATTGAAACAGTAGCACATGTACTTCTGAATTGCCCCATCTACCATCTCGTTAATCTCTCCTCACATTACAAACTATTTAGATCATTCTCACAAGGCAATTGTGAATTACCTACTAAACAACCAGGACTGGGAAATCTCTGGAATCATAGTCAAATTTTGTACTGTAGCAATGACAGTTAGAAGGTTTTGGACTTGATCAGTCTTCCAGATATGTTTAGCTCAGACGTGAATAGGATTTAACAAACATCTGAGATATTTTTTAAAAAATGTGTGTTTGGTCCATGAGCATATACAGTGGTACCTCGCGTTACGAATTTAATCCGTTCCGTGACTCTGATCGCAACTCGATTTGGTTGCACTGCGAGGCAAATTTTCCCATAAGGTTCAATGTAAATACAGTTAATCCGTTCCGCCCTCCGAATTTGGTCACGCCGCGAGGCAAATTTCCCCATAAGGTTCAATGTAAATATGGCTAATCTGCCCTCCGAATTTGGTCGCGCCGCAAGGCAAATTTCCCCATAAGGTTCAATGTAAATACATACGGCTCTGCATTTTCTTTGCAGCCATGCTGACAAGCACACCAAAAACCTTCCAAATGCCACAAAACACACCAGAAGCCTCACCAAACGTCTCCTTGCTACCGCGATCTCGCCCACAGGAAGCCGCGACCACGTGGCAGCAGGGCAAATGACCGCGGATCCGGTTCGTAGCGCGGGGCGGAGGTCGCACGGCGAGGTAAATTTTTGGGGCCGGAGCTGATCGTATCGCGAAAAATTCGTAAGGGGGGGGCGTTTGTAACCCGAGGTACCACTGTATTTTAATAAACTTTTAACTTTGTTTTCTTGGCTGTCCATTGCCTGTACAATTCTGATCTTTGTAGGCACTGACACATCATGGGGTATGAATAAGTTTTTCAAGACCTTCATTACCATCTGTGATGGTATGTGGGAATGACTTTGGAAGACAGGAGGAAGATCCCCAGCTGAGGCAACAGTCTGATAAGAGGCAGCTCAGTCTGCAGGTGGGGGAAAAGCATGGGAAGCATTTCAGAAGGGACCCTCTCTAGTTTTCTGGAGACTAAAAAGAGAGGAGGGGAGAAATACTTCCAGCCCTGCAAGATTCTGTTTAATGTAATCTTACAATAACGATAGTGCTAATGCTGTTGGTTGTGCTTCTTGTCTAGACTACCTCAAAAGGCTAACATCACCCTACTGTGCACTAGCTTGCAATATAATTCTTGATTGCTGGCTCCTTTACCATAGATAGTCTATCTTAAAGGCAAAAGCTATTCACCACTTAAATAACTTCACTGTGAATTCTAAGTCTGGTTGCTATACTTGTTGTCATCAGTTTGGTTTTCTATTTAATCTTAATCCCATTTTTAACATGCTCCTTGACTTTCATTATTAGAGCTTCCAGATCATTTCCATTTTCAACTATCAGAGTAGGGTCATCAACATAGCATATGTTATTTTTTTCCCCTCCAATTTTAAAATCATGTTTTTCCAATCCAGTCTTTATACACAGCTTTACATCTCCCCACAGACCAGGCTGGAGATAATGTGAAAATGTGGAGCCAGTCTTGGAGGCTGATATGCCTGGATAGGACAAAGCAGACTGAAGCTGAAACCAAGCAAGACAGAGTTACTTTTTGTTCAGAAGAATTCTCTACCAGCTCCAATTATAACTCTAGATGGGGTGGCACTTCCCTCAAGGAACAGGTTTATGACTTGGGGTCATCCTGGACTCATGGTTACTACAGGATAAGCAGGTGGAGACCTTGGATTTTCCCAAGTTAAGTTTGCACCAGTTGCAGCACTAGCTGGAGTAGAAAGCTCTGACAATGGTAACTTATGCACTTAGTACAACACTATGGGACTAATGCAATGCATTTTATTTAGTGCTGCCTTTGAAGACATCTGAAAGCTGCAATTGGTGTAAAATGTAGTGTCCTCCTTGTTGGTTAACAGGAGTTGCCACAGCCATGTAACACCTGCACTGCAGGCCCTGCATTCCTTGTTTATAGGTTTTCAAGTACGATTCAAAGTGATGGTTTAATCCTATAAAGCCTACATAGTTTGCCTTCTAGACATCTTCAGCATTGTCTTCTTCCAGAACCATAGAATTGACTTGTCTATGTGTGTGCTCCCCAACAAAATCTGTTAACATTCCCCCATTATTGGGAGGTTAAGGGGACAGGAGCTTGCAGATATTGTGTCAGCACAATCTTCCTCATGGAGTGAAGTTAACACCTGCACAAACAGAGCTTTTCCCAGGGATATTTGGGCAATGATGAGTTGGTACCCATTTGTATGGCTATAATGTATTATTACTGTATTGTGGTCTTGGCTTTACCATTGTTTTACTGCTGTAAGCACTGGGAGTCCATACAGATTATAGCAGTATATACAGCAGTCAGTAAAGGACTGACATATATGCATATATACAAACATACATACATATATTTTGAGGATAAGCCCAACACAATAAGGACCTAATCACTGAGGAATAAGTTCTTCCTGGGAGGTGGAACTTGCCACTAAAATTGTTGCTGGTGTTTGGTCACCGCTGAGGGAGCCACACCAGAGATTCCCCCTTTGCTTTTTTTTTTTTTTTGTCTTTGGGGGCAACAAGGACAAATATTGAACTTTTCAAGTGAGAGCCTTATCTCCTTTCCAGATCACCTTATAGCTGCAGTAAAAGGCGTAGCTGGCTTGCAAGTGCTGTTGACAAATGCCAGCTCAACTAACAGGAAAGAAGGGAAATGAAGCCTTGGCCAATAGGAATTCAATCTCTTTGCTCAACATTCAACTAGATTTTCAAGTCATTAACTGGGGATGGGGACTCCAGAACAGCTTGAGAGTCTCTTACTTTCAATTCCACTACTTACAGTGAAGGAAGTGATATAGATGACCGTGAGTAAATGTATGGGACCCTATGGCTAATGGTTCAGGGAATGTAATATCCATGCTGAGGTCACCTTGACCAAAGCAGCTCAGTGTCAAAGCCACATCTGGCTTCAGATAACATTTCACCCAACAGAAGTAGCAACACACATTTTGACCTTGCCTTTCTCTTCTGAAATGTGGGGAAAGATGTAGAAGGGATTTGTGCTTTTGATATACAGAGTTGGAAACTAGAAGCAATTTACACCAATGTTCAGCCTGTAAACCTGTTGGAGATAAAGATGCTTCTTATTTGATTGTTTGTTTTGCTTATTTTCTATTTTCTGCCCATTTACTATTATTCCCTAAATTTTCATTCATCTTCATGGATATCATGTGGTTCATGGGGTTAAAAGTGTAAAGGGCCAGCAATTCAAGGCATAAATGTACATCTTCTTCCCTATTCAAAAGTACAGAAAACAGTAAAAGATGGACCAGAATCACTTCTGATTAATGGAAAGAAGAGAACTTCCTTTTTAGGAAGGCAGTCAAATCACTCGCAATGTATATTTCACCTGAATATGCCATCTTCTGTTTTGTCCTGGTTTTATAAAAGTTTTCTTTTTCTCAAACTTGTTTATGCTTTATACTTCAATTATTTTAATTTTGCTTTGGTGGGTTTGTTTATTGTTAGCTGTCCTGAGTTACTTGTACTTATTGGAAGAATGGAATATAAATTTATAAACAAATAAATACAGACGTACATGACTCTAAATATCACACATTGTTATAGCTATGCTGTTTGCGGCTTTATCCACAAAATAAGGACACACACAAGAAGTTCAGAGGTATTTATGGCATTCATAATCATGAATCCCCCAACCTCCCAATTCATTCTACTACCCTGTTACATGAGTTGGGAGAAAACTACTGCCTAGATAAAGCCAAAGAACAAAATTGCTATTTATTCTTACATCAGACACCCCCAGCCCCCTGCCAAAATCAGACAAAAGGTTCCATTTCTCATAGCAACTGCTCCTCTAACCGATATGGTTGGCTACTCTGTCAAGCAACTAAAGGGGGAAAAAAAAACCAGACATACAATCATCTGACTGTGCTAGAGTGGGAGGAGCGGGAGAGAGAGGAGAGCAGTGACTCTGATTTTCAACAGATTAAGCTATGAAACCAAATTCTGTGGTTCTGATCTCACTTTAGCTATAAATTCATTCAGTGGCCTTAAGCAATCCACCGTCTCCCAACCTCAATCTTCCCATCTATAATATGGATTGTTGAACAACTATATAAAGCATACTGAGTGTGTAAAAATACTGTACAATTTCCAAGTAGGAATAGCAGTTAGCATCTTAGTACCTGCAGTAATAATAAGAGAAAGGATATTATCCTGAGAATCTAATAAGATTGGCTGGTCTAAGAGACACTGATGCCTCAGATGGTAAATCCAAATAGCATGACTTTAATAATATTCAATATTTACATAGGTTTTAGAACGTTCCAAGTATTTCATACAAGATACTGAGCCAAAGATTTCACTTCAAAGATCATTTTCTGAACTGCAAAGGCAAGCCCTTTCTCTTCTGCCAAGTTTTTGGGGAGTGGATACAAACAAAATAAAAAGTTGTATCAAGGGCCATGAGAATATGTGCCTTTGATAGTTGTATCAAGGGCCATGAGAATATGATAGCTTTATCTTCCAGGGTTGTAGCAACTCCCTTTAAATATGAGAAGTTAATAAAACGTATTGCTGAACTGCACTGAAAAATTTGATGACATGACTTACCTACCCATGAAGTATTACAACCTGTGCACGGTGCTGCAAGCTGTAAAAAGTGCTCAGATGTATTGGCAATGGGGGTCTGTAGACACCACTGACACTTCTAGATGGTCCCATGAAACCTAAATGTAGAGCTGAAATCTCATAGGATTTCAAAATCTTGCAAGATTTATTTTTTCATATCCTTTCAGAATCTTGCAAGGTAATAAATATCTGGTGATCTTGCTGGAGTTGGACCATTAAAAAAAAGTATTTTGGGGTACAGTGCCCCACCCTAATGCTCCCTTTCCTCCAGTGCTAGGTGACAAGAGTGTCCCAACATTAGGCTCAACATCACAAGAATGCACCCTGAAATACATCTGTGCACACCTTCCACAACATAGTGGGCAAATAGAGAGAGATGGAGGCTATATGGAAAATAAGGAAATGGGCATTTGCTTCTGCTGCTTGCACTTTCTGTGACTTCATACAGCCACAAGATGAAGATCCAGGGTAAGTTTTTCAGGAGACTAGGAGGAGAGAAACATGAGCATTTTCTACCCACTCACCAATTTCACCCAGCTCTGTGTCACATAAATTGCCCTCACATCTGAAAGGTTGATGTTTGGTCATAAATGGTATCAGGCTGAGGTTCTACCTAAAGTTTGCCTCCCACACTGCCACTATTAGTGGAAACCCACTGTTTCCTTTGGTTTCATTTCATGGTCATCCACCTCTGAATGACAGCAAAAAGAAGGATAAGAGTCGCAACTGAAAACAGAGGAACAAGAGGGGTTAAAAGAAGTGATGGTGGTCAACAAAAAATGTTCCTCACCTGACTGGCTGGTGCTGACATTGATGGCAGCATAATGTGGAGAATCTGGGCTCAGCTCAGTCACGAGATTGACTGCCTGGATCTCAAAGGTATACTGAACACGGGCCAGGAGGTTGGACACTTGCACCCGGCTCTCGGTCAGCCCCACCTGCCGGGGCTCAAACTGAACACTGTCCCCACAGCGGACACAAGGTCCTGGAGAGCCAGTTGGGCACACTTTACAGATGACATTGAAGAAAACATCCTTTCGACCACCCAGATCCTTTGGGAGACGCCAGGTCAGGAGGACATTGGATCCAATAATTTCATAGCTGAGGTCCCGAGGGGCTGATGGGATGCCTACAAAATAGTGGAAAACAAAATCCTGAAAAACTGTAATAGAAAAAAGTCAAACACAGGGGATCAAAGGTAGGTGTCATTACTGTATTTCATTATCTCTGGAGCAAACCAAGCAAAACTTAACTAGAGAGAAACCTTTCTCAAGGAACAATTTTAACCCAAACTTCAAGGATGAAAACTACACAGTGTGGTACCCCAAAGCAGTCTACAGCCATAAGAATTATTTTCAGATTTCAAGAATTGCTGCTACTACCACCAATATGGAACCCCACTTCCATTTTCCCCCTTACCTCTTAAAATCCCCACCACATTTTGCTAATGGAATGGTAAAAATGAGGAAGGATTTCAGTTTAGACCAGCTGTCACTGCCCAACCCAGCCAGGCAATTTATTATTATTTAGGTATTATGAATGTGAACCTAATTTCAGCATTCACTATATTTCTGCTTTGCTGTGCTTTTCAAGATTTTTTAAAGTACAACTTGAATTTCAGCAAAGAATCTTGTGGCACCTTAAACACAAACAAATTTAATATGAGCATCACCGAAACAATGAATGTCACTGAATCATGGCTGGGCACATAATGCTTGCCATGGGGATATACCTTAAAAATGAATTGATTTCCATCCTATTGCTCCTTTAAAAAAATAGACAATTCCCCAATTGATGGACATTCTATTTCATTTTTAAAGATATGTCCAGAAAGCAAATAGCACTGATGGTGAATGTGAGGTGGCTTGGCAGGTAACAAAGGAGAAAGCAGATGTGATCAAGAACGCCAGAAGAGAAGAATCAAGATGGGGACTGAAGTCTCTGTGGTTATATTGATCCCTGTGGATGCTACCAATGGAAGGCCAGTATTATAAAAAGATACATTAGTCTTTAAGAAGCCACAAGATACTTTGCTGTTTTTGAGGTCACGAACCAATGGAATCTGCAGTACCACACACCACTTTCCACCATCACCTTCATTTTCAAACATGTCTTGAGATCATATTTAACAGCCACTTTGTGAATGAGTAACCTCCCCCTTCCCCACCCATCAGTCATCTGTTCCTCATAGCTTTCAATAGGCAACTAGCCTAGGAAGACTGGGGATTCCTGTTCTTTCCATGGTCCTGTGCATGAGGAAGTTCCAAGAGGACAGTTTTGGAAACACACCTCTTTAAGGATGAAATGTAACAGAACTGGACTAGAGGCCCTGAGAGAAGAAGAGAACGAGGGGCTTGAGAAAGAAACCAAAACACAGGGAAGGAAGAATGGAAGAAGCTGGAGGAAAAGAAGCAAACAGAGACTGGGACAGAAGAAGAAGCCAAGTTATAAAAGGAGACAGGGACAAAACTAAGCCAATCCTCCTCATTCTCGGATACTTACTAGTACAGGGGGCATCTGAGATGTCTGAAGAAGCACGGTAATAGTGAGTCTGGCAGGCACATTCACGGGAGCCCGGGATGGAAGCATAGCTGTGGGTAGGGCAAGGACTGCAGGGCGCATCTCCCGCCGATGCTTTGAAGGTGCCCCTGGGACAAGCTATAAATATAAAGGAGACAGAAATGGAGAACAATCTGTTCAATTTCAGCAGATCAGCAACTCTTTTGTGGGTTATGATAAAACTGTAAATGTTACTGAACACAGAAATACCTGCAGAGATTTCTAGTCCATCCTTTCTCAGCCTGGTACCTTATTTCCAAAATTCCCAACTGGCATGCTGGATGGGAATTCTGAGAAATCCAAGGAGGCATCTTCAACCGTGGCTGTGACTAATGCTAGTATTAGTCCTCCCTATTTTCCTATCAGATCTAATTCAGTGTGATGACAGAGAATGACTTTAGATATATATGAATTTCTTGCATATGCTGTCAGAAGAATCAGGGTGTCTGCAGAAATAGTTGCTGGCTTCAAAATGCGGCACAGGACCAGGTGAATGAGGCCCCACCCCTTTTAAACATGTGACACATGCATTGCACGCACATAAAAAGAGGCAGGGGGTTGAACACTGGTCACACTCACTGCTTTGAAGCCAGTGATCATTGCTGTGGACACCCCAAGGATAAAATAAAAAATAGCTTATACCTCAAGGCACAACTTGGGTAAAAACAAAACAAAACACACTTTGAAGGCTACCCTCATAAACGCAATACTCTTGTGTGTGCATGTGAAATCTAAAAAAAGGAGTTACCCTCAGCGTTTGATCTGCTACTATTAATAAGACTTTTTGAGAAACAAAAGCAAACCCTCCAAGTATCCAAAATTCTCCACTCAGGACCATAGTTCCAAACAAAACAAAAAAACACACCCCTATATATTTAATATTATTAAATATTATTAATATATTTCAATATTTATTTATTTATTTATTTCATTGGATTTCTCCACTGCCCGTCTCCCCCATAATAGGGGACTCTTATTGTTAATAATATGTATAATGATATTAATTCGTGTTATTATCTATGCCTGCGTGGTCACAAATTTATATTATATTTTATATTAAATGCTTACAGTATGTGGTTTCCTTAACATGGCTGATTTAAGTCTGATTTGACACCAGGCATTTCTAATTTTACCTGTTACAATGGAATGCAAGATGCTGAAACTAGAGTTTCTGTCAAGCACACAGGATCCAACTGTCTTGTGTAATAGACGTTTATTTTAGCTGAGGATACTGTTTCCTAACAGTGACCAATGTTGATGTCCTTAAAGAAACAGCTGAGATTAAGAAATGAAAATGTTGTCTTTCCTTTGGTTGTGTGCTGACGAAATGCATCTTTGGAGACATTGTGAAAATAAACAACACCCAAAAAACTACAGTAGTCTTTCTACTAATTAGTAGGCAACTTCTCCTATACTTTTATAACAGGATCCTATAGTATTCTAATCATAGTATCCCAAATACAGTGGTACCTTGGGTCAGAAACGCTTCTGTTCACGACCAATTCGGGTCACGAACAGCACCGTTCGCAAAATTTTGCTTCCGTTTGTGAACTCCACATCGGGTGATGAACAGGATCTGCGGCCATTTTCCCTGCTGACACACGTGGTCGTGGCTTCCTGTAGGGAGGGGGACTCTCCCTCCAAGCAGTAACCGCCTCCCCACCCGCCTTCCTGTCCTCCACGCCAGAAGTCACCTCGAGCAAGGTTAGCGTTCTCTCTCTTCATACTGTACTGTACTGTACTTTGTGTCATATTTTTGTGGTTTAAAATATATATATATATATATATATATATATATATATATATATATATATGGTTCAGAACGGATTAACCGTAATTACATTGAACCTTATGGGAAAATTTGATTTGGGTCGCGACCAAAATCGGTTGGCGACCAAATTTGTAGGGGTCAGAATGGATTAACCGTATTTACATTGAACCTTATGGGAAAATTTGATTCGGTTCACGACCAGAGTCGCGGAATGAATTAAGTTCGTGACCCGAAGTACCACTGTACATCTCATTTACTTCTAGATACAGAGTTTCTGGAAACAAACTCCACTGAAAGTGTTAAGTATCTCCTTGAATTCAGTACTCCCAAGCACTGGTAGAGAATCAAACTTTAGAGTTCAGACCACAGATTCTCCTTGGAAACCACTACTTTTTCTTATTAGTTTTTTTTTTTTTAAATAGAATTAGTTTTACTAAATTCAACATTATTGGATAAAAGAAGACACCCAAATGGCTTCTGAAAGCTACTGACATTTTAAAAAATCACTGATAAGACCAAAGTTTTGAAGTTCATTGGTCGTCCAGGGGATGGGGGGTGGGGAGGGGGCAAACGAAGAAAGCCGCACTGCGTGCAATTCCCAAAGGGGCGGAGCTTGCATTACAACAGGCCGATGCTGCTTTCGTCATGTGGGAGGAAAGCCTTCAACCCTGAGGATGTCTCTAAGGATGTCTTACAATTACATTAATTATGCAACCAGCAAACCTGGGTCTGTACCTGTACTGTGCTTCAAGGGAAGATTGTCTAAAAACTCAGGAAAAGCCAACCTGTGCTCCCCGATAGGAGAAATCCAAGGTATAAATATACTCAAAAATGTTAGTCAGGAAACTTGACAATATGAACCAGTGTTAAGTAGGATATGATTTACAGTGTAGATATTCTTTTTTTTTTTTAAAGTAGGAACTAAATCCAAAAACATGATGGTTCAAAACGCTTCATTTTCAAGGAAGCTTTATGTGGTTCCTCCCCTGCCCCATGAATGCCAGTTTAGCAACATTATTTTTAACAAAGGATCAACGTTTCATTCTGCTTTTATTAGCTGCAGCATATAATTTAACTGGAAGGGGGGCAAAAAGACTGGAAAAACAGGAGCTAGAAAATCTCTCCGCATTCTGTGGAATAATTAGATATCCTATTACATTAGCAAATATAGGGCACCACCATACAGCTACCTCCTGTGCTGTCTGATGGTGCATATCTGAGAATGAGATGGGAATCCTGGGATAATCAAGATACACACACACAGAGACAAATCAATCAATTAATTAATATTCAGAGGGCTCATTCTCCAGAGCTGCTTTTCATTTAGTTATCAAGAGAGTCACCAAAATATATGCCTAAAGCAATTAAGAGACTGAAATGTCTACTGTGGTCACAGTCCCTCCTTGTGATAGGCTACTATATAAAAGCAGACTTTTTGCAAGCTGCTTTTTTCAGTAAGGTAGAAAAAAACTGAAAATCATTTCTGGAATGAAAAATGAGGATTTGGGGGTTGTACAGAGAAGCTATTTTTGTGAATTTCAAGATGAACTGATTTAATCAACACTTGACAGACTAAAATACCAATTAGAACTCAAGTATTTATCAGCTTCTGCCGTTTGTGAGTTTTCCAACTGCAGTTTGGAAACAGTGCATAGAAATAAGCTGGAGTGGTAACTAATTTGTCCATTTTCTGCAGATGAACCAAATCTAGTGCATATTTGTGATATGCCAAATAAAAACAGCTAACATGAAAATCCATCTCAACTGGGTCATTATTGGCCCAAAGAAACTTATTAAAATTAATCCATTAAAAAAAGCAGCATAATCAACATGCTAAGGATATACTACTGCTACTATATCTTCATTAAGACCAGCTTGTGACCTGGAAGTTTGGATCTGAAGTTTCACAGAAGCTAACTTGGCACTTAGTAAGCCCTAATAAAAGCATTAAGTTGCTATTGCTGCTTAGGTTACTTATAATACCTCTCTACCTTTTTGAGGTGAGGAATGCAACACTTCTGCCTCCAGATTTCTACACAACGGGTGTTGTGAGTCCACAAAAGGCATAAAAGGACAGCTCTACTGAGAAAGGTGACCTTACAATAGTTCCAGCCAGTTCTATCCACTTCAGCTGATTCAAAATACATGTGTACATGTGTTTTAATGCCTAAAACAAACAAGAACCTGGAATTTGATCTTCTACTGGAGTCCTGAATTTCGAAAGAAGTTGCCACGTTAGTCTTCACTGGGCAACCAACTTATATTTATTATTGGATAAGCCACGATAACACTTGTGCCATTTTAGATACAAGCAAGTGAGCTTACTAGTTTAAAATCATGTTATTTGACAGTCATTTTGCAACCTGAAGACTTCATTTGGATTTTTAATTTACCATGGCTTTCTTCCATTTAATTTTCTCATTCTGGTTTATACTTCACCTGCAGTAATTAGCAGAACTCTAAGCAAGTTGTGAAGTAAAAAAGGGGGGAAGGGAGATGGGCTTTAGCAAACTGAAAGCTATGGGGGATTTCTGGACTGCAATCCAGCAAACCTATTAAAGAGTGTTAAATTGCTATGCAATGCTGAAATTCTGGGGATAGTCAATGCTGGAGCCCACTTGGGTTTTTTCATATGCAACAGCCTCTCTAGAGGTCACATGCTAATGAATACAGCACAGTATCTGCTGCGACTGTAATATAATCAAATGTCACACACCAGCACATACTGTAGTGGTTTAATTGCAAGAGAACCAGGATGAGTTTGAAAGATCACATCTGGTTTAGCATGGTGTACATGCCACAAATATTTTGCTCCAGTGTTGCAATGTGAGAAGTCCAATAAGATATTAGCTATTCTTTTTTGTTGGCTTGTTTTTAAAAAACGAGTCTACTTGTGCAATTCTGGAGCAGTAGGGGTTTAAAAAGAAAAAAAAAATGGCTGCGTCAGCTGTATAAAGGCACACTGAAAACCCGACTCTTCCTTTAAGCATGGCTAACCAGCTATCCAGTTATAAAACAAACGCAAGGCAGAACAATCTTGCCTCAGGTCAAAGGTGAACGATGGGTGGAAATGCTGCCAGACTGGTTCTATAGCTTTGAAGATACTTCCACCAGTAAATGTTTATGCGATCTCCATACTCAAGTTTATACAATTCGGATATGGACAGAAATTTCAGACAGCAACATTAATGAAATGTATTGAACTCAGGAGGTGGGGGTGTGGAAATAGAATACTGATGGGAAAATAGTGCCAGAAAATGGCTTAGGGAATGTGCCAGGTGTCATACGAGGCAGCCAAATGTCACAGCACCAAGAAAAACCTCATGTAGGTCGGCCTCTGGTTACATCAAACTTTGCCAGAGGAACAGAAGGGTTAATTAAGCTTATTACAAAGTGATCTCTGACAATTCCAGTCTATCCTGCTCCTTCACAGTTTGTGGCACAGATCTGCCCAGGCTTAAGTACTTTTCTATTGCTAGTTACAGAATGCCCATCAGGGAAGTTTTGGTCTAAAGATGGTCTGGAATTAATTTAGAAAACCAGCATCCTCAATTAAACAAAAACTAAAACACTAGAGCAAAAAGGTTACCATCTGCTCAATCATCTTATGTAGAAAAAGGGAAATTAGGAGTTGTTTGATAATTACCTAATTGTCTGGTTCTAATGCAAGTCTTCTCTACCCAGTGAGCCCTGCCTTTTTTCAGACAAGATCGACCCAGTCAGTCGTGCAAAGAAAATTCAGTTAGATAATAGTCAAGTACCTTTAATATGATGTAATCAACCAATAATGGCAAGCTTCAGGCAAATATGGAATAACCCACCTCTGTATACATCTACATCCAAGAATAACTAAAAATCAATCTAAGGTATAATTCTAAGCAGCAATAATGTACAAATCTTTATTAAGCTCTGCTTTATAGGTTAAACTGACCAAGTAATGTAGACCTGTATAGCAGGAGGACAACACCTAATATCCGCTATAGAAAGAAACATCTCTTGTGCTATAGAAGCCTGTTAGATCTGAGTGCCTCAATGCAAGCTGAATTCAAGAGTTGTTCAGGAAGTTAGTTGTTCAGTCTTTAGTTTAACATAAGATCTTCTTTTACCCCATCTAAAAGGACCCTCCAAAGTTCACAATGCATTGGATATCTTGGACTTAATACATTTATATATATGATGATAAATGTTTGCAGGCACTTCATCATATCTTCCCATGCTACCCTGGGTCTTAAACTAAGTTCACCAAATTTATTTGTCAGAAATATTTTTTACTTCCTGCCAAAGAACAGAAATGTTTGGCACTTGCAATTTAAAGAAATTAATTTTTGCAAAGCGTCCTACTTGCCTACATGTACCTGCAATCTATCCTGGGTGTCTAGGCAAACAGCTGATTACAAGTATGGGCACACCCAAAGAGGTTTATGCTACAATAAGAGGGAGCCACAATATTTAGCAGATTCATGTGGTTCCTTAGGAAGCATTAGACGAGTAGTATAAACCTGGACCTCATGGAATGCCTTCAATTTTGTAATTGTATAAATTATGTTTTGAGCTGGAGATCATATTTTTTAAAAGATTTTTAAGATAACAAGATGCCTGCCTTCCCTCCCTTTGGAGGACATGAGCCACATCTGGTCCCAATCCCATTTTGTCTTCCTCACCCCTAATCTTTTAAAGCTGTTTTCCTCCAACCCAGCTTCAACACAGCCAATACAGAATGAGGTCGGAGAAAAAAAATTTCAAGCATTCATACATGGGAAGAACTGGTTAATTCATTTTTATATAAAGGCGGTTCCCCTCTCAACGCATACAAAAGCAAGCATATATGTGTCTAATATACAGCACTGTGTGATTTGGCTCCTTCTGGGTCATGAATTCTGCATGCTTTTGAGTTGTTTTAAAACTTATTTGAGCAGAGGTATAAATCATTGGGGGAAAGAAGAAAATTATGTAAAGCCAAGTGAAAAATGCTTCTATAATGCAGTTGGGAATCACACATCACTATTATTGAACAGTTTGAGTGCACACATCCTTTGAATGCCACTTATACAGTAATATTCTCCTAACAAAAAGTTTCTCTTTTGACACACATTGGGGCCTAGTTTGCAATGAAATATAGGTACACTATTTCTTTTTCCATCTGCTTCGTTTGGCTTGTACCCTCATTTGCCCTGATCTCATCTCATCCAAGCTACAACGTCATTTCCTTCTCTGTGGTTCAGCATGAATTGTGAATTTAGACAATGATGGCTTATTTGAAAAACTAAACAAACTATGGTTTAGCTTTCTGCTTCCCTCTTCCTCATAAGACTGGTCCCAGAAATAATTTTCCAGTTTTTATTTGTCTCTTTCAATCAGTTCTTGCTGCAAGCCACATGCTCCACTGCCAGTGTTTCTATGATATGCTTAAGCTAGGTCTACCAGGTCTGGGCTGCTGAAATTCAGAGAACCACCAGAGAGCAGCCAAGAGGTACAGAAGACGATTTTATCTGTTGCCATCTAGTGGCCATCGAGGTAATTGCAGACCAGATCTGGTAACTGTAGTTAAGCAAGGTTATTTAAAAACTCAGTGCGTCATGCAACTCTACAACGTGGGGTCAAATGTGATTCTTAAAACAGGATGATTTAACCATATTTTATTCCCATGTTTAAATAGCTGGCTTGCTCACCTTGCTTGCTTCCCCTTCAGATATAGGGACAGGAGGCCAAGGTTGGGCTCAATGATTTTTATGGTAACTTCCAAGTCCACAATTTTATGATTCTGTAAGGCCAGAGCAGCCACAAATGTAGGGCTGGCTGTAGAGGTACTTCAGGTGGTTTTGCTTTTGTTTTCACACCTTTTGTGTAAGCATCCTGGGGTTAAAGAGGGATTGAAGCCCCCCATCCCACCCCCATTTCTCATATTCATTCGAAGCTTACATCTATCTATCTGTCTATCCATCCATCCACCCACCCATCCATCGTGTGAGAATATAATATAATGCAACACAACACAACGTAATAATATACACAGAGAGAGAGATACACACACCCACAGTGGGATACCAAGTACCAGGAAGCCAAAAATTGCCTACAAGTGGCCTTTGGGTCATTTCTGGTTTCAATCATGTGTAAATCTGACTCTACACTGATTCAACAACATGAAAAAGGTAGCCTTTCAGACGAATGCCTATGCAACTGAAAGCCCATGAATGACCCCAGCAATAGAAGCATCTTGTAGATGAAAACACAAAACCAAGGAATTAGGAAGCCTTGCCTTGGCATATTGTTCTTGATGCTGAGAAAACAAGCCACGCTGTTGTGCCATATAGGGGAAAGGGCAGTGACAGCATTATATGGAATCGAAAATGGGGGGGGGGGGGGGAGCAGGTGCCTTTGCCTCTAGGCTCTCACTAGCAGAAGGGGAATTATGCAGGAGATGAAAGAGAGGCTCTGTTGTCCACACACCATTCTGTGTGACAGTTCCAAGAGAGTGATCATCCTTGTGGACAAAAATATGCCTCCCCCCCCCCCAAAAAAGCCCCAAATCACAGCTATCAGAACTTAATATGCATGCTGGGGCTTGTACCAGCTGTAACTCTGAGGGCTTACAAGTGAGCAGAGCAGAGCTCCCAGGCAGTTCACAGCAGAGAATCCCCCCCCCCCCCCCACACACACACACACTCCAAATGACACAGTCACAAAGAATTGCTATGCGGAATTCAACTTCTACCCTGAGGGATTTTTCTCCTGTAGTCTCACAGACAAATAAATGAACAGATGATCTTTCATTCTGGGGTACTCTGTGGTATTCCCTGCCTGCCTGCTTCAGCCTTTCTTCAACTCATGCAAAAAAGGTGATTTCTTGTTTGGAGAAAGTATAACTACCCTTCCAGCCTCTGATATGCCCCAAACAGAAGATTCACAGGGTTCTCTTGCTTTGAATCTCCAAAGTGAATGAGAAGGAAATTCATCTTGTAAGAAAGGGCAGACCAACAGACCCGCCACCATCTAATCCTGATGGGAGCACAGCTTTTTCCAGCTTTTCCCTTCCTAGCCACGTGAGTGGGGCTGCCTCTTCTGAAGCAGGATCAGCACATTTCAACACATGCGTCTGGGTCCAGTTGCATGCGCTTAGCACTGCCCTTAGGGGGAAAAACATGTCTGGTGTTTGCACACTACGTGCTTCAATACTTGAAGATTTAGAAAGATGTGGATTAAATGAGGGGCTGAAGGGACTTATATACTATCTAAGAGGGAGGAGAGACTATAAGATCGTAATTATCTGTTGAAAAGAAGGTTGGAAGTCATTATATTTCTTAACTTTTTCTTTCTCCTTCCTTCCTTCCTTCCTTCCTTCCTTCCCTCCCTCCCTCCCTCCCTCCTTCCTTCCTTCCTTCCTTCCTTCCTTCCTTCCTTCCTTCCTCTTTTGATTAGTCTTTTATTCTATGAAAGGTTCTGAATAAATATAAACAAATAATTTTTAAAAACCCAATTTGCTCCAATACTGATGGGAAATTGAGGCTCTTTCCACACACTCCAGCAATTTCTTTGGAGCAGTAGGTGAGTAGTTTTCTCACTGCTGGATCATTCACTTTATCCTACCTTCCAATTCCTCAAATCTTCTGCTCTCCCCTGAAATGCTCCCAAATTCTGCTCGGCAGATTTAAGGGGCAGCTCTGCTATTCTAACACAGAATATCTCCCCCCCCCACCCCCGCTTCTCTCTGTGAAAATAATTGTGGTGAGGCCAGTAACAAGAACAGAAGGAAGAGGCAATGGCTGCAGCACCAATATTTGGGCATTGCTCTTCATCAGCTGGCAGAAAGTCTAGTCAATTTCTAAGCAGCAGTAGCTGCCAGGATCCTTCAGTCTCAGCTACTGAGGGAAAAGTGCAAAACTTAGGAGCTTGGAAAGCGGTGAATTCCCTTTCGTGTGGCAACAGAGCCACCATCTTTAAAAATAAAAATAAAAAATTCAATTTTCAAAGCAGGGTCAAGTGACCTAAAATAAATCAGTTCAGCTTTCCAACACTGCTGATGGCTTGGGAACACGGACACCTGAAGCTGCTTTCAAAGTGGATCTGAATTCTTATGTGGAAATGTTCTTTCGCTCACAGAATATCTGCCTTATTTAAGAAACACTGCAGAATGAGAATCAAATTTCAAGGTTCACTCACTGAATTCATATAGCTCCTTCCCTCCCTACATGTACCAAAACCAAAAATACATTATATTAATATGAACATATGAACTTAATCTAATCCACAGGAGTTGTGTATTTCACCAAATCCCGCTTTTCCTGCTACAGAATTTAATCTGTCTGAGACTCACCAATCCCAGTTGCTGTTTTGTGTTATGCTGGCTAGTGAGCGTCTCTCCATTTTATAACCCTTCCAGTCTAAGACTTCAAATAGCTCCCACCTTTCAGAATCTCTTTACTACTGATTTGCCCTATTTTAGTATATTCTACTAATGTTACTTGCTTTTAGATTGCCTTTTTTTAAATCGTGCCTCACTGCTAGCACACATGGGGAAGTCAGCTAACAAATGTTCAGAATCACAATAAATGGGAATTAAATTTTAATTTTTTTCTTCAGCCAGACTGCACAGACCCACGTCTTGAAATGATATTTTCTGCTCCGAATGGCAGCTATGCATGAGAAGACCTGCATCAATGTGGTCGAGGCTATGGCTAAAACTTGATATGCTTGGCTGATGGAAGTTCCTCCCCCTCCACCCTCCACTTCTGTCTCTGTCCAATATTCAGAGGCAGCTCTTGAAATCTAATGAATTTTTGTGGAAATGAAAAGTAGGACAAATCCATATGCCTGGTAAGTCTTAAGAATGGTTTTTTTGGAAGGGAGGGGGAAACTAGCAGAGAGAGGGAGGGAGGCAAGGAGGGATAAAATGTCTCTGGGCAGCAATAAAAGGAGAAACACAGAGGTAGATCCAGAAATGATGACTCTACCCAAAATCCCATCTTCCTTTCATGTGTAATGTATAGTTCTGCTTAACCTCTGTCCTAATATAACCATGCTAAATATTTTCTCATCTCCACCAGTTGTAGTGTATGTGGGAATGGGGAAGAAGGGGCAGAGAAACATGGAGCACCATTATGTCAGGGCAGAAGTTCTAAACACCGAGAGAGATTCCTGAAGCAGTCCCATATAATCATCTATATATGTGCTCTGAGGGAAAGGCTACACAGCCTGGTTGTAACTAGGGACTGAAGGCTGCTTTAGTTGATAATGATTATTTGAAGCAGACTTTTTATTAATTTATTAAAAGCATGCCTCATAGTACTTGGGTAATACATTTTTAAAAACTGTTGTTTTTTTAATGACAACATTAAAAAAAAATAGGATGGCTACTATCATCTTAAAAATGACCTCCCTGCATTCTCTGTCACAGATGGAAAAAAGTTTTAAGTCTAATCCTTTTTTCTTTAGAATCACTGTTTTTCTTATGGCACCTTTTGTTAGTCAATCATTTACGTGTAAGTTAATAAAATGTCTAGCTTAAACATACATACAAACGTACATAACCACCACTCTATTCCTTTTCAGGGTAAGTAATGTTATGCCAAGTTCAGAAAAGGAGTAAAAAATTGTAGGGCAAAGAAGGTAAAAGCATGGGATAAGAAACAGAAAAGGAAACATAGCTAAAATTGTTCATACCTACACCATCCATTATCTCACATAATACTTTTCTGTCCTTGCAAATTATCCTTCTACCATATCCATCCACAAATTCATATGCTTTTGTTCTTTTTGTGGATCTTTTCAACACCATCCAACCACAATTGTCTGGGTCTTTTCCTTCTTTTTATCCCATTTCCTTCTCCTTCATATATTTGTTTTATGATCTGATCTTCATTCTTTCTCTTTATGTGACCAAACTACCTCTGTATACTGCTGTACTAATTACTCACTTTTCTATTCAAGCCACATTCATTCAGCACCCATCATTGTCGAACTTATCTCTTCTTTAACCAGACACACTTAATTAACTAATTTCCATTCCACTTAACTTTTTTTGTTTCTTCTGACACACCCAACTCTCAATTCTATACAACACAAACATTCTTATACACAGCCATTTTTGCTTCTTTCATCAAACGTTAATTCTTCACTACATTTTAATCAGCATCTTAAAATTTCTCCATCTATTTTCCACCTTTAGCAAACATCTTAGCAAGTAAAAAAATTCACCTACTTGTTCCATTTCTTTACCATTTATGTTTAACTTGCAACCATTCACTTCATCTTCTGTGTCAAACAAAAGTAACTCAGTCTTTAATACATGGATTTTCAGATCCATGTCTCAGTGCATCATACTGTCTATGATACAATGGTTCCAGAAAGCTTTGAAAACCTAGCTTTGGTTCCTGGCCTGGGGTTGATGTTTATTATTTGTTTATGGCCCCTGTTTTGTTTTGTTGATTTTGTTGTTTATTAGATCATTTTAGTCTGGGCTGTCTGTCTGATTTAACGTTTTTAGCTGTTTTTAATTTTTTTTTAGTTTTGTATGCCACCCAGAGTCCACTGGAGTTGGGCAGCCAATAAATTTGTAAGTAAGTAAGTAAGTAAGTAAGTAAGGGAATGAATGAATGAATGAATGAATGAATGAATGAATGAATGAATGAATGACACTATCTAGGTAATGTTCATCGCAAATCATTCTGGTTCTCAGCTAACTATAGAGTATAATCTGCAAACAAAAGTGTGCACACATTCATATCCCTAACCAAGAAGTCTATATCATCACCAAAACAATGCCTTATAAATGTATCTATAAATACATTAAAGAGACATCTCACATATTTTTCTTACTCCCTGCTCAGGGATGAACTATTCACTAAGCATTCCATTTATCCTCATGCATCCTTTACTGCTCTTATCACATTCATTCAGCTCAATATTCATGCGAAACATCCCATAGTTCAAACTTTTCAACTTTATCATACACTTTCTGTAAATCAGTAAATGCACAGATTCTCGCTTTCACACATTTCTCAGTAAAGAGGAAAAATCTGGTCTGCACACTTCCTGCCCAGAAAAAAGCCACAATGCACTTCCCAATTTTTGCACTCTGTCAGTTCTTATAGCCTTTCAATCAGAATTCTGCCAAATGTTTTTCCAGGCACACTTAAACGAATGCCACTGTGCTTTTTCAGCTCACTCTTGCTAACTTTCCTTTGTACAGGAGAACAATGACTTGATTCTTCCATCATCAGGCACAGATGCAGTCTTCATATCTACATTAAACAAGCTGCATAGCCACTCCATGAGCACATTACACCTATATTTTAACATTTCTCCAGTTACATCATCTACACTGGCAGCCTTACCATAGTTCAACATTCTCACAGCAGTTATTACTTCCTTTTCATCATTTTTTCCTGAACATTAATATGCATACAGTAGTATTCACTGAAATCTATTTTTTGACATATCACTATCTTTCCAATATGGATCATTACAATATTATTTCTCCAATATTCCTCCTTCCTGGGGGAACTGTTAATAGAAATGTTGAGTGCAAGTCTCTTTAGATGTTTTTAGAAAATCTCTTCTTTCTTTCTTTCTTTCTTTCTTTCTTTCTTTCTTTCTTTCTTTCTTTCTTTCCTTCCTTCCTTCCTTCCTTCCTTCCTTCCTTCCTTCCTTCCTTCCTTCCTTCCTTCCTTCCTTCCTTCCTTCCTTCCTTCTTTCTTTCTTTCTTTCTTTCTTTCTTTCTTTCTTTCCCCTCCCTCCGTCCCTCCCTCCCTCCCTCCCTCCTAGTGTTGACTCCTGGCAGCTGCTTGGACAAGTCCCTGCAGTTTTCTTGGCAAGATTTCAGAAGTGGTTTGCCATTGCCTGCTTCCAAGGGCTGAGAGAGAGTGACTGGCCCAAGGTCCCCCAGCTGGCTTTGTACCTAAAGCAGGACTAGAGCTCACGGTCTCTCAGTTTCTAGCCTGGTGCCTTAACCACTACCCCAAACTGGCTCTGAGAAGTTGTTTAGTCTGTCTGTCACTTGCAACTGTTGCCCAAACATTGGCTGTAATGAAGTCAGGAATAGCTCTTATTTTATCCCACAAGGGCAATGATTTGCTTAGACTTCTTTTTTCTTTGGTTTAATGTTATGTATTTTAAAGTGGAGTGCTAGTACTAGAATGCTTAGTTGTAGAAACCATGCTCTGTACCCAAGGGCTTATACAAATGTATTTTAGAGATGATGATCTATTATTGTCAGAAATAGCCAGGAAGTTCCAAGCTACATTTTCAAAACAAAGGAACCAGTGGAGTACTGTAGTGCTCTTATTTCTCATATTTCTCTTCTTCTAAGTTTCCAGCTCAACTCAGGCTTGCTAGACAAGAAAAATAACTAAATGAAATTACACTACCACTTGCAAAGTCAATTTTCAGAAATTAAATGTGTTTTGCTGATATCGAAGCCTCCATTTTTATAATAAAAATGTAAGTGGAGAAAAAAATAGCTGTAGCCTACATTTTTGAGCAATTAAACTTTTCCTTTTCTCATCTCATGTACTGTCCTGTGACCAACTGAACTGCCACTGACCTTGATACATCAAGAGCACTACAGTACTCCAGCTGTCTAAAGAGAACTTAGAAAATGGCACTCAACCATTACCATGTTATTTTCCTATCCAGATTATTCTACCTATTTCTTTGCTGTTTTCTAAACTAGAATAATTGCTATGAGATGTCACCAAGCTGCCCCATTTAAGGGACAAGTGAAGGGTAGTGAGGCATCTCAGCACTTTAGCCTTCACTAGAAGAAGACCCAGGAGCCAGGAGGTGGGACAAGGTGAGACTTCCCACTAATGGGAAGCTGCCCATCCTAAAGAACCAGCATTAATGCATCAAACTGCCTCTGCAACAATTCTGATTGTGTTGTAGAAGAGTTAGGTGTTAATTAGTTCTGCTGGCCAACAAAATGATTACATGCTATCACTGAGTTGCAGGGCCAATTTAGCAGTGGCACAAATGCTGTATGTAGAGTCACCTAACTTCATTCTTCTCAGGTAATGTTACTCCCCCTTTCAACCTAAATCCTTAAGGACCAACACAAGAGGGCAGAAGGAGATTACACTATTGACAATTATTTCTCTTAGGGGGGACATTTAAATCCTGATTTCTCTCTCTCGCTTCCTCTCTCTCTGTGGTTGGATGGATAGAGATAGACAGATAGACAGACAGACAGATAGATAATTGCCATCCTCATTGCTAAACTTTATCCTTCCTTAACTGCATTTTCTCAGGGACTGCTAGTTACTCCAAGGTAATGCGTATCACACAGATTTTATCCCCAATGAGACCATCCTTGGACATTATCAGAATAAGGAGGGAAAAGACTACTTTAATAATAGTACATTTAGGATGACTTAAGCGTCTCTCACTCCTGGGCTGGAATAAGATGAAGGTAATGGTATAGAGTCACAGCAGAAAAAAGCTGTTGCCATGTGCCTCCCTATGTTTATGCCATGGTTAGGTGAAAGGAGGGAAAGGCCACAAGATATTGCAGACCTCTTTCTCTACTTTCTTCAGCTCTTTCTTTTTGGGTCTCTAAACTCACCCACTTTCTTAAGAAGCAGACTCTCAAGTGTACACCATTACTTGAAGCTGCTCACGAACAGGCCATTATTTATGAAGAGACTGCACTCCAGATCAAGTTAATAGTTTTAAATCATGGTAGTAATACGATTATTTGCATCTACATGATACGCTAAGGCATAGGAAAGGGTGACCATCTTAACCTCTGTGGTGCAGCTAATTAACCGGAACCATGGGCTCATCTGAGCGTTATGGTGTTGTCCCCACCCAGAAAAAAGAAAGTAGTGGAACAGGAGTTTGGTATAGACAATGTGTTAAGATTAAGTAAGCCTCCAAAACTAGTTCATGAACTGCAGATGATTTGGGGCAGGGCTGGCAGTAAGGACAAAGTGAACATATCTTCCCTAAAACATATCTTCCTGAGGCTCAGCATGTCATGCAAACATAGCCATTGCCTTGTTCTTTAACTTCTGGGACAACTCAAAGACCAGACCAGACTGCTACTAACTAAAGGTTGTGTTTTCAGAGTTGGGGAGCAACTATTTCCTTTGTTCCTTAATCTGATACCAACAACACCTACACTGATTCTCCATCAGTCCACTGCCCCTATCTTGATACTAATGTGGAATTACAGGTCTCAGGGTTTAAATGTCTAGCCTAAATTTGTACTTTCTTGTTTCTTCTCTATCCTTCACTTCTGCATCATCTTGCCTGATGAAGAATTCTAGAGAACTCAAAAAATGTTCTTAATAAAAGTATCATTCAACTGTGGATCTTGGATTTTTTTTCCCCATGGACCAAAATGGTAAGATTGCTTTTTATATACTTCTTCCTATGACTATTCAATATGTCTTCTCCATTTGTAGCTTCTGCTTCTAAATTTGGGAGCTTTGACAAGATGTAAATGCCCTTTGGACTCCTACGGTCCAAAAGGTCTGGTAAGCAATGAAGTGAATGGATCTTTAATTAAATGGACTTCTGATGGGTTGTGAGCCCATGAGATTGTAGAAAAGTTGCTGGATACATTGCTATTGGACATTTCAGCTTACTTGGAATTTCAGGTTTTGTTAAAAAAAAAAAACCCAAAACTGATTAACTTGTATGATTATAGCATGCTGCAAAATTTGTGAACAATGCCTAATGAAACAGCAGACATCAGGGATATTTCTGACTTTTTAAGTTTCAAGAAATAAAAAGATGGAGATTTAGAAGTTTGTTTTCTTACTCCTGAATGTTCAAAACCATCTGGCTGGTTGTTGCTGGAAACCCAAAAGTGCACTAGATGAACCTTGGTCAGAAGCATCAAGACATTTTTCTATTGTTAAAGTTTAGATTCTTATCAGACCCAAACTGTAGCACTGAATATTGGAAAAAGATAGTTTAACTGACAAGGTTAGATGAAAATACGAGCAAGGTGAGTTCTTATAGTTGGAGGTTGCTGCTACATTATGTTAGGGGGCAAAGAGAACTACTGATTTCCATTAAAGCAAGGATGGAAGCACCTCTCTTCTAGTCTGTCTGGGTCCTTTTTTCCCCTCTCCTCCTTATCACCGTAATTCAAGTGGGTACAAATCATGCTCAGAAACTCTGACTCACTTTCTTCCAATTCTCTTCTTGTTTGCTCATGAGATATGAAAACGTCACCTGTTCCCAGCATGCATTACAGAATTAAGGAAGAAGGAACAATCGGGGTGGGTGGAAATAAATAAAAGGAGACACTGTGGGAATGAAAGATGGGATTGCAGATGGGAGGAAGAACTAAGGTCAGATAGGGGTGGTGGGAAAGGGAGAATAAAAGATACCTGCAAATGATGTGTACAGCTAGCTGGAATCACCCTGTAACTGCAAGTGAAAAAGTTACTCAAAACCACAGAAATATAGTTTGCAGTTTCCTTGGTCAGACAGAATAACAGTCTTGGGGACTGTGGGGACAGTCCATTAGCTAAGGTTACTGAGAATATGATGGGCTGGAATGAGATGGCACTTACGGATGGTCAACCAATTTGGTTTTATAATTTGTTTTATGCATTTACTGTGGATATTTTACTCCATGGTTATTGCATTTATTTGTTGGAAACCATTGAGAGTCCTGTTGATTGCAGTGGGTAAAAATGGATGGATGGATGGATGGATGGATGGGTGGATAAGTAAATAAGAAAAATAGGTTGGTTTTTCTTGTGATGGAATAGCCAATGATTTGGATTAATCCAATAAACACATATTGATGAGTTGGATTTTTTAATGTATTTCAATAAAAGTCTGAAACTGATCATTCCTAGCTGTACATTAGTTATTACTGAACTTTCAAAGCAAAAATCTGAGGTCAAACATAACAGGTTCTCCACAATGAAACCTGCAAGGGATTGAGAAAGAAATATTAAAAGGTTTCACACATCCATAGATTGTTCAGATTTTGCCTAAAAATGTGCACAGTTATTTTGGAGATTCTTCTCAGCCTACACCCAATACAATAATGTTACATTTCCTGGAGCACAAAGGAAAAGAGTTTACATAACCTTGGTTATTTCCAGCATTATCTCAAAGTTAAATTTAAATGTGATTTGGAATTTTCTTCCACCATTTAAAACTTTTGAGGAATTTCAAAGAAATCCAAATAAATTTTGATAACATCATGTTGAATTTCTAAGATGAGTTCATCCCAAGTGATGCTGATTGGATTAAATTATTTGAGAAGAAAGTAAGTTTAAATTGTCAATGTCACTGACTAATGTGGCCCATTAGACAGAGCCTAGATATGAGAAATTTGCTAAAGCAGAATAAAAAAACATCTGGATGATCACTGAATCATATTTACATTCTTTACTATGTTCTTTAGTCTCATTCTGACTTTCCTTACTCCACATATGTGCTTGATCCTGTGTGCTTCTGCAAAGATTACCCTGCTATCTGCTCACATCAAAAACTGCACTCAGTGCTTGAGTAAATGGGGGCAGTGGGGGAGGAGGAAGTAGCAGAGTTGTTGGGTGGAATTAGTTATCTCAGAAACTTTATCCCCATCCTCCAGTTCCTGCTGTCACACTATTATAGAACACAAAGAACAAGTTTGATTAGTACATATATGACTACGGAAAGAAAATTGAGAATAGAAGGCAAAGATCATTACATAAGGGTTGCAAACACAGATAAATATTATTTATCAGAATTACATCCACACACTGCTGGCACAATCTGAATACTCACTGTCACTTCAGCAATGGGAATGTGGTAGGGAGCCAAGGAAATGAGATACAGCAAGCTTGGTTTGCTCCATTCATCTCAATTTCTTAACTGCAGACAGTCTCAATTCACATCTATGCCTACCTGACAATGTGTTCGGGTGAACATTTATGAACAAACAAGTATTGCATGTCTTTAACCACACCTGTGAGGCAACAAAATTGACACTACAAGGGGAATATCTTCTGTAGAAGGCTGGGAGGGAAATAATGAAAAATGAAACTGAGAGCAAATAAATTCAACCAGAAAAAAATCCAAAACTTTGGTGATACTCTTCTGGTTGTCTATGGCAACCAGCTGAACTTCCAAACTCAGTTCTTCTCCCAAGCTAAGGGTTATCTCATCGTTTGATCACTTTATTGCTTAATTAGTAAAAGGAAACCTTTACCAATTTTTTTCTTCTTCATCTCAATTACTGTTTTGTGGGGTTTCTCATTTGCCCAGTTATTAGTCCAAAACAGAGAAGACAGAGAAAATATGAATCATCTCCCTCTTCTTCAGAAGAGAGAGAGAATAACTTTTCAGCAAGCCAAAAGCTTTAGCTGTGGCTGAATTTATTCCTGACCCACAAGGAAGAAAGAAAGCTAGGTGTCATTGCTTACTAGTTTTAAAGTTTTTTCCCATGATTTACAATCTTTTAAAATGACTGAATTTATACAGACAAAACCCTGAGTATGTCATGTGAATCAGAACTTTTTCAAGCTGAAGCCAAAATCTGATACTGAGGATCAGAAAATGCAGAGTTGAAATCCCTAGTGACTGAATCACATAAGACAAGAATAATTCAACATGTCAATTCTGATAAACAACATTCCATGGATATTGAAACAGTGTTGAAAGCAAATAAAGAAGTTCATGAGTCACTGGGAGTTGGGTGACATATACATTTAAGAAATTATTATTATTATTATTACAGTGAAATGATCTATTTGCAAGATGTATTCCACAGAAATTATGTATTGTTTCTAAACATAACTTACAGTGCTGAGCAAGATCAGTCTATAGCAGCCTTCATGAAAACATTTATATGTCAGGTGTTGTTGTTTTTTACTGCAGCCAGAGTATAAGCTCGATATTGAAGTTGCTTATCATGTGAATTTCTGTTTCCATGCCATACTAAACCCTAATCCTATTATGAGATTTTTGACATTTGCAGTGCATAATCATAACTTGCATTTGTCTTGGCAAGCAGGATCTTTGGAATGGAGTGCAGAAAAGATAACAATTTTCTCAAATTTGTTTCTGCAAAGAATTCAGTACCGTGAGTTATACGGCACAGCTTGTTTAGCAGCTAAACAAAAAGGAATTAAACTTCTTTCCTTCTTCTAGCAACTTTTTAATCTATCTCTAATTTTATGATCCAGAGGCAGTAAAAAATTTTATTGTTTCAGAATCACCTGAAGCAAAGAAGAAGCTACATATTTTTCAGAGGAAGATATGCCACTTTGGTTCAGAGGGAAGAGTTTCTGTACAATTTTTTCACATATTGCATCTGCAAGTAATACTAGTAGAAGCTCTTTTCCTAAGAGTTTGCTTTGTATTTTTATCTGGGGTCTTTTAAATTTTTTTGTTGTTTTTCATTTTCTTTTCCAATTAATTTTCATTTTTACTTTCCATGTTTTTTCTCTTGCTTTTTTTTTTTAAAAAAAAGATTGTCTTAGACTAAAACTTTTTACTTTTTTTTCACCTCGACCTACAAAATATATCAGATTTTTCCCCCATTTATGTTGACTTTAGTTGCTTCTTGGAATCTAAAATATCTTAGATGTTCCCTCAAGAAAAGAGAGGTGATACTAAATTAAGCAATTTCAAACCCATTTTTGTTTGTTTATCTATTTACTCATAGACTTCCACGTGAGATAGACTTTTGTCTGGAAGATAGGTTGGTGAAATATAAATGAGTAAAAATTTAAATTCTGCCAGAATTTAACACATTTTCAAAGTTTCTTGTAGAACAAGAAATAAATGACCAGGAAGAGTATTTTTATATATATTGGTAACTAAATAGTCTAGTAACGTTTTGCTTTTATTAATTACTATGACTCTTGTAAGGACCATCCAGATGTTTATGTAGGTGTTTAAATATCCCTTTATTTTAGCTGTGGATATGATAACTCTGTAGCTAGAGAGTTTAATCAAGTTTTAAATCTCATATTAGGCTATAGTTCTGCTCCAGCTAAATTTAAATGATGTACATTATATGGAAAATCATAGAATTTTGCTATAATGAATAATTTGGTGAATATATAGCAATTTTTAACACATTTATGTATCTTAATTCCACATCAGGCTTGTTCCCAGCTGGATCATTAGTATCTTGGCAATTGAACAGATAGATAAATGTAATCTAGAACCTCCTACAATATGAGATCATGCCCCTGTAACATTATCAGATATTATAAGAAAAGGTCATCCCCTTTTTCTTAATATGGTATTTTAAAAAATCATTATTACAACATTCACCTTTTACAAAACAGAAGAAACAATTATTTTGAAGTATATTATTCTATAAATAGACATTTTATTAATGTAATGTTTGTTTGGGATGCTTTTAATGACATATTCTGGTCATTACTGCATGTGCTTCATGGGAAAAGAAGAATAAAAGATCTAAATAAGAAAATTTGAAAAAAAGTTAGGAACTTTTGAATGCAGGACAACCTATACCAGAATTATATGAAGTTTTATGTTTGCTAAACTGGAATTTAATTCTTTCTATTCACTTGACACAGAATATTCTTTAAATTGTATTGGACAAAGAAACTGGCAGTAAGGAGAAAAATCTAGTGAACTGTTGCTACACAGACCTCAGGCAACTGAGCAGGGACTGACTGGGCTCCTATCTTTATAACTAGTTGTCCTGACTTCTGATTGGCCTTTAGCTGAGCTGGTTTCTGATTGGTGCAGGTTGGTGAGGGCTGGTCTCTGATAGGTTTTTGGTGGTGTAACAGACCACCTTGCCTCTGAAGATGCCAGCCACAATTGCTGGTGAAACATCAGGAAATCTGTTCTCTTGACCACAGTCACTAAACCTGGAAACCCAACGCTGCCCAACAGATACCAGCCGTGAAAGCCTACATCAGATTCTCTTTGTAGATATAAACTTATCCTTCAGTTTAACTCAAATTAATACTGATATAAACAGATGGTTAAAATCCCAATGAGATAATGGGGAATGATAAATGTGAAAAAAAGAATTACTTTATACATATTTAGAGCATTCTTCTGTTAATATCTGTACATTTTTTCAAGCAAAGGGATAGTTATTAACCCTAACCAGGTTTTTAATAACCCCCCAGCTTTTTAAAACTTTAATTATGTCTATTATACAATGATAGATATTTTTCACTTCCCCGACTTTCAGCTTTATTACTGGGCAAATATTTTGAGTTCTATTTCTTTAAAGAATCCAAATAATCAAGTTTAAAAACTACTATGGGTCATTATTAAGTGGCCTCTCTGATAGCATGACAGAGTTGTGGTCTCCTTTATAGCTATAGTTTCACTTTATTGCTAGCATTAAAGAATATAAAGTGTAATTGGAAGTTGTTGGGACAGAAATAAAATTCCAGTATTTTTTCATATGATAAAATTAAACTTCAGGATAATCTCAGTTAACTTTACATATATATTTATTTTAAATTTTTGGATTAATAGGGTCATCGATATTTTAGATCAGTTTACAGAATGTTTTTTTTTAACTATCTAAGTTTATTTATGCCTCCAAGAGGCATCTGGTTCCCCTAAACAGTGAAAGGGCAGAATATTCAATTAAAATATATTTTCAATTTCACAGTTTGGACAGACAGATTAGCAGCATATAAAGTTCTGAACTATTATGAGCACTGAAACAGATAAAACAAAGCAGATAGAAATATAATGAAATCCATAGGTTAACACAAGGAAGCCAGTATAGAAGGATACCCAACTGATCTAGAAAGTAGCATAGATTTTTATAGGATTCCTTGTATTTTTACTAGCATCAACCACCTGCAATGTACAATTGTAAAGCTGTAAAGAAATTTCTGCAAAGTTTTACTCTTGTATAGTACACAAGAACTACGTTGCAACCACCATTTAGACCTAAACCAGAAAGCGTAATAGGCCAGCAAAGGGGAACTAGGCAATGATATCCAGATCAGATCCCAAGAAACCAACACAACAGTTTGGTGGATTGGCAAATTGGTTCTGCCCCTGAACGCTATGCATCATCTTCATTCAGGCTATGAATCATTTTCAAAAGGGGACTAGGATATAGTATGGAAGTCAACAGTTCAGAAAGAAACCCAAGCAGCCCATCTCACTTGGCCTGCTGAGAAAGGTTCTCTCACTTTCAGCGCTGAGGAGGAGTTCCACAAAAGGAAGCCGCCTGCACATCAATTCTCCCCAGTTTTCTGCTCTTGGAACTGAAGCCTGCTTATAGGCCTGAGGATGGCAGGAACAAAACAATTGCCTGGGAAACGTGGTTAATAGCTCCAAGGCCCAGCTCTCACAGAGGTGATTCATCTGCGTCTTGGCTGTGTTGCTTCTGGCAGAAAGATTGTTTGAATAATCCCCCATATCAAATGAAGATGACAAAACCCCAAGCTATGAAAAACTAGCATGTCAAGGTGAAAAGTTCTAGTCTAACTTTCTCCATGATATGATTCTTTTCTTTGGGCAGAGTTCTGTGCTCCTTTTTCCTGCCAGAAAATGTTTCACAAGATAAGCCCCCTCCTCTGAATGAGTCGGTATAGACCAGATGGAGGATAGCAACTTCAGTAAAAACTTAGCCAATGAAAAGCAGGAAGGTGGAAATGCCATTTGCACACTGCTTAATCTTTGCAAGAGAGGAACTCAGCAAAGTAAAACCCTGCTGAACACAGCTAGCTGCTGATTATGGTTGCAACAATCTTCCCGTGAAACGTCAATTCGGAGAGTATTGGAAAAAATAACCCCAGAAATATAAACAAGAACACTTTGTGACTGCATTTCTCATATCCTTATTTAAAAAGTAATGCTTGCACTTTTGGGTAGCTATTGCCTTTGAAAGAAAAAATATATAGACAGAATACAAAATTCTAGTAGACAAATCTGAATTTTGAAAGGTATTTTTTGACTGTTAATGTAACACTTCAATCTGGGAGAGATTTTATTTACCTTATATGGTTAGAACTCCAGGGGGGTTCACCTATTACACTAAAAGTATATTCATACTGTACTTACATTAATTGAGACTATTGTGAGAATTTCTTTATAGGCAATCATCTGTTCTCTATCCAGTTACTAATCTCCAACTATGGTAGAGTTTAAAGCCCTATTCTGGCTTTAAATCCCTTGTTAAATCCCATAAGAGCATTCTGGATAAGGCTCAGCCCCACTGTCACTCAGAGTGAAAGCCTTCATGCCTACAGCTATAGGTGTGTTGGCTTCTATGTGAGCCAGCCTTGACAATGGAAGGGTCCTGTTTCACCTGCAACCTGACAAGTTTACAGCCTTACATATGGAGACTTTCCTTTAGAAGAAGTCATGCCAAATGTCTCCAGGAGTCCAGTTTCCTGGGAGCAACAGAAGCAGTGGTGGAGCTTATCCAGAGCATCCACAGGATGAGCACTCCAGATTTAATGTTGTCCAAACTGGACTTTATGCTGCTATCCCTGAGCTGAAACAGTGCACCTATTATTATATGAATCAGTAAACCCATATCTGCTTCATTTATTGATGAGATTTATTCCCGCCTCAATCCTTGATAGACTTGGAAGAGCAGCTTGAACTGTACTTGGAAACACAACTGTATCCAGTGCAGCTCCCCTAGCAACAGTACACTGACCATGACTGGCCACTGAGCACACTAGCCGTTTCCAGATGATCTCCAAGGGTAGTCCCATCTACAACAAATTGCAGTAATCTAACATAGAGATAACAATGGCATGAGAGACCATCCTCAGTGCATCCTGTTCCAGATAAAGCTGCTGCTGGCTCACCAACCAAAGCTTTGCAAAAGTCTTCCTGGGGACAACTTCCACGGACTCTGTGGATCAGTGGGAGCTGTGAATCCAATCCAAGAGCACCCTCTGACTGCAGGCTTGTTCTCTCCATAGGAGTACTTCCCCATTATGAAATGATGTACAATGGATTTCTTCCTGGAGCATAATCCTTTTTAACATAAACAGCTACCCTAGGAGATTCTGAGGCGTTTTTTGTGCAGTGTTTCTGAAGGTGAGTGACAGAGCAGAGAGAAGAAAGAAGCTGGTGTTCAGCAGCAAGAGCAACCGCAGCCAGACCTGAGATTAAAGGCCTCATTGCCAATACTCACTTGGATGCCCTCCTTTGCACCTGTTTCTTGAGATTTTTTAAGTGCTGCTGAACAATAATTCTGCCCAGGGTTTATTCAGCAGTGAGCTGTCCAGTGCCCAAAAGGATAACCTCCACGTGGGGCAACTGTTTCCTTCCTACCTCACTGGCTAGGCTTTCACTGGCTGCCAAGCTCTTCAATTGTCCTTATAACATTATCTTAACTTTCACAGTCAATTGGCTGAGCCTCATAAAGAAATGAAATAAAAAATTCTGTAAATGCCCCAAACCTTTGAATCTACTCCACCTGTAACCCAGATAATGCTTGCTCAGAGACAATGGAGTTTTAGATATCACCTTCAGACACCTATATCCAAGATTTTAATGTTCTCTGATTACTTTTATTCTCATGTCACCATGAGTGGCTCTGATACATTAATCTAGTCTTATTTTGATTGGGGATTTGGCTTAAACTATTGTGCATGGGCAGTTAATGTCTTTTTATAAACAGTTTCATACAGCAGATACCCATTGACCCGATGAGCAAAAGAGAGTCTTCTTGATCTGACCCTGTGCCAATACTCCTTTTGGTCTGCAAACTCATCCCTGTGTCCGTGCTGCTTGCGTAAATGTACACAGCTCCAGCTTCCTGGAAAAGTATTGGTTGTACCTAAACAATGATAAATATTATATACAGCTCTTTTTACGTTTCACTTACACACTAAAATAATACTAGGATAATTGGCAAATTGAAAAAAGATGCGATGAATGTCAAAAGTATCTGCTAACAAGGAATTAATTAGGCAGATGAAAGAGGGAAGGAAACCAGAGGAACAGTTCACTTAACTCTACCATTGAAAGTATGTTGTGGAACAAAGGAAAAAGTAGGAGAGGACAGAATCCAACAAAATCAGTTATCCGCTAGTGAGTGATTAGGGCCGCTTATCCCAAGCCCATCTGTTGCTGCTGTTACCTCCCTAGGCTGGAATGTAGTTTAAGCCATGTCTTTCATTCTCAAAGCTGCTGTAGGGTATTTGGCAGCGGTTCTCCTCCCCTAACATCTCTAGTTGGTTATACGAGTCTTCTTCAGTTCTGTTCCTATTTACGCTCTCTCCGCTCCACTCCTTTCCTCGCCTTGAGAATTGCTGCACAATCTCCTAAGGCAAGTGCTCGTGGTACAAGGATTGTACTCCAGGCACCCTCAAGGGGGACATGCTATACACTGTTCCATCACAGAAAGATGTGTCCACCAATTCACATCATTGTATGAGCATTCTTTCGACCCAAGTGGTTCCAAGCAGTATACTTAAGTCGCATTCAAGCATCATTGAACTAGGAAGGCTCATCACATGAGCTCTGGATAAGCCCCAATCCTGCTGAAGCTGACTAACTGATGTCTAGGAAAAAATAGACCACATAATAACATATATGGGCATCATAGAATGATTATAATCATCCTATTATCTTCAGTCCTACTTACAATGAATTAGGAGGTGAGGCAAGGCCTGTATTTTAACTTGGCCATTCAACATTCTACATACATTCTTTAGTCCATGTATTATATTGTCATATAAATGTGAATTCAAACCCACCATGCTATTCTCTTTCAGGGCAAGGAACACTATGCAAAGTGTAGAAAAAGTTTGACAATGAGTAAGCAAAAGAAAGTAAAGGCAGGAGACAAGAGAAAAGGAAAGGAAATCTAGCTCTGTGTGGGTCCATTTGCTCTATCCTTCCATATCTTTCTTTCCTTGCAAACCATCCTTGCTTCCACTGGATATATCACAGCTTCATACACTGGCTTTTGTTCCTGAAACTTCTCATCTTTCTCTTTCTGAAAATCTCATCAACTCCAACCACAACATTCTTAGTCTCCCCCTTCCTCTCAACCCATTCATTCTTTCTTGATATATTTCTTTTGCAATTCAATCCTCATTCATTCTCTCTCTATATTACCAACCACTTCAATGTACTTCTTTTGTAGTGTTAACTTCTGTATTTAATTCATCTTCATTCATTAGCCATTCATGCATGATCCATCCTATTGATTCTTCTTTTGCCCCACGTTTCTGAATGAAGCAATTCCTACTGCATTCAGCTGATGCTTATGGTTCTCCTGACATACCCAACTCTCACATTCATTTAACCAAGTGGGCAGAAACATGCTGTCATACGTAACTGTTTTTACTGCTGTCAGCAAACTTTTTTTTTTCAACAGACAATATGTTACCCACCAACTTTCTACCAGCATTGGCTCATCTTAAATGCATCAATCTATTTTTCTATATTTAGTAAACTTCTATCAAAACTCATCTACTTGTCTAGTTTTTCATCATTTATGAATAATTGTTGTTCACTCCATTTCCCCTCTCAAATACAACTACTTTACTCTTCAGAAATAGTAATTTTCAATTCCATATTTCTCATTGCATAATTCCCTGCAAAATATTCAGGTTCTCAATCAACATGGCACCGTCTGCATATTAAACTACACACCCACTCATGTCTCCAACTAACATAGTTCTCAATAAGCATTCTATAAACATTTGCCCATAAATACAAAAAACTACAAAGGAGAACATCACAGTACCTTGCCTTAATCCCTGCACAGTGTTGCACCATTCACTATAATTATCCTCACATACACTTTACTTCCATCATATACCTTTCTTATCATAATCAGCAACCAAGCTTCAACTCTGTATTGGTTCAAACCTCTCCATAGTTATCACTCTGTTGAATGTCAAGACATTAAGTTGGATTCATACACTCATGGTACAAGTTTAAATTTTAAATTGATAAGACAATAGGATGATTGCATTTCCTGCCTGCCCCAGCAGGAGGATGGGCCACCTGTCATTTTTGGAAGACGGGAACAAACAACATTGTCCTCAACCCTCCTTAGGCTGCTAGGAAGGCAATCTTCACATGGGTTTTCTAGCTTTGCGTCAATAGTAGTGTTTTCCCCCACTGGCTCAAGCAGGGCAGTCTGCTTTACCGTCCACATTCATTCCATCTTGCACAAATCTCCCCATCCCAATTGGTCGGTATGTGTGCCAATTGATATTCCTCCACCCAATCCCTGCTCTCTACCTTCAATGGCCATTTCGTACTGAGCTGCTAAGCTATCTGCCAGGAAAGGCGGAACTTTTACTTTCCTGCAAATTCCATAGTTCAGTGGTGGAATGCTAGTGATTTCTTTGTTTCGTTTTTTAACATATTTGGTTTTGTTTTTTTCCTTTTCACTGTGTGAAATTAACAAGCGTTCTGGCCAATTTTTTCCGCCGAGCCCAAGGGACTGGAAGAATGATAAAACTCTTGCTTTTTTCACCAGTCCAGACAATGGAAAGCAATTGGCGCCTATTTTCCTGTGTGGGGGGAGGGGAAAAGAAGCAGGGAATCCACCATTAGGGGCCATTTTAACTGTGGTCTGGACACAACACCCAGGCATCGCTGTGGCCAAAGTGGAAGAAGGGATTTCTTATGCCAGTTTCATTTCCAACCAGTTTATGCATGGGAGACACAGTGAGGAACAGCCTTGCACTAGGTCAATGTTTCTCAATCTTTGCAACTTTAAGATGTGTGGACCTCAACTCCCAGAACTCCCCAGCCAGCCTTGCTGGCTGGGGAATTCTGGGAGTTGAGGTCCACACATCTTAAAGTTGTCAAGGTTGAGAAACACTGCATTAGGTTCTGCATTCCTTTTCAGCAAGAGAAGAAAAAGCATGTTTAAATGCAAGATGATAGCTTCCTTGAAAAATGACAGATACATGTGCAACACACCGATTTATGTTTCAACTTCAAAACCCCTAACTGACCTCCCTCCTCCAACTTCACCTGACTGTGAGCCTGTATTCATCGAAGTACAGGGATTATGATGTAAGATACCCTGCAATGTAGAATTTCCCTCCCTTGAAAACCGAGACAAGATTGGAAGCCGATGTGCAGGTTCAGGACGACATTCTGCGTGTCAAGTATGAATCTTAGCAGTGATGTACAACAGTTGTACAGCTGGAAAATCAAAACAGCCTGTAATGCAACAGCGTGCTTTACCAGTAAAATATGGGTAAAAACAACAGGAATTGCAATGGAGAATTAAACCTCATGTCCATTTAGAAAAGCTTTTTGTTTCCAAACCAACCTGGGTGCCCCTGGAAGCTCATAAACAAGACAGAAACTGAAACCTACCGATCCATCCCCATGTTGCTTGTTCAAACTGTCCACTTAACAGAGATCGACTGCTTCTGAACACAGATTCATAGCCACTAATGGCTAAATTAGCTACGTTCTATAAATCATATTTTAAAGGTATCTGAACTAATGGCATTTCTCATGTCTCATGGTAGCAAATTATGCAACTTACACCTTTATACAAGCCAGAATTAATATTAAGTGCTCAATATCACAAAATGTTGGGGTAATAAATGCTAGATAGCTAGTAACAAATCAAATTTTACATCCTTCAAAAAGAAATAAGTCAACAGATTATAAGCTTAGCCGTCATAAATAGCCGTAATAGCTTTAAAATGGCACATCCTTATGCACAGACAATTTGCCCCTGACTACAAAATGCTGAATGCAATATTCAGCTATATGGTCTGCTGTGAGATTCCAGAAGATTTGGCTAATCAAGGTTAGAAATGGCAGAAATGCAGCCTGCAGGTAAAATGCTGCAGTGTGGTGTCCTGTTCAGAGCCCCAGCCTAACAACTGTAACTCTTCAATTCCTGACCCATTCGATTTTTTCAGTCTGGCAATCCACATTGTGTAATTCTTGAGACTGCAGTGCCTAAATTGGTGGCTGTTGTTCCTCTCAGCTGTTTAAAAGCATTCTTGCACATTTGTAAAGGTTCCCCAAGCATGCTCAAACTGGATCTGATTTGATCCATTTCTACTGGCACTTATTGCCTGAATTTGCTATCAGAAGGGAGTAATATTGGATTTGATGTATATTTAGTCAGATTCAATAAGATACTACAGATAGTCCTTGACTTATGACCATAATTGGGACCAGAACTTGCATTGCTAAGCGCTGCGGTCGTTAAGTGAGTTGCACCCAATTTTACGACATTTTTTGCTGCGGTTATTAAGTGAATCACACAATCATGAAGCAAATCAGGCTTCCCCCATTGACTTTGCTTATCAGAGACCCCCTAGGAAGGTCGCAAATGGCAATCACTCGACCCTGGGATGCTGCAACTATTGTAAATACATGCCAGTTGCCAAGTGCCCGAATTTTGATCACATGGCTGCGCTGTGATGGTTGTGTGAAGACCAGTCATAAGTCACTTTTTTCAACACCATTGTAACTTTGAACAGTCATTAAACAAATGGTCATAAGTCGAGGACTGCCTTAGCCTTCCTGTAGCATATCACAAGCAATGTTTACTATTCACATGATGGTAAGGGATACCATATGAACTCTGTGTATCAGTGAGGAACTGAGAAAGAAGAAGTTTTACATTTATAGTGGCAATATTTTGGGTAAACGGGGTTCATACCCAACCCAAAGTATGAATACTGACTGACTAAAGCAAAGTTTATCTTGATTTCTACAACTCAGATGTAGCCAAGGAGCAGTTTCTGTATTACTTCTTGAAGATATAGCTTTCACGACTAAGCTGGATTCACACATTGTGGAAAGCCAACATGTGCTCTGTGGCTTAATGTGTTGTGCAAATTCAGTCATTGTGATTTCTTAACCATGACCTATGGCATAATGTGAACCCAGACACTTGTTTATTCAATAAACCACATATAAGTAACATGGGTCCCCAACTTCTGAGGGCCAACAGGCAAAGTTGGAATCTTGAGAGCATGTCACAGCACCAACAAAATGACCACTACAGTAGGATCAGCCACTCAGAAAGCATTCATTCCCCAGAAGGCCAACCGTGAGAATGCCCCCCATCACCCCATCACTTTAGCCTTTTGGGATGCTCTCTTCTGCCTCCGTTTATCACTAACAGGGCATGACAAATTGAATTGCAACCACTTTGTGAAAGATATAAAGATTATACTTTATATACTTGGAAATCAAGATGACACATAAGACTATTGTATTGCTTTACAACTTCCACTTAAAAACATATTAAAGTAACTTTTAAAAAATCAGGTGGAGCATAGGATACCAAAGGAGGTATCTGCAGGTATAAGGTACTTGCAGGTGCCATGTTGGGCTTCTGGGGTTTAGCATATGTAAATATAGACTTGATCTCAAGGCACATTTAATAAAAGGAAGTCTGACAGTTATTTTTCAAAGCTTGGAAAACGTACTTAGAATAGACAACGGATAGTCAGTTCCAGTTAATTTTTTATTCAGTTCATAGCCTGCCTTTCCTAATTTGAAGATATGGCACATATCCACTCTGGTCCACAGCAAGTAGCAGCATCTAGCTGACCTTGGTTGATCTCATAAAAGCTAAGCAGGTTTGGACCTTGTTAGAACTTGTTGGGAGACAACTGGGAAATCGCGGGGCCGAAGGCCAGAGGGGGAAGCTAAAGAAGCTACAGAAATATCCTAGAAAAGGGAAAGGCAAATGACTTCTTATTGTTGCCAAGAGTTTGACTTGAGTTTTATCGATTGTTGATTTAAATAGGCGCTTGCTCTACAGAGACTTTGAAAAGAACCCTCTTTTTGTTGTTGACCTTTGGGTGGGAGAAGTGTGAATGCTTTTTATTAAAGGAGTCCAAACTTAAAGGGAATAAGAAGCATGGAGCAATCTGGGTTTCTTCCACCAGGACTCCATTTCAAAAACTGGCTTGGTATCTTGAGAGGGGGACACAGAATATTGGGCAAGAATGAAAGGAATAGCAGCTGAAATAAATTGGCTGATTTGAGAAAACGTCCAGAGATTGTGAACACAAGCTTCATGTCCTTAGGGACCCATGTTAGCAAACAAGCTGAGCCTACATGTGTTTTACCGCCCTTTCTGGGCAAGGAGGGGAACAGAAGGATACTGGAATGGATCTTGTAGTTGGGAGAACATAAAACATCCTGCTGGCTAAGTCTGATATGAATACTAGAAACCAGGCCTTCTATTAATTTGATTAACAAACAGTACCTCCTATTTACTCCAAGATCTGATATCTGCAATACTTGAAGATATTAGTAACTGGATTCATTTATCATACTGAAAGCTATTTTCACTATGGTTTGTTAAATAAACTACCATTTGCTGGGTTCAAATAACACATTATGGTTTATAAACCAAAACTCTGGGTTCATCCCAAGCAAAGCCTGCCATATATCTTCTTGAAGGCTTCCTCCATACTCTACACCAGATCATGTCACCACTGCTACGAGACAAAAACTAGATCTAATATGTGACCTCTGCTGTGTCAGACCCTCAGATATCTGAATCAGGTCCATGATTGTCCATGATTAACAGTGATTATAACACCTTCCAACCCTGAAGGATTCTGAATGGCAAACAACAACAAAAGAAAGAAAGAAAACATAAAAATAATACCATAAATTAGATACCCAAGATAGATGCCTCCACTCAAATCAGCTAGGGGCCAAAATCGATTCTTACTTATAAAGACCTATGTATTGTGATGCTGGATATATTATGGATTATTTTCTTAAGCATGATTATGTCTGTCTGGTCTGCACATTTACAAAGGGTCTTCTGAAGGCACTACCTCCAAAAGAAGAAAAAGGGGTGTAAGTTAGAAGGCAGGCTTTACCTGCCCCCAGAGGTATGCAGGACCCAGACCCTTGTGATATTTTGGAAAGTCTTTAAAAAAAGTCGTCTTCTGAGGGATTTTGATGCATAATGAAGAATTGGGGGTGACCATTTTAAGATTTGTGTTCTTTTAACATGGGATCAAGCAGGAGGGCTAGTTAGGATTAATCTGTTTTGTAGCCCACCCAAAGTCCATGAATTGAGATGGTTCATAAATATTGTTAAATAAATTATTATTCTGTTCCTCAAGTCAAAGGGATAGTTTTTGTACAGATCCAATCAACCAACCAAAATAATGATTTTTTTAAAAAAATGTTTGCATCATTATGTTTACACCAGAGAGGAAGGACCTTTTACAGGACAATTCTGTGAAAGATTCCAAAGGCCACATTCCAACTTCAGTGGCACCAAAATTAAAATAGAGCCCCCCACCACAACAAACAACGACATCTGTTTCATACACCTAACCTCTACATGCCTTCCCAAAAATTAGCCTCAAGGTGGAAAAGCTGCTAGTTTGCCTACCTGTTCCAGAGCGAGTCTCCCTAGATTAAATGTGGTTTATTCCCAGATAAGGATGTGTAAGATTGTGGTCCTTTACCAAGTATGAAACAATAAACTCACTGCACAAAAAACACAGCAACAGGTTCTTTCAGACAGCCTTTTTTTCTGACCAAGACAAAACCTTCTATAGAAATACTTTCTTTTTCCATAGGAAATTGCTGCTTGAATAATACAAACCTACATGAACCCATCCAGAAGAAAATCCAGTACACTTCAATGAATTCCTTATTCCCAGGCAAGAGTGTAATAGATTGCAGTCTTCTTAAATATAATTAAGAAATACATAAATGGAACCAGACAGCGCTGATTGCATTTACAACTTTGCAGCAGCTTCTGGAAACAAAAACAAAAATTCTTTCCCTCACCTAATCATTATTGGGTTAGGATTATGAAGTTGTCTTCGCTCTTAATTGGCTACTAAAATATTTCAAGCAATAGGAGGAAGATAAGTCTTTCACTGATAAACTGGGCATCCTTAGAAGAAGCCTGAGAGAAAGAATACAACCCAAGTCTACATGGAATACTGTGAAGCTGAAGCTTAAGGTTTCAGCTCTTTGGGATTTGGGAGAGACAAGGTTTATAATTTTTTTTTTTAATCTGCACTCAATCGTTACCGATTCTTTGGCGACTGCCTGGATGAGTCCCTGCAGTTTTCAAGGCAAGGTGTTTCGGAAGTGGTTTGCCAGAGCCTCCTTCCTAGAGCAGAGCCCAGCTGGCGAGCGCAGGAGGCGGGGTTTTAATTGCTTCACGCCTTTTTCGGGCATGCGCAGCTTCTGCGTTACCAGCAACTGGTCCCCGTTTCCTGTGCAAGCGCTGCCAGCATTTTCCTCCCACCGGGGTGAGAGTACCCATTTATCTACTCATGTAAGTTTTCGAACTGCTGGGTTGGCAGAAGCTGGGGTCAAACCGCTGAAGTGTCGACCATTTCTGGCCGGCAACTTTCAGCATCATTAAGCCGCTGTGCCACCGCATCCCCTAGGTTTATAATACTAATATAATAAATTGTTATTTATAATAATTTGGCCTACAAGAAGACCAAATGAAGAAAAGAGACATGGTAAGGCCAGTACATTACATGGCCAGTACACACAAAAACTAGCAGGCAAAGCAAATAACAAGACCTGGCAATGGCTAAGAGCAGGAAAGTTGAAGAAGGAGACAGAGGGGATAATTCTAGCTGCACAAGACCAAGCCTTAAGAACAAATGCATACAAAGCCAGAATTGAGAAGACAGTAACAGACATCTCTGCAAAGAAGCTGAAGAAGCAATGGGCCGCCTCGTTAGCTGCTGCAAGAAGACCGCACAGACTGACTACAAGCAGCGGCATGACAAAGCAGCAACAATGGTGCATGGGGATATCTGCAAGAAATACCATTTGCCTGCAAGCAAGAACTGGTGGGGCCACAAAACAGGCAAAGTAATAGAAAATGAAGAAGCTAAAGTGCTCTGGGACTTTAGAGTTCAAACAGACAAGCACCTGCCACACAACACTCCAGACTTAACAATTGTTGATAAGAAAGACAAAAAAGTCTGGATAGTGGACATTGCAATGCCTGGAAAGAACTGGAGAAAATCACAAAATACAAAGACCTGCAAATAGAAATAGAATGACTATGGCAAAAGAAAGCAAAGATAGTACCCGTAGTAATAGGCGCCTTGAGTGCAACCCCAAAACATCTGGAGCACCACCTGAAGACCATCGGCATTGACAAAATCACCATCAGTCAATTGCAAAAAGCAGCTTTACTTGGAACAGCTTCCATCCTGTGGCGATACCTTTAACACCATCCAACAACATCTGCCTATCCCACGTCTTTGGGAAGCACTTGATAGGTGGATATAAATACCAAATCCAGTCTAAACATCTGGTTGACTGTGTGACCAACAATAATTTATTAAATTTATGTGCTGCCTGACTCCCAGTGACTTTGGAAGGTTTGCAATTGTTAAAACATTTAGAAAACAAAGAACAATACAGAAAACATAAAAACAGCACAAGACAAAGGGACAAAGATGGTAGACGGGAACAGAAAGGAAGAAAGGGGCATCAATTGTCCTATCCAAAGGCCTGAGTGAAGAGCCAGGTCTTTAAGGCCGTTCAAAATTGGGTGGGAGCCATTTGAATTTTGGAGGGAACCTCATTCCAGAGGACAGGCGCTGCTACAGAGAAGGCACACTTCCAGGATCTCGATAGGTGGCATTGTTTAATTGATGGAACCCAAAGTGTGCCAACACTGCCAGATGAAACCAGTTGGGCAGATACTAGGGGAGACAGGCGGTGCCTCAAGTAACTAAGACCTATGCCATGTAGGGCTTTATAGGTAGCAACCAGCACCTTGAATCACACCCAGAAGCAAACTGGCAACCAGTGCAGCTTGCGAAGTAGAGGTGTTATATTGGCATGTATTCCGCACCCGGTGGTCTTCAAGTTGAAAGATATAATTAGATATCATCAGCATGCTGATAATACTAAACTCCAAACCAGCGGATGGCCTCGCCTAGCATACTAAATGATGGTATGGCCCTGTGAAAAATGTGGTGACTCCAGAAAATGTGTGAGAGTTTCACAAACCACATTAGAATGAGGCATGATCTCACTCTTTGTGGCTTTTCAACTACGGTTTCTTTAGCATGATGCATGATCCCAGCCAATACTGGCTTACTGAATAAATCATGGTTAAAACAAATTCTTTGCAAACTCAGCCCACAGCTGAATTTACATGTCATGCTAAGGTATGGTTTCTTTAATAATTATTTGTTGAATGAGTCACAGTGAGCTCAGTTTCCTCATCATCTTAAGACATAAACCCTAGTTTATAAATTGCACAGACTGAGTTTACACATTATGGTAAGATACAAAGAGGGAAAATACATTCTGTGGTTTAACACATGGGACAAATAAATTCAACTGAAAGATCTAGATTCAAGATGGCTCATGGCCAAAGCCTGAACTGCACAGAAGATTAGCAGGATGCTGAAACTGGACGGAGGGGGAGTTTCACAGATGATCAATATGCTATTCTAATGCTATTGAGCCCATCCCTCAATAGCACCCCTCCAAATCGTTGTCAACTCCCAGGATGCTGAACCAGCATGCTCTTAATGAGAATTCTTGGAGATGAAGTCCACAAAACTAGAGAACATCCAGTTTGGGCAAGATGGCTTTAAGGGATGCAGTAAGATGCACTCTGTAGGTTAAGAGAGAATTTTAATGTGGGTTGTTATCATGTAATTAATTTTTCTTACTATTCAAGCAAATACAAAAGTACAAAAACATAATTTAATTAAAATTTAAAACCTGGCAAAAGAAAGAGGGAGGCTCAAAGGCAATTCCAGGAAACTTCATTACATAGCCTGGAAACAAGGCAAGAGAAAGCCCTCTCCCAGATGCCAGACAGATGGGCTTCTAACAGCACAGTCCCTCGGACAATAAGGTCTGAAGGCATTTAAAAGTTAATACCTAACCATAAACTATGCCTGGTAAGCAATTGGTAACTAGAGTAGATCTTTCTGTGTGATTCCTGTACCTAGCAATGGTTAACTTAGCAGCTTGGCTGATATATTTTGCACCAATTACAACTTCTGGACTCTTTTCAGTAGAAGCTTCACATACACCACATTGCAACAGTCAAGTTTTCTGTCCGTTTTATTATTGCTGTGACTCATTACACCTATAAAAGATCAATATTTACTCAAAGTCATTCCACCAAGAAAGAGCTGCCGGGAAAACCTGCTCTCTATACTCGATGGGATTTAGGGGGGGAAAATAATGTGAAACAGAATTTGGTGGAAATGGAGATGACGAAGGGAAAGGAAGATCTGGTCAGGAAATAGGTCATGGATTGATGAAGTTTGAAGAAATGAAAAGGACTACTGGAAGCATGCTGAAACTATTTTGTGTGCATTTTGTGCGCGCGAGAGAGATTCCAGTTAACTAGAAGCCTCTTTGATAATACTGCACTGCAGTTGCAAGCAATTTAACAGAAGAGCAATTGCCAGGGGCAAATTATTCCAGTAAAAAATTCCTTCTGTTACCAAGGGACTCATTTTGCCTTTTAAAACTATAGAATATATGTACAGAAGTTTATTTTAAAATGGGGACTGAAACTGTTGACTCAACATTTTTGCTGCCTTGCAATTTTCCCAGAACTCCGTAATTCTAAGGCAAGGCTAAGCAAAGGGCAAAGATGATTTATTTTAAAGTCAGAGTTTTTAAATACAGATCTATGAGCGGGAAAACCAGACAGGAGCAATCTTAGAGCAGGCCAAGACTTGTGGTTATTTGGGTTCTGTTTCTGTACAGAATAAGCAGGCTGCATAAATGTATGGCTGAATGTACTACATGTTCTAAAAGAATACAGAACAAACTTAGAATAACATTTTAAAAATGTTATGATGATGTTACAATGGCTACCCTAAAACTTTCTCTTGACTGTGTGTGTGTGCACTGTTTAACAAAATGCGCTCATCATAACAAAAGCAAAGAGTAAATCAGGGCAGAGTGTTATAATGGTTAAGGTATTAGCTTTGGGCTGGAGAGCCCTGAGTTTAATTTCTTAATAAATGTACTAGGCATCCTTAGGCTATTCAGCTTTCAACTTATCTTCTTGATGAGGTTGTTGTGATGATAAAAGTGGCGGGGGGGGGGCGGGGAAGGCAGGACTAGCTATGAACAGTGCCATCTATCCTTTGTCAAAAGGATGAAGCAATTCTAAATGAGACAAGAAGATGTTCAAAACAGGAGGGTTCAGTAACCTCCTAGGACTCTGGCTATTACATTATATGACACAATAAAATTTCAGAGTGAAGGGGGCAAACGAAGAAAAATATGTTCAACTAATATAAGATATGCATGTCACAGCTTCAGTGCATGTAGAATTAGGTTTTGTTCTTGTTTTTGCAGCCCTAACCTTGTTAAGTCCTCTAGCCTTCTGCTGCTTCTGCATCACCATTGGGATGAAGGGTTGACATCCTTGAATAATGTACGAAGCCAAACTAGAGCTGCTGTTTCCAGTTAACATTGAGCTTTCCGCACTGAGCTTTTAAAAAGTTTGGAGAACACCTGCTGCGCATGCTTTGATGGGTTAGTCCACCTTGGCTGTCTGGCAGTCTTACACACTTGATAGAAAGAGATTGGGCAGGTAATCAGTACCAGCTGTGCAGCTTGCAACTGCCTTACTCACTCCCATGAACACTGTGTTACACATGCTTGGGAATGTAATGAGTTATTATGTTTACAGCTGCACTTTGCAATAACGTTGTTAAAGAGCATACGATCACCCTGAGGGCATATTCTACATCTGCCCAGACAGATTTTTTGGAACATCAAGAAACAGGTGAAGGAGACAAAATCCCATTAAAATCTCAAAGGCTTTGGATAGCTTAGTTTTCCCAGCACAGAAGCAGAAAATCTATGACTGAAGACTCCCATAATCATTCTCAATCAGGTAAGTGGGAAGTCCCATAAGAAGCTCTTTGACAGCCCGTAAGACAATGGTGGAGGGAACAATTGACTCCCAAGACTGCAAGACAGTTCTGGTCCAAATGCTTGCAAGGTGCCAGGAACAGGATGGACTAGCAATAGAGAGGGACAGGTTGCTATACTGTATATAGTAGGATTCTATGACCGGGGATTACTTTCCCAGGACCAGAAGAATTCTAATCACTAATGATGCCCCATCAGACTTCTTGCATGTCCCTCTTCCAGTCAACTGTCTTATGGTATAGGACAGGGAACTTAACCCATTGCACTTCCAGCAATTTGCACTGGATAGCAAAAGGCTAAATTGCCCCAACTGCATTTTATGTCTGGTAAATTCTCTTCCTGTAATAGTATCCCACCCATGTAGATGGTAAGAGAATGCTATGCTTTAAAAGCAAAAACACAAATGCAAAACAGTCTATCTGGATCAAATTAATTGTTCCCGTTGGATCATATTCATTGTTCCCATTAGTTCCATGACTCTGTTCAAGCAATGACACAAAGTTGCTGGCATTACAGACCAGAATCTGGTGCTAAACGTAATGCTGTGCCATGTGGAGGACCTATTTATCTAGCAGAGATAATAGCTGTGAATTGTCCACTTATGATGTGTAAAAAGCAGCCAAACAGTTGAATTTACAAAGTCCTCCAAAGTCTTCTAAAATCTTCTAAAATCCAGAGGCCTTCCATGGGTAGACATGATAGGTAAACCAGCTACCTTGGGACCATTGAGTCATTCTGTAGTCTAGATAGTGGATTTTTTTTTAATGTTGGATAATTTTCAAATGAATGTATATTCACAGATATATGTGTCGTTAATTCAAAGGCTTTTTCAGCAATAGTATTACAGAATGGGGATAGTGAAAGAATGGTCAGACTCCTATACAAATTTGGAGCTATTTCCAATCTGTCACATTGTGCTAACTGACATAAAGTCTGTGTTGGTGGAGGTACCCACATCCAATCTGCCATTACAATGCCGGCATGATTGCAACAAGCTTGGAGATTCAACCCAATCATTCTGCATATCGCATCTGGTCTGTGTTCTACTTGGGGAAAAAACAAAGCAGCTGAACAAAAGACTTGCAGATATGACAGCTTTGTTTAGCTGCTAGCTATAGTACAGAGCCCTTGTTCTCCAAACTGCCGATAGCTGAGCCATCCTTTTTTCTGAATTAAAAGTGGCAGCACATTTCACTCGTTCCACATAATAATAGTAACAATATATTTGAAGTAGGTAACTCATAATTAATAGAACTTGCACCTTGAATTTCTATATGAGTCATTGATTCAGATGTGTCTGCAGACTGGAAGGATAGGCGTGCAGAGGAGAAACTCATTTAGAGACAAGAAGAACAATGGAAGCCTTCCCTAAGAGGTGGCTTTCTTTTTGCATTTCTGCACAGAGAAGTCATCAAATGGTCCAGCAAAGCAGCATCTCCCTTGCTGAAAATAGTTGAGCATCTCCTTGGCCAGTCCAGCCAATTTTGTTGACCTTTGATATTTTACTAACAGAAATACAAATTAGCATTAACATAGCATATTTCTATTATGAAGTGGCTATAGTCAATATTTTAGAAGGAAACGCTGGTTCCATCTTGGTTCGGGTCAAAGATGTTACAGTATTTCCCTATAGGCATGCTGCCCAAAAATGTGTAATGAAGAGTTTAAATATGGCTGCTTATGTCAGTCATAAAGATATTAGAAATACTGTATTAAAGAAATAAAAAAGCAATGATTAGGTATAGGAGCTTGGTCTTGCTATAGATTTCTACATTTTTGGAGTCAGTTTAAGCCATTGGAAAAGGACAGAATGGAGGGCATAGTCCATTCCAGAAATCCTACACCATCACATGGGCTGTCTGGGACATACTTTACATGGGAAACAGCAAAGGGAGACTGAGAACATCTGCCTTTGGCCAGGTAGTGGAGGCTCTTACCACCACCACTGCTGTGTAATTTGTCTGACCTTTGGGACACACACGCAAGAGTGATACTGAGTAAAGATTGCAGAACTACTCACCAGCAGTGGTAGCAACAATGTAGGAAACCCTTAGAAGCAACTTACATTTACAGAATTTATACAGCAATTTTTCCTAAGAGATATCCTTTAGGTTTGCAATGTTAAATCCACGGGTATGGATATTCCTGCATTTAAAAAAACAAAAAATCCACACCTTCTGATGTGGAAATGGCTATGGAAAATTAGCACATTGGGTTGACAGTTTGGAATGAGAATTCTTCCTCTCATTTTCCACATGCAGATAGGTTTTATAGAGAAGAATTCACATGTGAACCATCCATTAAATGCCCTAATGAGTTTCACGTAAAGAGTAAGGCACACAGACCTTCGGTTGTCTTGATTTTTTTTAATAGCTCTTTTCTACCATAATGTCAGAACAGGAAATATCAACCTCTGTAGGAGACAAGTTTCCACACTAATCCCATTCCCAAAATCTCTGTGTGTGGCTATCTCACCACCCCAGATAACACAATCAGTGATTCTGATTTCACAGAGGTTTTTAGTCACACCAAATTGAATTTAGACCTGCATCCACATATAGCACTTCCATATAATCTGAATTGCAAAGAGCAAACAAGAGTCCCTTTGTCGACACACAGCTCGAGTGGGGGGATTCTACACACCTCATAAATGTGAATTGGGGCCCATTGCAAAGCTCGGCTTCATTCTGTTGCTGGCATAACGGTTCTTCCCTGGTTCAGATTGTAATCTGGGAATAAGCTTTTCCTTTCCACTCCCAAATCATACACTCAACCATTCACATATCCCTCTGTCTCTTCTGCTATGGCTGTAGGGTAACAAGCATATTTCTTCCTTAGTACTTGGCTCACTGCCATGGCAATAACCTGGGCAAGATGAGAGGATGGAAGACGGAAAAGAAGTATCTTGCTATGATGAAGCATACAAACGGTATGTGGGTTTGTAGGAGTGGGCCTCAGGGTGCAGTGACATAGAAGACTCCAAACCACTACCCCTCCCAATGGAAATAATGACTTCCTTTTCCATTCTTTACTGAAATAGCCTGATAATTTGAATTGGGTCATTCCTTAATTAATATATAACAAGGCAGGAGAAGGCAACATGATATTCTCCAGGTATCTTAAGCAGGAACTCGCATCTCCCCTAGCCAACAGTAAAGGCTTAAGAAAGTTATAATATAATGTATTTGGAAAGCACCGGGTTGCCTCCTTCTGCAGTAGGGGATAGATCCACACCCAAGGGAAGGAGTCATTATGTCATCATTTTGCTTCTGTCTGGTGTTTGTTTTCTTTAAGTTGCCTGACATTTATCAGAGCAAGATCTGGAAGCTTTGTAAGCTACAAATTAATTGTTCCTCTGCTGTAAACTACTTAAAGTCTAAATCAGCCAGCAGTGAGAGCAAGGGAATCTTTGGGATTCAAGAGAACCAACTTCCGCCATGATGCCAATGGAAGCCAAGCTCTTAGCAGGGGACTGACTTTAAAGGCAGCATATGGAAGCCTCCCAGATAAGTATTCCAAGTACTTCAGACCTTCCCACTCTTTCTTAGCCATCTCTCAGAATGGCTTGATTCACACAGCCCACTAAAAGTAAAGGGATTTTCTTGTTTTTGGCCTACTGAAGGGTGCAAGCCCAGCCACTGCCTTAGCAGGTTATGCCAATCAGGTCAATTGTTGCTTGTTCAACAAGCAATGGTTAAACAAATTGCATTTGCTGATTGCTTTCTGAAACTGGCAATAGCCAATGCTGGCTTGTTTAGGATTTGTTTTATGGTTCTTCTACTGACTTCTACCCACCACTAAAAGAGAAACAAACTTAAAACAAACCATAGATTAACGTGAGTAGAAGTTAAACCATGAAGTAGCTCCAAACAACCGGGTGGCAGTTGCAGCTGGTGAAACACAGGGAGAAGCCAGCAAGAAAAATGACAATTGTTAGCTTCTCTGGGTCTAGTCAACCTTTCAAGATGCCTCTATCTCAACTGCAACGAGACAGCTGACATTAGCTATCCTATTAAGCCATAATGTAGTTTGCTTCTTTGTGGCTCAGTGTGTTGTCTGAATCCATGGAATTGCAGCTTACTAATTTAAAAAAAGTATGAAGTCAAATTGATTGCAAAAGGCTGCTACTTCGAAATCCCATCCTCTGGATACTATTTTCCTTTTCTTCTAGATATTTAGCACCTGGATTAGCATTTGGGTTCCTTGTGGATGAAGAGCTGGTTTCTTCAGGATGAAGAACCACCTTTTTTATAATACAGTAAAGGGGGTTGAAGACATATTTATTGTATTCTGTTTGCAGGTTACCTTGATCACACCTGGAATTGCATCTGTCTCTCCCCCGCCTGCCCCCCATCACTCTCTGTGTTTACAGTTTAATTCCTTTCTTTCCTTCCCCTTCCAGGCTTATAAGGGGACTCGCCCTGCCAAGAGAGCTACTTACAGAGCTAATACTGTTGCAACTTTTAAGGCAAAACATCTGCTTTGTGAGGGGAGGGGGTAAAATATACAATAATGGAATAAGCGAAGTACAATCTTTTATGGCTGAAAGGAAGACTGGAAAAAGATCTAAGAAAGAATGAGTCAATCCTGGCTTGGCAGGAGGGGGCCAGTGTTACATTTAACTGCATCTCTTTGGAACAACCGCAGTTCCTCTACCGAACAGAACACCCAGTTTTCATCTGCTTTCAGTCTTCCCTGACACCAATGGAACCTACCTGGAGATGGTGGGAATGTTTTTAATTAAGTCAGTGGCCATCTTATATGATGAGGGAGTAGGCAGAAAGTTTCAGCTGCCACTCCATGCTAAGGTTTGGCTTTCAATGCTCTATCTGGAAGAGAAAGGTGACATGTCATGCAGGGAGCATACAGTAAGTTGAGTGTAGGAAGCCTTTCCCCGACATTCTGTTCTTCCTCCCACATCTGATCTGGAGCTGAGATGGAACTATAAGCCACTGCTGGGTCTAATGGCGTGCCCACTTATCATAAATAAATATGGCAGAGCAATGGAGAAACACAGCCCTGGAGGAAAGTACAAACATTCATACATATTGATTTCAGGTCCTGTCAAAGGAAAATGAGTGTCTCTGCTCCTGTGTCCATGTCTCGTGAAGGAGGATGTGGAGAGTGTGTACAGGAACTGGGCAGCGCGATGCATTTCTATGTGGTCTGTGCATACACAATATTGCACATCCCTCTGGGTCAGAGCTCATATGGAGTTAACATGTCAAGGGCCCGCAGAAACAAAATGTCAGAAATAAAGAAACAATCAACCAGGCAGAGACAAATGGAAAGATCTAAGAGAGAGGAAACCTCTCAGGTCTCTAGACCTACTGCTAAACAGACAAACAGATGAAGCAAAAGTAACCTGAAGATAGACAAAAAGTCTATGTTCCAAAAGGGCAGCTTATATGAAGAAGAATGAGAAGTAAGTGTTCAGTCTCGCAGGAACTCCTTCCTGGAAGATAAATTGTTCAGACTGCATAGAATTCCCTGAAAGCTTTGTAGGCCAGTTGTAACTAGAGTTCCTCTTTGGTAGCCAGTTATGCTTGGTGCTGGAGCCCACTTGGCATCCTGCAGTACAGGACTCCTATAAGGGAAAGTTGGGATACTTTCTCCGTTGGAACAAATGATGTTCAGTTTTAGAAAACAGGATAGCTGGTGTCTATCTTTGGTGATTCCTGCTCTGAAATGCAAGCTGACCCCCAGCTTCTGTTTCTTAGTCATGGAATGCTATGAATTGGTTTGTATATTCATCTAATCTTGTATTAGAGATGCTTTAAGATGTAAAATAAAATAATTTCCTGAACCTATAATTCATTCCAAATACCATTCAGAATAACTGTATATACAGAGGCAAATAATTTTCGCAGTTTATAGAAGAGCGAGCATTTACAAACTTGTATCTGAATGTGTAGAGTATATCTATGCAGCCTTATTTAAAACCGAATTACAATAACCAAGCTGTCTGGTTTGTCTTATACATGGTTCACTGAATCAGCCACAACTGCTGGTTTTGCACAAAGCCTAAGCCATAAACTGTGGCTGACAAATCCCAGGACAAGCTAAGCCAAAAGCAAACAGCCCACATTATGACTTAATCTAATATAAGAACCCAGCCAATTATGACTTAATTCATACAACATGCTATCCAGACTGTGGTTATACTTAATGTATCATCTGAACCCAGACCAGGTTCTAGTTAAGGCAAAGATAAAGTGGCTGAAATGGGAAAGTACTCTTCAACTGAGATTATATTTTTATTATAAATATTTATACAAACAGTAGCTGTGAAAGAATTTTAGCCCTATTCAAAATACCAATTTGAAACCAATGAGCAAAAATGGTACCCTGCAAAGGATATAATGAATTGGTGCAGAGCAAGATAGTTTCATCTGCCCATTAAGTCACTAACTTCAGAATTATACTCAGTACATAAAGCAGAACACCAACAGCATTAACGGATTGATTATGTACCATCACGTTAGTGTTGATTCTTAGTGACCACACGGAGCGCACCTTCTCCTGGTAATCCGTACCAAACCTGGCCCTTTGGGTCTTCCAGTGGTATATCTATCATTGCTGTAATTGAGTATATCTACTTTGCTGCTGTTCGTCCTCTTCTTCTCTTTCTTTCCACCTTTTCCAGCATTACAGACTTCTCCATCAAGCTGGGTCTTCACATAATATATCCAAAATATGATAATTTGAGCCTGGTTATTTGTGCTTCAGATGGGAACTCTGGATTGATTTGTTTTATGATCCAACTGCTTGTTTTCTTGGCTATCCATGAAATTCTCAGGAATCTTCTCCAACACCAAATTTCAAAAATGTCAGTACTCTTTCCATCCTGCTTCTTCAAATTATTTTGCTTCCATAGAGTGCCACAGAGAAACTGTTGCTTGCACAGTCCTGATTTTTTTAGGTATAAGCATATCATGGCATCTGAATATCATTTCCAAGGCCTTCATGGCTGCCCTACCAAGTGCTAGTCTGTGCTACATTTCTTGACTGCTTGTTCCTTTACTGTTGATAGTTGATTCTAAAAGGCAGAAGCTATCCACCACTTCGATATCTTCATTGTCAATTCTAAGGCTGGTTGCTATATCTGTTGTTATTAATTTGGTCTTAATTATATTTAATTTTAATCCTATTTGTTCACTGTACTTCTTGACTTTCATCACTAGAATTTCCAGATCATTTGCATTTTAGCTATCAAAGTAATGTCATCAGCATAGTGCAGATTATTGACATTTCTTCCTCCAATTTTAAAACCACACTCATCTTCTTCCAATCCAGCCTCTGTCAATATTTATTCATTGATTATGTGCCATCAAGTCAGTGTTGACCCTTAGTGATCATGTAGATCGATTTATATTCAGCATATAAGTTGAATAAATAAGGAGAGAGTCTACAGACTTGTCTCACTTCTTTGTCAATCTGGAGCCAGATTGTTTTGCCATGTTCCATCTGGACTGTGGCTTCCTGTACAGATTTTCCTTCTGTTGCTTGCCATACTTCTGTAGATATTTCATCAATTCCAGTAGCCTTCTGACTTGGTAATAAACAGAGTGCTGATCTAACTTCATCTTCTAGTAGTAGAGGTTCTTCTAAGGTACCTTGGTTGTTGACATCTCTACTGTACAGAATTTCATTATATACCTTCCATCTTTGTTTAGATCTTATTTGAATCAGTTATCATCTGTCCATTGGCATCCTTTAGCACAACAATTTGAGGTTGAAAATTCCTACTGAGTTTGGAGATCTTACGAATTTCCTTGTTTTTCTGTGTCAGTTTTCATTTTCAATGTCCTTAAAGATGTCATTGTAATAGTGCTTCTTGTCTCTTCTCTCTAAAATTCTTTGTTGAGTGCTTCCTAAGATCTTTGTCTTTCTTGGCTTTGGCTTCACGTCTCTTCTTGGCAATTTTCGACATTTCTTCTGTCAGCAGTTGCTTTCTTCTGTTTCTTGGTTTTTGGCAATCTCTTTTCACACTTATCCTTGACAACTTTATTCCAGAGTTTCTCTGGTTCTCTATCAATAAGGTTCAGGACTTCAAAATGATCCCTGGTATTCTCCTTGAAAATGGTGCGTATATGCTGAAGATCATATTGTGGAACCTGATCAGCTTTCTTTTCCTCCTTTAGCTTAACTTGCAACTGGGCAATTTGTAATCTGTTCCACAGTCAGCCCCTGATCATGTCTTTGCTGTTTTAACTGAGCTCGTCCCCCTCCTTGTACCAATAATATATTAAATTTGATTTATATGTACTCCATCTGGTAATGCTCAAGTATATAGGTGTCATTTCAGTTTTTTGAAGACTGTGCTGGCAATGAAGAAATCATTGGATTGCCAGAAATTGATAAACTGTTTTCCTCCTTCATTTCTTTTTCCTAGGTCACACAGTCCAACTATGTTTTCTGCCCTACTTTGGCATTTCCAACTTTGGCATTCCACTCTCCAAGCGCAAGCAGCAACAGCAGGAGATCTTGTTTGCATATTCTGTCAATTTCTGATTTCTTCTTCTGCATCAGTGGTTGGAGCACAAACTTGAATAATTGTCATATTAGTCTGCAAAGTCCAATTGATACTATTTGGTCATTGAGTGTATTGTATCCAAGTACTGTCTTTGCTGTATCCTTCCTGACTATGAGAGCCATCATTCCTTCTTTGCTTTTTGCTTCCTGAGTAGAAAACAGTATGATTTTCTGAATGAAAGTATCTAATTCCAGCCTATTTCAATTTGCTGATGCCTAAGATGTCAATGTGTAGTTGATTTCTTTCATCTTTCATTGTGTTAAGCTTTTTTCACATGTTCATGCTTCTTATGTTCCATGTTTCCACTCTAATTCTGTCTTTTCAGCTTTGGATTTTCTTTTCCTGCCTGGCAACATCAACAAGTAGACATCCAGAAGGTTTTAATCTAGCTATGTCATAAACACTTTTAGTACTCCAAAAGATCCTCAGCTCTTTCACAGTAGTATGTTGAGTATGTCCACCTGATCTGAGGAGCTCAACCAATACCATATTGTCAATTATTTCATCTTGTCTATCCTCCATGTGAATTTTTCTCAGAAAAATTCAGTAATAGTTTACCATTGCCTTCTCCCGCACAGTATGAAATTATGTCTTTGCCATTGTCACTAAAGTGATCATCTGCTTCCAGCATCTTCCTATATCACTACTCCTCAGTGTAAGTGCCTGCTTGCTTTAGCTGGGCATCTGGGACGAACTTCATACTTTGGGTGACCCTGCTGGGAGTATATACTCTTTGAATACACTCCCAGTGCTCATCCCTCCCAGGAAGCCCCTTCCCCATCACAATGAGGCAGCATAGCAGGACTTGAGGATGGACCATAGCACTATAGATGAAACACAGCATGAGCTTAAAAAAGCACAATATCCTTATTATTTGCTGCAGAGGACCTATGATTTATTAGCACTAAGGATGATTGGCCTAGAAACATTCCTGAAAAATGAGCACTCACAGGCTGGCTACCTATGGGGTCATACCCTCACACTGCTTTTTCCTACCAACGTTCTCCCTTTCTGATAGGAAGAAATGTAAAACCATGATTCTCCTACAAAGCCAGTATTGAGGAAGCTGGCATGTCCTATGCTTCCTCTTTTATGTCCAGATTATCCATAGCGAAGTTTCAATAACTCATTCCTAAGACTGAAGGATAAATATGCAGCACTGGCAGAACCCTGCAGGTTTTCATGAACTTCCACGAGAGCTCTGCCATTACAGGGACCTAAATGGTGTCATATGGTGCTTGCCCTTTGAAAACAGAAGCAGATGAACAGATTGATGTTGGCATAAGGTAAGGTAAAGACATCCTCAAACTGAGTTTGTTCCCAGGAATTCCACTCATACATTTTTCTTGGCAGATTTATGGAACTGCTTAGCCATTGCATTCTTCCAGGGAGGTTTTTTTTCTTTTTCTTTTCACTTTCTTGTCAATATTGATGCCAACCCTTAAGGATATATTCTTGTGAGACAAAATGGGACTAGGCATCAGTTATACATAGAAGCACACAGCAGGATTTTTTTCGGCATCTCACCTCCCCCCGGTAAGTCCAATGATAAAGCAGTGATTTCAAACATCATGGCATATGGCAAATCCCCGAAGGAAAGAAGAATTGGAACTTATTTTCTTGAATTTATTTAAACACTAAGCCATAAAAACCTGGCATATTAGAGCACATACTGTTGACAGGCAGGCAACAGCCACACAGCCTTCCAAATATGAACCCATCTTTACTGGATAAGTGACCGTTCTATTATTCTACAATGTCCTTGTGTTGACATTACATTCTAGATATTTACCTTGTCAGCTGTAACTTTAACATAGCAGCTCACAACTGGAGCTATGCAGACTTCCAGTAAGGATTCATGGAACTAGACATCCCTGAAGGAGCGGGGATGACACTGCAGCAGAGATTGGCAGCCAGACAGCGAATTCTGGCTGGTGAAGTTTCTCCAGAAAAAGGAGATATTGTGAGATCACCCACTTGTACGCTGGACAGCTGCTCCTCATGAGTAGACTGCAGGAACTGAGGTTTTTGTGATCGACTTGAGTCGAGCAGCTGGGAGTTGAAGGATTTCAATCAAGCTCACAGCCATAATGTAACCTATATGGACATAAGGTTCGCCAAGCCTCATTTCTTAATAACTTTTGGAAATTGCTTCTTAACTGCTTTTCAACTATTAGGAACCTTTGGATTGATATGTTTTGTAATACTGGGTGAGTTTCCTTCAATCTTTAGTGAAGGAAGTTTTAAATAAAAGTTTAAAGGACTTAAAAAAAGGGGGGGCAGGAATAAACAGCAAAAAGGTTATTAGAATGTTGATTTTAGAAAGTTACAAATGAACTAATGGTCCAGATGGATTTGAAATAAGATTTTGAAATTCATTATAATAATCCTTCCCATGAGAAAATTGTGTTGTTTTAAATTCTTAAAAAGAAAAAATAGGATGGGACTTTGAAAGTTGGACACTAGAGGAAACTAAAAGGAACTAAAGATTACAATTAAAGGAGGAGAACACTTAAATTTGATTTACTAATACAGAATAGAGCAAAATATTTTAACATTTGACATACTGAAGGATGAACAGTGGACTCAGAAGTTAATTTTAAGAGTGTCTGCTTCTATAGACAGACTGTGTTTAAAAGATGTTATGGAAGAGGAACAAGTTTTACCGGACAAGACTGAGACTGACTTGAAAGTGGATTTAAGAATGACAGGCTACAAGAATGATATGGGAAAAGATGCTACACTGGATATATAAATGAAACTGGCTGAGGTCTTAATAATTAAAAGGAATATACAAATAACAAACCAAAAGAGTGACCTGGATAATAATGAATTTACGAAAGAAACCTGTTAAAGCTTTGAAGGATTTTGTGAAAAGGGACAAAGAAAAAATGAAAAGAAATAAAGTTCTAGGACTTTATTTGAAAGGATTAAAGATCAAGACTGTTAAAAGTAAAAGGAAGGAATATAAAGTTGGTTTATTTGATCAAGGTTAAAATAGATATGTTGTTATCTCTGGTAAGCCTTCATTTTCAGAGGATAATATTCTCTTGAATTACATACCTACTACATGGAATTTGACAACCGGACAACGTAAATGGATTCTCCATGCCCTTACTATGGCCAAAAGACTGATATTTCAGCATTGGAAAGATAAATGTATGGCTCCATTTATTAAATGGATTGAAGACCTGATTACACTTGCCATAGATATGAGCAGATTACCTATAGATGTAGATTTTGCATGGATAGGTATAATGAAATATGGAACTCATTTATCCAAAATACAGTAAATTAAAAAAGAATGATAGTTATATAAGTGTATTAGAAATAAATATACATGCACTTGAACAATATTTACATTAGATAAGTATATATAGAATTGAAAGGGTTAACCGTTGTAACAATATGTTATACTTCATTTCTTTTTTTCTTTTTTCTGTTTCCCCCCCAACTTTTTAAATAAATAAATAAATAAATAAATAAAATCAATCTCTGGCAAACCTTAACGGACTTTTGTTGAACAGGACTGAACAATGAGGCTTTAAGGATTTGTTTATAAATAAGAGATGAGATGTGGGAAGAAGAGATCAGTTGCTCTCGTTGCTTCTTCAACCAGTCTACTGCATCTTCGGTAGACAGGACAAGATATCTCACAAATCCTACCATTTGAGGTCTTTCATACCTTCCATACCAGTACTAAACATTTCTGCCAAGTTAGTGAGCCCCACTGCCAATTTACCTTCAAGGATGGAAAACGCCTTAGATGTAAGGAAGAAAAACCCCTGTTTTCATGTTCATTTTTTTATTAACAACACAGATCACCTAGCAGCCAATTTAAAAGAAATCAGTTCAGTGGCAACTAAGATTTTCAGTCAATTGGATTTCTTAATTTCCAATTTAAGAACTAAATAACTGTAATAAGGAAGCATAGGGTCCACCAAATCAATCTGACCTTGAATTCCTTCCATCAACCCGCAGCTTCTAGTAAAATATGCTCTACATTATAAATTACAAGAAGACTATTTTCCTATGTTGTATATACATATTAAATCGGATGTTAGGTCACAGGCCTTTAATTTTGGTTTGACCTAAAGCCAGAAGTTTCTAGACTTGTTTTCTGAAAGGTTTACAAGGCCTTGGAAGTTAATCAAACACACAGGTCTACTGTTGGTATAATCAAAAGTTTTCTTTAAGGTAAAGACATAGCTTAAGTAAGATTATTCCAGGGCTTAAAGGTACATAATTATTCTGCCAATAATGGATAAATGACTGCTGACAAACTGATGTTTTTTAAAGATCACTTAATTTAATATTAATTAGGTCTGTCTGAAAAGACAGCTCCAAATTCTTGAATTTTGGTTGCATTTCAAAATGATTTGTCCAACACAGGAGATATATACTTCTTGCTCAAAGGTATGCTAACTAATCTCAAATATTTTCCAGTCATTGTTCTCAAAGTTGCCATTTCCTGTAAGTGGTCATATCTAATTTCAATGTATATAATCTAACTGTGATATTGGGTGCCAGAAATATGGAAAAGCAGCATTGCCTTTTGCTGTAAAGTAAGCTTCTGAATGAACACAGGTTTTTATACTAGCAAAAAAAAAAAAATCCAGCTGACTACCACAAAACTTTTGAGAAACTATACATGGGGTTGTGCTGTTATATATCCAACGTGATACATATTTACCTGGGAGGAAGCACCATCGAGCCCAACAGGTAGAAATACAAAGTAATGCATTATATCCAAGAATTAAGGCCCCTTAACAAAAGGAGACACAAATAATTTTTGCCCTAATTTTTTCTAAATTATCTGTTTGTCTGCTTTGGTGATGTGTCATAGATGAGAAAAGAAAGCCTGGGGCTGAGTTGAATGAGTAGAAAGACCCCAGCTTATGAGAACATCTCCCTAAACTTTCCCAAGACTGACATTGTTACGTCTTCTGTTTTCTGCTTCAGGGCCATCGTAACCAATGTTGTTACCCAGAAAAGAAAGGCACAGTGTAATGTTAGAGAACAATGTTAATCATAGGAAATGTAATGGTAGGGAACAAGCTAGCATGTAAGACCGGGTTGTTGGTTTTGGCAGCAATGTCTGATTGTGCCCACATGCAAGTTGGCAGCCGTTTCAGAATGCATCCTTTCTGACTCTGCCCCTTTGAACATGTATTTTCTTTCCGATCTCGAGTTAAATCATGTTCAGAATAAAACTGTGGCATGAGTCCAACTGTCTAATTATGCAGGTGCTAACTAGTTAATCTTTAACCACAAAATCAAGCTAGACAAAAGTAGAGTGGGTTATTTGAGGGATGTGGGGAGAAGAATGAGATTGCAGAAGATGGTGAGGAAAAGCAAGAGACTTTAGCTTCTTTCAGCAAGTCCTGAACTGTGAAACGGTGAAGTTCTCATTTCCATGAATAAACTGGGAGAGGGGATTAGAAAACGATGCAGCTCAAGGTTCCACATTTTCATCCTTGAAAAATCTGCTAACTTGAAACTGAATATTTTTTAATAAAAGGAAAAAAAAAAAAAGAAGCTTTTTGGGAGCAGCTGCCAAGAAGACAGAGACTATTCTTTTATTTATATGAAAGAAAGGAAATGTGGATTCACTTTCAAGCGAAGATTGCCATATATCACATGAATAGGAAACACTGCTTGAAAATAATACACCATAGCGAGGGGGGAAAGTCTGCAAATTCAACCCAGATTTTAAGAAGAGTGGGGAGGGAGAGAGAGAAGAAGCAAAGCAAGAAGCATTTGATAGTGGACTTAGCAAGGTCAAACGATGTCCCAAGGGGATTGGAGGGGCTATGAACACACTGTGGTTTGAGATGGAAAAGCAAAGGGGGGGGAGGAATAAATGGAGTTTAAACGTATTTGCCAATTGGCTTCCCAACATCTCAATGCTAAACATCTGTACTACAAGTTGCATGTAGGATTGGGTTGCTTAAGCTCCCCTCTATTAATGCACCTTAGATTCAGAAATGTAAACAGAGGAGAGTCAAAAGTGGCTTTCAAATCACATCTGACATTTTATCTTTATAGTTTTGACAAGACTGGCATAACCAAAAGACATGCTGGCTGGAGGGCAGGCAGTCTTCTCTCTTGCCCTCTCCACTTCTACCAGGAGGTACACAAGTCACCATGTTCAGCATTTTAGAGATGAATTTGACGTAAAGTTGCTGTTGCTCATCTTAAAATCAGAATTTCTCCCAAGAATTAAAAACTGTGAAAAGTACAACTTGGAAATCTTTTATCTGAGTTTTATTTTTCACATTATGCACCATTTTAAATAAAGCTTTTTTTTTTTTTTTTTTTTTACAAAGGCAGATTAAGCCTTTTAAAACAAATAAAAATGAGAACAAAACCTCATAATTTAAACAATGAAGGCCAGATCATGTTCAAGTCCCATGGGGAGATTAAGACTTGCTGAAACAAACATGTTTTGGGTCCTATCCAAAAGATATTGAACTTTGCTGGGAAGGGAGTTCCAGAGAATGGGAGGCACCACAAAGAATGTGCAAACCCTCTCTCATAATTTCTGCAAATTCCTGCATGTAGAAATGCGTTTGGGACACTAATCCACAGAGCAATTTTGGCAACGCAGCTCCAAAGCACTGTCACAAACTCTCATATATGTTGCTTATCCCCTAGTTGCCTAACGTACTTCTCATTCAGAAGCATGGATTCTACTCTTAAGTAATGCCATTAAGATCTTAGTTATTGTGCATCATACTGAAGATCATTATCCACACATACACGAAATAGTCTTGCACTCAATTGGTAATTGTTTGTTTTAAATCTGATAGTAAGATGTTTTAGCCCACTGTCTGTCTGGAACATTTACCTGCAATAGTAAATATGTCATTTTCCCAGTGGAAAATTACTGCTTATTCAGAGCATTCACCATGGATGCACTGTTCTTCAACCCACAGTTTTTACATCATAGGACTTGGCACTCGGACCCGAGCATCCACTAATGATCATATTGGTCAGGAAGAGATGAGCAGAGACAAGACACTCCCAGTTTAAAAAAGACCAAAGCAAACAGTAATTAATAGCTAGGGTAGAAACAGGTCTAGAGCAGCTACCAATAATTTTCAATGAATTTTGGCACTGGGCTTAAGTGCTACTACTAGAGAAGCACGGTAACATTTGGCCATATGAGCACATTCCCACTTTGTCCATACATAACTAGAAACAGATTCCAGTACATTGAAAGGAATTTACTTTGGGAGAATTGTGCACGTAACTGCTGAATGCCCGTTGTTTTTATATTATCATTTCAATAAAACTCAGGTCATAAGAGTCAGTACGTTTGGGGGAGGGGGGAAATGAGTACTGATCACTGGCTCTTCAACACACAAGGTTTCTTGAAAGGAGGCAAGGAAAGTCCTGCAAAACAACGATTTTGCTTCTGTCCACTAAGCAAACACTGGTCAAATACTTACCGCACTAATGCAGTCAGTCAAGAAAGTAAGACATCTACTTTTAAATAGTCATAAAGTAAGATCATTAAATGATATGTTATTGTAATTATGGCTAAACTGAAACATCCATTTTCTTGGAACATTTCCATTACCAACAAAACCCACCTCCTTTCTGAGAATGTTTTAACAGAGGATGCAAAAATGGTTCAGGCAGCCCATTAAGTATGGTAAATTTGCAAAATGATCACCCTTTCTCTCATAGGGCTACCAGATGTGGACTGCAAAAATCCAGGTGATGGCTAGATGGCTGGAAAAAGTAATTTTGTCACAGATCTGTTGTGCAAGCATGATGGATCTGGCAGCTCTACCTTTGCCTTCTTTCTCTGGCCATTGATTTTACTTGCCCTTAGTAATTGCATCACATTGCCAAGTTTGATTGCAGTGTCTTAAACTTATGCAGCTCCTTGTGCAATTCTTCAATATCAAAGATAATCCCTGTGACTAATCTGGAAATCACTGCTCTCATTCTCAATTTTCAGGTCTAAAAATAGGAAGAGGGGAAGGAAGATTTTCCTGAAAACTGCACAAATCCTGTATGGTGTCATAGCTGCTGCTCCTCTCTATTCCCCGGATTTGCTTCACAGGCAGCCCAGTTAACCAGGCGTCACATGCTGCACGGCCAGTCTGATTTTTCAGTGGGATGCAGCCCACTGGGGGTACAGGAAAATTGAAAAGGAAAATGAGAGACTAAAACATATGTGGCTATAAGGAGATCAGGAAAGACTATTAAAAAGCTGATTCTTTCTCATTAATGCCTTCATCTGTAGCAACACTGATATCACTTAGAAAAGTACCACTGCTGTGTCTTTCATGATGGCCTTCTTGGATTTGCACAGTTTGGGTCTGCCACGGCTGTAATGTTATACCATACATAGACTATTTCAACATTGTCTAATTATAGTAAGCAATCATTAAAGCAATCTGACCAGTCATTGAACTGATGTTCCGTTTTTATGCAAAAGTGGTGGCCGTGGGGCTCTGCAGATTCAGTTCCAGCATTTGATTCTGACTCCTTTGAGTAGCCATGCCTTTTCTTGGGAAAAGACACCGCTGAAAGAGTTGCAGAGCATTGCTACACTCCTGTTTTCAAGGAACTTTTTGGAATCAAAGGCAAGTTACTGCCCCATTGTAAAGGAAAAGGTGTTATAACAGCCACACTATCAATTGTACTGTGCTCATCAGAAACGAAGAAGTCTACGTAACACGGAAGGCTACACATGTATTTATAATTTCTTCATATCAGCTCACAAGAAGGAGTGCATTTTTTAACAATCAGAATGTTTTATATTCTTTATCTAGAACCTATTTAACTCAGAGGCTTGGCACGACTTTAAGGAATATTCTTAATGTCTCCACAAAGACTGAAAAATACTGCAAGTGATTCATACCTCAAACAAGAAATGTCTAGATAAAAGGCAAACTAACAATGAGCTATGGCATTCTTGACATAATTAAAATTCAGAATAAGTTGGCAACTAATATCTGTACGTTTCTGAATTCCTCTTCACTGAACGTTTTTAAAAAAATAAAATTAAGTATGCTATCCATGAATGTTTCTAAAATACTAACTTTGCCATTCTCAATTCATTAAAGAAGCACTATACAATCTCCTCCCCAGTAATTTTGTAAATGTTTTCACCCCAGCCCCCACACTGAATATTCATTTGTAAAGCAGACTATGAAAAGTGTCTCTGCTGCTTCATCAGGCCTGTATATTATATTACTTTTCATTACATAACAGATTGTGTATACATGATACTCTTGACTGGGAATGGAATGGACGATTGTATCCTTTTTCCAGTTTCTCTCCTCTGGAGAAAGAACTTTCCTCACTGGTTTTAACTACAAATTTAGATTTTTGCACAAATATCAACTATATTTAAGATTAATGGCAAACAACATTAAAGGAAGAGCTGGTGCTGGGTTGAAACTCCACTTAAGAAGAAACCCAGATCCATCTTCCACTACAGCTCTGTTCAGGGGAGCAGAAATACTTGCAACTGGTGGCCTGTATGGAGCTCTGTTGGTTCCTAGCCTTTTTATTTATTAAACTTTAAGGCGCAATTTGATTTCATCTAATATCGCTAGCTGTTGCAGCACAAACTCTCTGCAAATTACTTGGGGGAGCCTGGAATACCACTTCCCGCTATTAAGTTAGGGTAAGGCAGTTTGGAAGCCACATATCGATGAGCAGCCCAGTTTAATTCTTGAAGGAAAAGCATAGAGTGATACGTACACCGAATTTCACAATATCGGATGTTGTTTTGGAATTTAACATTACTTTCGAACCATTATGGAATACTTGGAATGAGCATGATAGCTTGAGGTATCCTTCAAGGTTCACAGCTGAAAGCTGAAAATTAAAGCTATTATATAGGAGAGCAGGTGGTTGTTTCTACTGTAATGAAGGAAGGCAGTAGTAATGGGCTTCTCCTACCCTTTGGGCCCAGTTACTATAAATATGATTTTTAACTGCTGCTGCTTACTATTGGATCTGCACAGAAGAAATGGCTAAGCAAAGGCTCCTTTGCTGTTCGTTTGGAAAACAATGCAGTTGCCTGTCCCAGGTACCTCCATTTTTATTAGGGAGAGAAAAGGGGAAGCATTGGGTTAAAATCAGGATTACCACTCAGATTGGTACCTTTGCAAAATAGGATCAAATCTGACAAGTTTCTGGTGGCCTGGAACACCCAGAGGGCATCCACAAAACTTGGACCAGGGCGAGTTATTATTTCTTTGCCACTCATCCTCTTTCCCTTTGAGTCCTGTGGCATTCATAGGCTGCTGGACAGAGGGCGAGGTGGTCTTCTCTATTTGCGTAAAGAGTATGGAGATACTCTTGTTTTGTTTTTCAGAAGATACTGATGCTCTCTCTTGGAAATCTACAAGTGAGAGAACAAGATGATTGGTATGCTATTGGGAATACTACTCATCAGACAATCAAGGAAGACTTCCTCCCGAGCAGTGGATTTTTGGAAACCCAAAAAGTATGTTATCAATATTAAATGCTTAAGTATCATTGGGTTCTGAAGCTCTTCAATAATTTGAAAATACAGATTTCTATTGATGTGATGCATGGAAAGGTAGTTCTAGAATGTCTCTGAACTATATATTCACACATCACCTTGTAATCATAGACTTCTAAACCAATCCTGTAGAAAGTTATCATCCATCTTCACCAGTAATATAAACTGAAACATATTCCTTTAACTGAAGCCTTAAATATAGAATTTACTTTCAGTTCTCTCTTTTTAATTATCCTTTTTCTCTTTCTTCTTCTCCAGGTATTTCTACACTAGCAATTTATAGTGTCTTCTACAGTCATCTAACCATCGTTACACCGAAATAAAAGCTATCTTGACACTTCTATCACTTCAACAATGGTTTGGTGATGCTATGAAGACACTATAAGTCACTAGTGAAGAAATGACTTCCCTCTGTTCCATCACCAAAAGATAGGCATACAGGTAGTCCTTGCTTAGTGACCACAATTGGAAGTGACAACTCCGTTGCTAAGCGCTACAGTTGCTAAGCGGAAGATCACGTGACCATGATGGGCTTGCTTCAGTCGTTAAGTGAAATATCACGTGACAGCAACTTGCAATTTTACTTCCACATTCTCCATGAACTCTGCTTGCCGCAAGCCATTTGGGAAGCATGCAAATAGAGCTCATGTGACTGCGGGATGCCGCAATGGTCGTAAATACAAGGATTGTTTGTAAAGCTGGTTTTTTACACTGTCGTAACTTTAAACGGTCACTAAATGAGGCAGTTGGTAAGCAAGGACTACTTGTAATAGCCATCAATTTATTTTATTTATTTAAAAGTCTGTATGCTGTTCACTGTCATTTTGTGGCTCAAGGCAGCTTATAAACATTAATATACAATAGAACAAAAACAGCAGCATAAAGATTCACTAATGTGAACTTCTCTAAGTACAGTAACGCAGTTTACTGGTTCTTCCTCACTAAATTATAAAGGCCAATGAATAAGATAATTAAACTACATAAGAAAATATCACATCTATGTGATATTGCAAGAAGACTTTTCTAAAACAAAAGAAATAATGAATTACTTATTCCCTATTTCAGACTGTTAATGTTCATGCAACATAAATAACTAATACAGATCAGAATATTCATGCAACATAAATAACTAATATAGTTATACTTTTAGGAAGCAAGCTAATAAAAGTAAAACGTGGCTGGTAACTTTTAGAGGGTACCAGCCAACAAGGCTGAACCATATTCACAATCTCTTTTGAAGAAAGCCACAGGCTTATATCAAGTGTGACTAATTACCCCAAATTGATTCAATCTAGAGATGTGCATGTTCTGCCTAGCAAAAGTTGATTACAAGAAGAAAAGCTATGGGAGCGAATCACGCAAAAGCATAATAGGTAACCTCTTCTGGGGATTATATATCTTGTACTCACAGGAGCTTTAACTTTTGTTTTTCACAGGACTCGACGTCTCTTGCATACTGTTTGTAAACTACTATCAAAGATACTGCTGGTATTTATTCCCAAGAGGCTGACATAAGAAGTGCCAGGGACGCTGCCTGGAGCATTCATTTCTTACCTTGGCAGGTTCTCTCACTGTCCATAGGCTCATAGCCAGCACGGCAGGCGCATCTTCCAATCGCCACCATCCACTCGCCTTCCCCGTTGCAGTGCAACTTCACTCCGGAGGAGCCAGTGCTGCTGGCTTCTTCAGCGTCAGCCACACAAGTTCCTGGAGCCTCCACCAAAGAAGTCCTTTCACCTCCAGCGAAGGTCTCTGGGAAAGAGGCAAAACCCTTCACCACTGCAGGGCATTTGTAGAAGAAAACCTGGACAGCCACCAGAGACATGCACGCCCCAGAGTCCTGAAAAGCCAGGTAGAAACCCTTCTTGGCCAGCGGCCCAAAACTTCGCACCTTGACGTTCATCTTCACCACCTTCCCAGAGCTGTCCACTTGAGAGAAGCTTTCATCAGCGGCGATTGTATCCACTTTGGTCCAGGGGCCCTCGTGCCATTCGGGATGCTCGGGAGTGGCTACGTCAGCCTCCGATTCATGATAGTAAAGGGTGAAGGTCTCTTTGCAAGAAGAGGCCACAGTCCTCATGCTGGCACAGTCACGAACCGAGAAGCGGAGGCGGATGTGAACCCTGTGGGCTCCACGGCGCTCTATGAAATGAGTACGCAGCCAATTATTCTGTCCCGGCTCAGCAACGTTGCACACCTCAAACGTTCGAATCAGATGCTTCCTGTCATCCAAGACACTCACCTCATCCCACTGTATGGAGTTGGGGAAGGGAGGGGAGGAGAAAGGAGACAAACAAGCTGGAAATATAAATCCTATGGGATTGGGAATAGTTTTCTTCTATGTATGAGAACAACCACCTGTATCCTGCCACAGAATATATAATACTGATTTGGCCTAAGTTTTAGCTCTGTCAAATTTAGAGGTTTCTCAGAGTTTAGTGGGCTAATATAAGATTAATATGACTTGATTCCCTCACTCCCAACACTAAAGACCTTCCTTAATCTATGCCTTGTAGATTAAGGGACTGTTCAGTTTCTTGAAAATCATTTGCACATCTCTTCTGCCCAGAGTAATTTCTTTTTATACCTTGTTTCCTCCAAAAAAAAGAAGAAAAGATTCTAGGATTGTTTAATGTCCTAGGCTCAGATAAAAATAGAACTCTTCTGGATGAGGAATAAGTCCAAAAACTTTTCCTTCCATGTCGTCCATGAAAAATTTGATATTAAAAATCACTCCCCACACTTCAAATCACTCTAGATTGTATGCTTTTTTACTTAATGCATATGTGTTTCATTAATTACCATCCATCTTAGGAAAAAAATAATTGTACCCAAATATGCTGCTCTTTGAGCTTCCTTAGTGGGAGGGAAAAAAAGGAAGAAGTAAGCTAAAAAGGACATCAATTGCTTTTCGCCAAAGATTCTGAAAGTTCCTCCAGACTGAGGAGGCACTAGACCCTTTTTCTCAGCTCATTTTTTTAAAATGTTGCTTAGATCATCTTTAAAGTAATAAACCAATTGAAGACTTCTAAAACTGTGAGTAGAGATGTGCAGAATATTCTACCAGCTGTTCCATGTGTTCCAAGCATGAAGCCCATACTCACATTCTATGAGTTTTAAGTCTGAGAATTTTTTTTTTCTGATTTTGCCTCGGACTGCAATCAAAATTTCAAGAGAGAACATTTTGAGTGGTCCAGGTGCTATGCTGTCTTATGGCCTGTGACTGACTTGTCCTTTCTCCAGATGTTTCCAGCCTAGCTGGATGGATCAGATACTAGTCACATAACTGCTGCTATCAGCTTAGGCAAGAAGTGATATGGGACTAGAGTGCTGAGGGGAAACAGCCATTTATTAAGCATGTGAATCAGGACCTGAGCGTTTTGGAAGCTTTGTTGTTTCAGAAGATCTGGACTGCTGTGACTGACCAAATGGAACCAGAGTGGATTAATACTGCTACTGGAGCTTTGCTGATAAGTGTCTGGTTGCCTATGTTGACCAACTTCCCCAACCTCTCTTCCCCCTTCTAAAAAAGGAGTCTTTCAGAATCCTGTACTTTAGCTTTGAGTAGGGTAAGGACTGGTAGGTTAGAGAGGAGAGAAAGAAGAAAAAATCCTTCCCCAAATAAGGCCTGCTTACTTACTGGGGAAATTAATTCTTCCACTAACGGGTTCTGTACTAGTACTGACAGACGCTACTTTCTGTGTTCGTTTGGTTGACATGGTAAGTTTTGGCACTTGTATCTTGCGGATGCTTAGTTTTAGGGCATGCCTAAAATTGAAACTTGGCTTGGTTCGTTTGTTAAGCTCTGTGCATGTTCTTGTGTAGCATTGATGTTGAGCTTTCAGAGTGTATTTAAATCCAGTTTTTGCTGGCGTGGGCAGTCTGCTAATGCAGTAGTAATACTCTATTTAATTTTTTTGCTACGGTAATAAGTTATTCAAGCAAGAGTTAAATGGCAGGACTTTTTTGTAGCCACACAAATCTAGCAACGAGAACAATAACACAGTTGCTTCTTTCTGAATTTCTCCCTCTTAGGGAGGTAAGATTCCCACTCTCAAACAAAGAGTGCAAAATTTGCTAACCATGTTAAAAAGGTGGTAGAACCTCCTAATGGCTATCTACCACGGAACCTATAAAATGGTCAAAGGGATCCATTATTTCTTAAGAGAATTTTTGAATATTTTTCAAAATAAAAATCACCCCATGGGAATTTTTATGTAGGTAGGGTAGCAGGTAGCAATCAATATATACTACCATCCTATCTATCATTGTGGCCATGGGATGAAAAACAAAGGTCTGTGCAGCTTGTTCCAAATTCCTGTTGTTTTCTATAGCCAAGCGCTCGACAATTTTGAGGGTTAGGGTTAGGGTTAGGGTTGCTCCCATCAGAATACAGACCATTGGATTATTTGAGATATGTCCTATTGGATTACAGTCAAATTGGAATATACAGTTGGATTTTTTAAAGAGTTATTACTGTATCCCAGACTCAAAGGAACACATGGATACTTTTTTAAGTCAGCCTTTGAGTTTCCAAGAACTTTTTGTCAGTCAACAGGATTAAAAATCCAGAAAAAAATGCAGAGGGGGGGCATAGTTTAAATACCTTTTATATTTTTAACTTTTTCTGCCCATTTTCTTCTGAATTTTTAAGCAAATTCTGAGGCTTACATTTGTTGCCTAATAGAACATTGTCTTAATAAGACATTTGGATTCATTTTTCTCAGACAACACTCCTGATTTTGCTCTTCTTTAGTAGCTATCCATAAGTCTTTCCCTTGTTTTCTCTTCTCAACAAAGCCATCAGAAAAAATAGCATAAAGAGACATATGGAAAGTTATGTGGTGTAAACTACACCACAGCCACAGTCTGGTGCTATCACCCTAACTGGAAAGACTACCAGGCTGAAAGTGCTATGGTGGTTCAACAGCAATATTGTCATATATTTTCCTTTCCCCTTCAAACTGGGGCTGCCGAATGAGTCTGAAGACCAGGCTCTAAATATGGATCTCCATTCTCTTTTGCACCTATAATTCGCACGGAATCAAAGGAAGACTATATCAGCCCAGTCTAGGGCAAAAAGTGCAGATTATTCGGCACTGATCATTGTTGCTCTCTGACAATGCTTTGTACAATGCTCCTTTAAAGAAGACAAAATTTTGCCCTTAAAGAAATAACAATTAAATCTATTCCCTTTTGTGGATCTAATATGAGAAGAATCCTGTCTTGTCTCCCCTTATGGTGATACTCCAAGAAGTTGCCCAGGCAGAAGATCCAAAACCCTGGCAGAGATAAATAATGGCCAGACAGAGAAAAGCAGTCAAAAACTTTACAATTCTTTCTAGTTTTCTCTGCTTGTCTTTGGAGGGGGACACCATCAGAAATCTCAGCCATTACATCTTGGCTTCTATAGGTGAAACTCAAAAAATTAGAATATCGTGCAAATGTTCATTTATGTCAGTATGGCAACTCAAAAGGTGAAACCAATATATGAGATAGACGCATTACATGCAAAGCGAGATATGTCAAGCCTTACTTTGGTATAATTGTGGTGATTATGGCGTACAGCTTATGAAAACCCCAAATTCACAATCTCAGAAAATTAGAATAGTGTGAAAAGGTTCAATATTCTAGGCTCAGAGTGTCCCACTCTAATCAGCTAATGAATCCATAACACCTGCAAAGGGTTCCTGAGCCTTTAAATGGTCTCTCAGGCTGGTTCAGTAGGAATCACAAGCATGGGAAAGACTGCTGACCTGACAGTTGTGCAGAAAACCATCATTGACACCCTCCATAAGGAAGGAAAGCCCCAAAAGGTAATTGCAAAAGAAGTTGGATGTTCCCAAAGTGCTGTATCAAAGCACATCAATAGACGGTTATGTGGAAGGGAAAAGTGTGGTAGAAAAAGGTGCACAAGCAGCAGGGATGACCGCAGCCTGGAGAGGATTGTCAGGAAAAGGCCATTCAAAAGTGTTGGGGACTTTCACAAGGAGTGGACTGAGGCTGGAGTTAGTGCATCAAGAGCCACCACACACAGACGGATCCTGGACATGGGCTTCAAATGTCGTATTCCTCTTGTCAAGCCGCTCCTGAACAACAAACAACGTCAGAAGCGTTTTACCTGGGCTACAGACAAAAAGAACTGGTCTGTTGCCCAGTGGTCCAAAGTCCTCTTTTCTGATGAGAGCAACTTTTGCATCTCATTTGGGAACCAAGGACCCAGAGCCTGGAGGAAGAATGGAGAGGCACACAATGCACGATGCTTGAAGTCCAGTGTGAAGTTTCCACAGTCTGTGTTGATTTGGGGAGCCATGTCATCTGCTGCTGTTGGTCCACTGTGCTTCATTAAGTCCAGGGTCAACGCAGCCGTCTACCAGGAGATTTTGGAGCACTTCGTGCTTCCTTCCGCAGACGAGCTTTATGGGGATGCTGACTTCATTTTCCAGCAGGACTTGGCACCTGCCCACACTGCCAAAAGTACCAAAACCTGGTTCAGTGACCATGGGATTACTGTTCTTGATTGGCCAGCAAACTCGCCTGACCTGAACCCCATAGAGAATCTATGGGGCATTGCCAAGAGAAAGATGAGGGACATGAGACCGAACAATGCAGCGGAGCTGAAGGCCACTATTGAAGCATCCGTGTCTTCCATAACACCTCAGCAGTGCCACAGGCTGATAGCATCCATGCCACGCCGCATTGCGGCAGTCATTGCTGCAAAAGGGGCCCAAACCAAGTACTGAGTACATATGCATGCTTATACTTTGCAGAGGTCCGATATTGTTTTATTTCCAATCCTTGTGTTATTGCTGTCATGTAATATTCTAATTTTCTGAGATTGTGAATTTGGGGTTTTCATAAGCTGTACGCCATAATCATCACAATTATAGCAAAGTAAGGCTTGACATATCTCGCTTTGCATGTAATGCGTCTATCTCATATCTTGGTTTCACCTTTTGAGTTGCCATACTGACATAAATGAACATTTGCACGATATTCTAATTTTTCGAGTTTCACCTGTATGTGAGTATTTGTTATGTGCAGAGCGTAACATTACCAGGTCTTGAATTGGTGGGGAATTCCCAGCAAAAGAGAATGAAGGGAAGCACCTACCCCATCAGGAGGATGGGCAGTCCATCCAATCTCCGAGGTCTCTCCTGTTGTATCCAAAAGGATTTCTGTTAGAGAAATAAGCAAATAAAAATTATGATTTTAGGAGACAGTTCCAAATGACAGCTAATTCCTTCCCATGTCATCTCCTGAGGGCCAGCACGACTGCTAGTCTCAAACAAGATTTGCTATCAAATATGGGATCAGGGCTGGGGGAACTGTGAGTGAGTTTGTCAGCTTTGCAAGTGACTTCTTGCAAGTCTTCAGGCATGATTTTTAGTTAAGTGGTTTCATCCATTACATGCAACTACCTCATATTTTGGGAATGAGTCATATGTACTGCATTTATCACCTGTTTAATTCCAATTTCTATTGAAGGGCTTGTTTGCAAGAAGCAACTACTGCAGATTTTGCTTTTACAAACACTGAATTCTTCTCATATTACTCATTCTCAAAGTCATTACCTTAAAGACAGAGTTAGTACCTATTTTCTTCCTTTGCTTAAGACACTAGCAACGGGGGAAGGCAGCTTTAGTTCACTGAAACAAGTGTGGTTTCTGAAGGGACAACAGTGGAGATCAAAGCTCCCCTCTCCCTTTCCTACCCTAATATCTCAATTAAAACTTAAGAGTAACTTTTGAATAAAAACATAACTTTTAAGGAAACATGTAGTTTGATATTCAAAAGGCAGACCAATGAATTAATAATAAGTCTTTCAAGTAATTGTGTAATGGTATGTGGGAAAGACCTTGGGAGACCCGGCGAAGAGATGCTGCCTAGGGAATGGTGAGATAAGAAATAGTGTAGCCCTCAGCTACGTAGTGGACCGAGCAAGAGCTTTCAGACTTGCAAGGTTATGTTAATGTAGCCTTACAATAAAGTAGAAATAGCTCATCTAGTCGTGTTTCCTATCTGGTCTACCTGGGAAGGTTGACATCAATCTTGCAAGTCTGAAAGTACAAATCTCCTGCCATCTCCTTTACAGCCTGAGAAGCTAGGGAGGGTCCCTTCTGAGCTTCTTGTTCTACCCACTATGCAGCTGCAGGCTATGCCCTCTTTTATCTGACTGTTCCCTAGCAGCATCTCTTTGTCCCATCTCCCAAGGTCTTTCCCACATACCATTACAAATTGTGTAACTTCGTCCAGAGCAAAGGATGACCCTGGAAACACAAGTTATACCTGCAGAGAAGCAGTAGAGCAATGAAAGCTCTTTAGCAAAATGGCAAAGAGTTACAAAACACAGAATGTTTTTTAAAATTGTCATACTTACAGTAGAAACAAGAGAAGCTACTTATTTCCCAGCACTTCCAGGAATGGCCATGTAAACTCATAATGTTATGTGGACACATGGGTATTCTTCAGTACTTTTCAAAGAGCCCTAACTTCTCAGCTACCTTTTACTATATTATATATAATATAATAACTCCTATTTGCATCCTGCACTGATCTGGTAAATTTCCACAAATCTTTAATTTAAAAACAGGCCAGAAATTTGCTGGATCAAAAATCTATTCCTAAAACCAATTGGACCACTAATCTCTAAGTCAGCACCCAAATCTTCTTGTGTCTAAAGTGGCCCAGAGGGGGAGCCAGTCTAAAGGGGGCTCTCACAATGGTCAAAGGATAGAATTGGTCTTCTCCTGCTTATCCAGGACCATAGTGAGCAAAGGGCAAGAAATTGTCAGGCCTAGCCCAGGGAACTCCAGGAGACCATGCAGATTCAGTCCAGCAAAGTTTATTAGCTACAACCTCTATCAAGAATCTTCCCAGACTGAAATTAGTTCCCAGGGTCAGTCAGTAAACACAGCTTGAATTCCTCAGGGAGGTGCCAGCCTTATCCTCTTATCTCTTCCCCGCGCTTCAGGAGACGAAAGAGGATGCTTCACTCCCTGAGTCTGGCCTTCATAATTCCATTCCATCACAGAAATGCTCTTACACAGACTGGGCCAACTTCTAGAATATAACCAAAGATTAGGCCTATATGTAGACCACTGCCCATTTCCAAACCAATGCTTCTCTTTTACAATTAAATAGCAAGAGCTGGCTTAAACAAGACACTGTGATGTTTTAGCAGAAAGGTATTTTGGATGAAATTTTAAGCCAACAAAATAAGTTTTGATTTCCATCAAAACGGAAACTTTATTTTGGACAACCAACTTAACATAATCTTGGAAATTTTATTTAAGGAAATTCTTAGCGTGGGAAGTGAGTACGAGAAGGACAAACATTTCCCTGCATTCTGCAGCTGGCCAGCATGATGCTCCCCTGATGGTTTGTCTCCGGTGACCCAGGTATTGTTTTTTTTAAGAAATGGAGGGACAGAGAGCACACATTAATTTTTCATGGGCTAGCAAATACATATAACCTGAAGCTGACAGGGCTGTCCTCCAATAGGGAATATTTAAACAGCCAGGATACATAGAGACAGAGGAAAGGAAGGACACATATAGCAACCAGAATACTAGATTCCAGTTGATAGGGGCTAGAAAAATGGTTCACAGATGGGGGTTTAAACACATCAATTCCCCTTCTCCCCATCTTTCACATTTTTGTACTGCACAGAGAAGTAAAAACTGTCTATGGAACTTGGACATCTCAGGACTCTGAAATCTTGTATAGGAAAATGAAGGATTTTAGTACAGTGGCAAAGAAAAGAAAATCTATCACAAATTGAGATAGAATGGTGTGATTTAGCAAACTGAGATCAGTTGTAGGCAGTATTGAACAGGTTACTCTAGCCTCCCAAATTAATTTAAAAGGTACATTTTTAAAATGTGCATTTGAAAAAAGGGCTTGCAATACATACAAAAAATGTGTATTAGGCACAGCTGAATTTGTCAAAAGTTTCCATTAGGAGCTTTGCTGTTTAAAATTACATCATGGAAAGTTGTACAGAAACATGCATGTATTTGTGGAAATTGCACATAACAATTATTTTCCACTTTTTTTTTTTAATCAGAAAATCTAATGAAACAGAATAATACATAAATCTTCTGACATGAATTTAGATTGATTTGCTATGTCAGGCTCAGCTGACAACACTACTGTACTCTCTGTAAAGTCTTATATTTAAAGGCATTTGATTTTTAGTTTTTCTTTTAAGATATATGTGTTTATATATTGCTGACTATCTAGAAATTCCCAAGTAGGTAAAACTGCTCTATTATTTTTTGGTGGCCCTGTTTTGTTTCTGAATTAATCCGCACCCAGATACCCATGTTTGCTATTAAAAGATTAGGATATTGATTTTCTTCTTCCTCTGCTCCTTAACATTAACCTCAGCATCCTTTATCACCGTCCTTACCATGCACTGCTCCACTGATCTGTCAAATATGGTAATCCTCCTTAAATCAGAGCATGTGTATTCTTCTTAGTCACTCAGATATGACACAGATTTAGGTTAATGGCTCACTTCAGTATCAGACTACTTAGGACAGAGAAGGTCATCTTCATATCCACGTTTGCCTGCACTGTAACCCCTTGAGAGAACGGAAAGTATATTTGGGACCAATAGTTGCATTTTTTATCCCAGAAAACAGATATGGGTCTAGCTCCTCTGCATAAAATCATTTCAAGCTAAATTGAAAGGTCAGATCACACTCCTCCAATTTGCAGAAGAATATATACAGGTAGTCCTCATTTAGAAATCACAACTGGGACTGGCAACTTGATCATTAAGCGAAGTGACCACTAAGTGAAACCACAACTGTGCTTATGATTTTACTTCAGCTTTCCTTTGCTTTACAGACCTGCGAAGGTCATAAATGCAAGGAGTGGTCATAAAGTTATTTTTTCATCACCACTGTAACTGTGACTGGTCACTAAATGAGGCAGTCACTAAATGAGGACTGCCTTATCTCATCTTATTAACTTTGACAGACAAAACACAATGGAGTACTTTGAGATTTGATAGTCAATAGTTATAGTAAATAAAAAAATGGATCCAATAGCACTTTTAAAGGGAAGTAATGGAGCATAAATGTGTGTAGATTATAAAACTTTTTACAGCTATGGATCTAGAAGTGGAGAAAGGACCATATTCAGTTGTGAAGACTGATGACCTTTTATAAGGTTCCTTAAGTATAGCTCTGCCTGGCCAATGTAGCTGGTAGATATCTCTTCATATACCTCATACAGGAAAAGAGAAATCTGACCCCTTCAAAATTATACAGACCTGTTTTTCTGATAAAATTACAGTGACCATACATTTTTTTATTATAAAGGACTATCCTTTATTTCAGAAAGCTGTCCTTTAGATTTACTGTATTTATTTTTCAAAAACTCGCTTTTGTCCTTTATTTTGGTCAGTTAACTTTTACCGTACAAATGGTACAATTTAATATACAGTCTTTCACATTCATGTGAAAAATATGGAAATTACATTGTCTTTTTAAAATAAATGTACATATTCTGTTTGATTTTAGATATTTTTAATTAGAATATGCATTTTTGTAAAGTTTTTCTTGGTTTTGCTCTTGCATTTTCCTTGGTAAAGCAAAGTTATAAACATAAACAATATTTTTTTTATACTTATGAACCTCTTTCAGATTTGCCTCTTTTTCAGGTTTGACCTTTATTTTTTCCAAGAAAATATCATCACTGTTGATATAGTGCGACTCCCAGGCACAGCATTCAAAACAATCATAGGCTCTATGACCTGCCAATCCAAATGGGGCATGTCAGCCAAGTCTGTTTGCCTGACCACCAGGAGCTCTATAAATGTACTTTTGTTTCATGCTTAAAACTGCTATGTTGTTTTGGGGGGGGGGGCAGGGGGCTCTCGAGCACTGAGCAGATCATACCACACAGCTGATGATTGATGTTTGGTTTGAGGATGACAACTTTCCCTCAGCTGTGAGCCACATTTTCAAAGACAATGTTTCAGTGGGCAAAAACACAAGAGACAGGCCCATGATGGTGTCACAAGTGGGTGGGGCTTAAGGGTATTTCTAAATCCTACACTATCTCTGGATCTCCAGCTGGTGGTAATGAAAAGGAACACATTTTCATGCATCAGCTTCGTCATTCCTTAGTCATTTCGATTTGGCAACAGTAATCCATGCCTTGGCTGGATTATGTTTAGAATCTGGTCTGCAATAGTTTTACTTATTTTATATTTATTAGCCACATTTCTTCATTAAAGCAGAATCTTGCAGATTCAATAATAAGCGACTGGACCTGTACACATAAGAGACAAAGAATGAATGAACAGAAACCAGCTGTTTTCTGGAATCAACTGAAGGTGACAGGCTTAATTTTTAAGCTTTAAACATCTTCAGTTTGGTTATCTCAGAGAACATCACTATGAAGCTATTCAGGCATTAAGACTGGCAGAAAAGGCCCTTTTGAGAGCAACATCTGTCATACAGGCCTGCTTTTCAGGCACGTGAGAAACATCTCCAGCACTGTTCGGAAATGGTGAAATGTTCTTTTTTCTGAACTAACTCCCCTTTCTCTTATTTTGTCAAAAAATTAAGACGCGTCTTTTTAATTTAACAATTTTAAAATGTTTGCAGATTTTGAACACTGGAGTTGTTTTCACTTTCATTATTTCTACTATGTTGGGTTTTTTTCAAAAGTATACAAAGAATAAATCATTACAAATAAATAAAATGACAGTTTACTGTATAGGTGAGATTTTAGCTAATGTGGAAACAACAAAGCATAGCTAATATTTCCCCCTTTATTTCCTGTGGAATTTTTCATCATTCTACCTCATGGTGTCATATATCTGCAGAAATTCCACTGGGTGTTTGTTAAATCAGCAGGCTTTCTGAACCACATCTGCACAGATGTGCATTTCCTCCATCATTACCCCCAAAAGCTGGTTTTGGTTCTCCCTATTTACTTAACAGTTTTGCATTTACCACCTTCTTCCACAAAGCCTGTGGCTGGTTGCACATTATATTTGATCCCCAAGCAAAGACTGGAACTGCTTGTCAATTTTTCTCCCACAATTTCTTGCTAGAATTGCTGCAACGGTAGTTGAGCAAGCCTTTCAATTTCTTAATTGAGCTTTGTATGCAACTCTATGCAAGCTCATGAAACATACTCTGTACACCCAAGCACATTTACTTTTTTTTTTTGTCTTCAGATAAACGCACAATAATTTGTGCATCCAGTTGATAATTGTCCAGCTTAAAATCAGATATAATATGGCATTATAAGGAGAGAGTGTCTGAAATTCTTGTATACGTTAGCTCTGTATCAGAAATTGAACCTGGCAATTTCCTTGGAATCCTTATTTAGCGCTTAACGAAGGCCATATCTCTTGTACTTTGTTGTATGTCAACTGCTCACATGGCTCTCATAAATTCTCTTTACAGTATCTTTAAAGTTTAAAAAAATGACAAGAGTCTTGCCTAGTGCTGCTCAATATAGCTGCATGGTTTTCTATATTGCAAATTGCAACACTGTGGGCTTCGGTTTTTATCAACCAGGAAACCAAGTTTTGGGGTGTTCACTGTTGCTACTCAAAGCCATTCTGGGACCCCTAAAATGCAAGCAGATCATCCACAGGAGATAAAGACGCTTCTGCCTGATTCACCCCTTCCCAGCATTAGGAAGTCTCATCCTCTCCCACACTGTAGCACTTGACAGCATGTCTGCAATTTGAAAAATTGATTTCTTAACATGCAAGTGTATTTGGATCTTATGAGGGCTGTCACAGATGATAAAATGTGGATTCAAGCCCTAATCCTGCCATTTACCTTCTCTCAACCCCACAATGATAGTTGGAAGAGAAAGCGATAATTCTCACCACATGCTGTCTGGCATTCCTGGAAGAAAGGCTGAGACATAAAATATAGTAAGTAGGTGGCCTTCCCATGAATCTCCAGACCTTTGTTGCTGTGCCAAGATGTAAAGTAGAGCAAACAAGATGCAATTACCTAGGCAAATGAACATCTTGTGCCCTGTAAGAACTGACATGGTAGACGAGCTAGATAAGGCTTAGAATGTCATTCCTGTTGATTCAGCTCAAAGACTCAGAGCGAAGTCATGAAGTCAGGGAGGAATAGGAGGGCCTTTGTAAGAGAACTCTCATAGTCTGAGAAAGTAAATGGAAATATTTCAGAACATGGCAAATTAAGAGCAGAGGGATGTTTTTCTCTCTTAAGAGAGGCTTTAGTCCTTCAGTTCAGGAAACTGGGAGAAAAAAGTTCGAACAACTCATAGAGGCCCCACTTTAATGTATTTGCTAATATATGAGAGAGTTTTACTTAGATAAGTATATTTTATTTAAAATTCTGTATTATTATTATTATTATTATTATTATTATTATTATTATTATTATACCTGATTAATGAGACTCTCTCTGAATCTTACTTCCTTGCTCACATGTTGCTGGGGACTTGACAGATCTACTCTTAAAAGTTGGGTGGGTTTTCCAGACAAACATTTTAGGAAGAATTCTGCTGGGTTTTATTTAAAAAGATATCTCAATGATATTCTATCACATATTTTCCTTCTAGAATGGACCATATTATACCATCATTAATGGAACCACAATTCTGCAAATGCAGGATTCTGTGAAAATTCAAGTGAAAATGTACATAAGATATAGAGCACAGGGTGGGGAGAAGGGAGGTTCCCTTGCCACATTCAACTATAAACAGGTTAAAGGTCATCATCCCATTACAATTCAAGAAATGGTAAGTCACCTTCCATAATGAATTCTTTAGCCCCTTCTATACTTTGCTTGGAATAGCAAAGAAATATCTGAACTATCCTCTAATGAAAAGATTGTCAATCTTTTGGCGGTTGAAGACATCAATTCACTTTGAATTAGGCACATTACTTTTTTCACTCCATGGGGCGCTCTGTGTTACTATGCCCCACCCAGAAGATCTAGGAGATACATTTGGAGATGTCGTGATATCACTGGAGCTGGCAAGACCAAACGTTTTACCTGTTTTGTCCCTTAACCCTTATAGAAGATAGAAGGAATGTTATTGGATATTTAAAGGATGCAATGAGTATTAAGCAGCCCAGCTATGGCCCTTCCCTGTGCAAAAAGTACAGAGTGGTCATGAATTGTATATAGGTACAAAATTGCTTCTACATATGTCAAACACTCTGAATATTTATTTATTTATTTATTTATTTGTATGTCACATTTATATAGCCACCCATCTCACACGAAGCAACTCTGGGCAACGTACAACAATCAATGTTATAGGTCAAATCTTTCTAGTCTTGGGACTTCAAGAAGGATATTATTATTTACATTTATTTACACAATTTATTCGCCACCCATCTCACTTTTCCAAGCGACTCTGGGCAACGTACATATGCTGGAAAAGATGAAACAAAGGCCCTACAGCTACTCCCCTTTGAAGAAAGATTGTAACATTTGGAGCTCTTAACTTGGAAGAAAGAGAAATAAGGGAAAAGTAGATAGGACAATGTTTTCCTCCCTCTCTTATATAATATCAACATCTGGGATTACCCAGCTGAATAACTGGAGATTGGTGACAGATAAAATGAAGTGCCTTTTCACACAGTGCATAAATATGCTATGAATTTTGTTAGCAGAGAGGTAGTTATGGCCATCAACTGGTAAGGATTTAAAATGGAATCAGTGAGAGAAAATAAAATTTCCAGTGGTTACTAGTTGTAAGAATCCACATATTCACTCTCATATTGGAAGAATGTCAGTTCTAGAGAACATGAGCAGGAGGCTGCTATTGGGCTCCAATCAAGTTTATGATTTCTCAGAAGCATGTGGCTGGCTACTGTTTGGCTACTGGGGAAAACAAGATGCCAGAGGAGAGTTCTACATGGCTCATCTTATACTCTTGGCTTCTGTCTTCTCTTAAGGCATGATTATTCTGAAGCTGTCCTGGGGTGGCAGCTGGGACTGAAAGGGGCAATCTCCAATGGAACTACTAGGAAGTGTGTCCATAGAAATTAGTACAGAATGCAACATATGAAAGGTCTAGGCTGTAGAGGAAATGGAGTGCATAAATGGACCAAAATAAGGAAGCTGATGGAGAAAGAGAATTAGCTACCGGTGTCAGCTTTCAAGAATTTAATTCTTCAGGGAATCCAAAGAAATAGCTAAAACCTCAGAACCAAGGTCAGGCTGTTTTTGTTGGGTTCAAACAGAGCTTTTACTTCACCCACAAATGTACCAAGTCCCATTTCCCATACCTGCAAGGAGCCATTATGATAATGCGTCCATTTGGAGGACTGGACTTGAAATGGTATAAAGAGAAAATACTGAGAGCCACCTAGGAGGAGGCAACAGATCAATTCTTGTATAAATAAATTATTGTATAAATAAATAAATATGTGCAGATGGGAACATGAGAGAAACCTGATAAATATATGAGGCAATCATCACAGATTAAAAAGGAAAAAAAACAAAAGCTAGAACTTTATAGATGGAGGACATTATTATAATTGTGAAACATTAGGGCTGCTTGCCAATGAAGACCATACAGCTTCACCAAATAACAAGGTTAAAAAATGAATTCCCCCAAGGGACTTTAATCAACATTTCCATTATATGGAGTGTAATGTTGGATCAAATGAAAGGCCTGTGAAGTGCAATGTCTTGTTTCCTACATTTGCCAACTGGATATCTGTGGGAAGCCCACAGGCATAGCAGGAAATCAAGTACCTTATCCTGAAAACTGTATTCAGTAGCATCAGCAGTAGACCCTTCCATTTCTGGCTATGGAGCTTCCATTTAGGCATCACAGCTACTTGGGGAAAGAGGAGCAAGACCAGTCAGGAATAAATGCCAGCCAAACACAAAATCTATGTACTAGGTCTTGTTTCAGCTGAAGAGAAGAACTAGTAATCAAGTTGGTGGCTTTGCAGAAGAACTGGGCACTACAAAAATACTTTTTAGGCTGGAATTCTAGGTAACAGGAGGCAGCAAGGGCAGGGAAGGGAAGGAATCTTTTTTAGATGCCAAGAGACTATTGCAGAGGGTTTTAAAAGGGGGGCATCACAGAGAAATGTTTAAAAATGGGGGTACAGAGATTTTATTTTAAGGAACTTTCTGTTAGGGTTTATATTCTACTCACATTTTGCCATGATTGACAACAACATGGAGGAAAAGGATGTTATACTGTAAGGAAACTGGTGATGTTGTATCAGTAGGAAGAGGAATGTCAGAAAACAGACAAAGAAAACTGGCGAGGGAAAACATGGGAAACAGGGAAAGAAAGTTAACCAGCAAGGGAGAGAAAGGAGTATCATGAGTATTCCTGCAGCCAGGCCAAAGACAATCCCTGCGGCCACATGTGTTCATTGACCTGAGCCATTTCATGATAAATGCACATCTTTCTCTCCCGCATGAAGGCCTCTGGAAGAGACAGGTCAGAAAGCAGCGGAAAAGCCAACAGAGGCAAAGGAGGAGGCTGCGAGGAGTGAAAACAAGAACTGTTGGGGTGTGCGGGACTTGGAAAAGAAGGGGAAGAGAACCAGAAAACAAAAAAAAAAAGTGGGGGCATCTTCCAAACAAAGGAGTTAGCTTAAAAAATTCTCTCCCTGTTTGTTCACTGTTTATAAATCATCCAGGCAGCATGGCCATCAAATCATCATTATTCTTTCATCCCTCCCTATTCCCAATTCCCAATTCTTCTCCCATTTCTTTTAGTATTCCTTCTAAGAAAAAGAAACCTGGGGTAAATCATCTTAAAGCCGTCATACAGTCCTTTTGTTCTGGATTCCTGTCCCTTGTTTAATTTGCATCCAAGCTGTGCAATCAATTTTCTTCCTTCCCTTTGGGTCAGCAGAGAATGTATGTGGAGGCTGTAAGAAAGCAAACTTCCTTGTTGTTTTGCAAGGCTCCATAAGGCTTGGTTCAGAAGGAGGGGTGCAATTGTGGGACGGAAATATGAGTAGCAGGTCTGAGTGGGAGAAGACTGACAGCTGATGGTGCTTCTTCTGCTATAAGCATAGAAGCAGCCGCTGAGGAAGGATCCCTTCCCCCCCCCCCCCATGTTTATAGTATAGAAATCCAATTATTTAAATGAGCAGTGGGTTAATTCACAACTGATAGCACACTGCATGCGTGGTCACAATTGCGGGTGTGGCATACATCTTCTTCCCTTGATATGTTTAGCTATCTTCCTTTTGACAATTAACAAGCAGAGTGTAGTCCTCAGAGCAGGGAGGGGAAAGCCAGGCCCACAACATAGCTCCTGTTGCACCACATTAAAACGTTTCCACACCATCTTATATTTAATTCCCAAGATTTGGTTCTCAGTACCTATACATAGGAGGCTGTTACTGGATGGGTTAACAGTAGTAAAGAGTCAGTTGATAGGTATTGTGGTACCATGACATTTTCTCTTCTGTTTTTGAAATATTTGCATGTGCAGAAGTCACAGCAGTTGTATACCATCAAGTGTATATTTATATATTTTGCATCCCCATTATGCTTTCCTCAAGATGATCGGTAATTGAGTTAAAAAAAACTCAGAAAAGAGTAAGCATCTACCTATGAATAAGACCTACATTTCCCTCCATTTGCATACCTGCAGTTTTCTCCCTTAAATTTTAATGAAACTGCCACTCTGCTGAGATGAACATGCTTCTTCCAAACATCTGCATCATTATATTCTCCAAATAAAACAAAAGTATCTCCCTGAAACTAGATTGAGCTCAATACTTTCTTACCTCAATGGTTGAATCAGCCTGGAAATCAGTACAATTTTTTTTACTACTTTGTAAATTACTGGAGGTCCACAGAAGTTCAGAAGACAAGAGGGAGATAATTCCCCAAGAATACCATCCAAAGATTGCTATCAAGAATGGCCAGATTCTCAATGACTCCTTAGGTGCTCCTATGTTGTTGCCTTAAACCCACATAGTTTTTATATTAAATTTCAATCTGAGATTTTTATCACTTTGCACTTTCTTTAGCATCATTTTGAGGGTTTTTTTCTTCTTCTATAAACCTCAGGGACTAGAAGTTTTAATTTTTAAAAAAAGCCATCAGAGGTAGTATCTTTTGTCACCTTTTGCTGTGTGGAAATTTGTAATAACCCAAATAATTCCAATGTCTTTCTGGATTCACAGAAGCTTAGTAGTGTTTCTCTGAATGGCAAGAAATGTGAGGGTTTAATAATAAACCAGCATAATCAACTAGCCCTTTAGCATAATATTTATTTACTAAACATATAAATTAAATAGTGGACAGAGACAAGATGCACCATAAACGCCAAAAAATCTGTAGCCTCTGGATGTTCATTTTTTTAGAGAACTAGAAAACTCAAGACTTGAGAACTTTGATCTGCTTTTCTTCAGCCACAAAATATATATGGCATAAAATACCTAGAAGCTTCATTCAACAATCAGTGCTCACAACAGCAAAACTGCCAAGCAGAAGCATTCAACAAGGATCTTCAGCTAGCTCTGAAAACATTAGTCAGCAGCAAATGTCACTAGTAAGTAAATAAGTTGTAGACAAGTATTAGAAACAATGGGAAAGGTGGAAGGAAAGAGAGGAAGAGGACAACCAGCAGCGAGGTGGATGGATTCAGTTACAGTAGCAATGACTGCACCCTTGGGAGACTTGGAAGAACAGGTTAGGGATAGATCGTTATGGGAAAAAAAATCTATCTATGTGGTCCCTAGGAGTCAAAAATGACAGGATGGCACATAATCAACCAATCAATAATATTTCCATTCTGGAGTGAATCAGCTTTGCATTTACCTTCTAGAGAGGATGCTAGGCCAAGGAGGCACATTATCCATAGCCAAACCATTATCATTGCTTGTTCCTTCATTCTCCTGATGGCATTAGGATCCATTTAGCTTCTCCAGCACTTCCAGCATCTTCCATAAACCAGAGTTATCACCACAAATATTCCAGGCGACAAGAAAGGCCGCAAGTCTCAGTGTATGAAAGGGCAGGCAGCTCCACATGAAAAGGGGTGAGGGAGTCTGCAATAAAAGAAGAAAGTGATCGTTACACCAAGCCTTCTGAACAGACTATCCCTGAAAAACTTCCCAATTTAGTATCTTACTACGAGGAGAAAGGCATAAATCATTATTTTATCAACTGTAAGCTTATTTATCCTAAAAATTTACATACACGTTGCCCTCAGAGAAGTCCTTTCTGCACAAAACCCACTGAATTAGACCTCCCTTTGGAGCATTTCTCACTCACTGTAAGCTCAACCTTTGTATTACATTGCATGCTATATGTACAGTCTATTCTAAACATGTTTTAAAGCACATTCCACTACAAATGATGGAAATTGAAACATTAGCTTATAACATTATCCTCATGTATATAGCTCCTTCCCCGCTGTTTAACTTTTTGTTGTGTTTGTTCTGGTTTAATAGTTACAGGTAGATTTTAAGAGAGTGGTGCAGAATACTTAAAGGTAGTGAAATAGTTAAGAAGTTGGACTGGGATCAGTGATAATTCCCACCCAGCCATGGAAATCTGTGAGTGACTTTGATCTAAACACTTTCTCTCTGTTCAGCCTACCCCACAAGGCGACTGCTGTCAGAATACAATTTGGGGGAGACCACAGGTATGCCATTTAGAACTGCTAGAGGAAATGTCAGTTATACGTATAAAAATAAGTAAACATCCCCGGCCCCATCCCAATATCAGCTTTCCTTCTCACTTCTGTAATTTTCCAGTTTCATTACCCCTGTAATGTCAAACATAATAGTCTTTACATACGCAGCGGCTAGAAACATTCTTTTCTAATTCTGCATTCAGTATATTTTGCATAAGTGGAGCCAGTTTGGTGTGGTAGTTAAGGCATCAGGGTAGAAACCAGGAGACTGTGAGTTTTAGTCTCGCCTTAGGCACGAAGCCAGCCGGGTGACCTTGGCCCAGTCCCTCTCTCTCAGCCCTAGGAAGGAGGCAACGGCAAACCACTTCTGAAAAACCTTGTCAAGGAAACTGCAGGGACTAGTCCAGGCAGCCGCCAGGAGTCAGCATTGACTTGAAGGCACGCACACATATACTTTGCATAGCATCTTTTTTTGCAGTCCCCAAAAATCATTAATGTACATGCCCATATACATGCCCTTCTTGATTCTGCCAATGTCTCACTATTTCTCCTAGGTTTTTTTCAATTATTACATTTTCTATGTATCCTCTCATTAGGGTGGGTGAAGAAACAGTGCTTTGATATCAGCTTACCAAATTCACATTTCTGAAATCAGGATGTGAGCTGGGATATAATTAACATTCAGTATTTATATTTTTCAGAATGTTACAGAACAGTTATCCAAACAAATATACTGGTAGTCCTCAACTTAAGACCACAATAGGAACCAGAAAATTCATTGTAAAGTGGTTTGGTTGTTAAGGGACATCATGTGACCGCACCTGATTTTATGACTTTTTTTTGCGACAGTCATTAAGCAAACCCCCATGGTTGTTGAGTGAATCACGCAGTTCCCCATTGATTTTGCTTATTGGAAGCCAGCTGGCAAGGTCGCAAATGGTGATCATGTGACTCCAGGATGCTGCAACCGTCGTAAATACATGCCAGTTGCCTAATGCCTGAATTTTGATCACATGACCACGGGGACGCTCCAACGGTTGTATGAGGACTGATGATAAGTCACTTATTTCAGCACTGTCATAACTTTGAACTGTTGCTAAACAAATGGTTGTAAGTTGAGGGCTACCTGTATGTATGCTGGTGACATAAGTAAAAAATAATGCAAATATTCATTTTAGAAAAAAGTACAAAGAAGCTTATTATATAAGGAAAATTGCCCGCAAAAAATTTCTGGGCTACAAAAAGACCTGCATTAGGAGTCATGCACACACAAACACAAATGCAGCAATTGGATAGAATAAGTTAATGATCAGAAAAACTCATAATGGAAAGAAATGAAAAATGTCAGATTCATCCACCTTACATGTAATTCCATCTATACCAGTGAATGGCAGTGCCCAAATCCACCTGTTTTATAATCCTAGGGTTCCTAAACCTAAAGTAATTTATGGGCAGCAAGAGTTCCAAAGTAGGCAAAATAAAGTTCTTCTGCACAAAATGTATGCTTTATATGAAACTGGATGCCCAAGATGTAGTAATGGAGGAAGGCTTAAATTAAATGAATTAATGGAAGACACTCATATTAAGTGAACTAACTTTCCATGTTCAGCAACTACGTACCACTGCATACCAGCTGATGGAAGCAACAGAAGAATGTCGCTACCTCTATGCCCTGTCTGTATGCTTCCTAGATATCTGACTGGAGATAGTGAGCATTTCTTTTCCTTTTTATCAGCAGACAACCATGTGCAACGATAAGGTCTTCTAAAGAATGTTACTGCTCTTAGTGCTATCAACCAGAGGATATGAGAGGCCAAGTTTGTATTTTCCTTTTGAACTGATATTTTTCTGGTAGGAAAACATGGGGGAAAATGGGATGGAATGGAATGGAATGGGAATTGGAATACAGTGACCCCTGAACCTTCTGGGAAGTTCTATGACTGAAGCAGGACAATAGCATTATAAAACTGATTTGAAATTATCCACACTATACACAGTACAACAGTGTTTCTCAACCCTGGCAACTTCAAGATGTGTGGACTTCAACTTCCAGAATTCTCCAGCCAGCACACTGGCTGGAGAATTCTGGGAATTGAAGTCCACACATCTTAAAATTGCCAAGGTTGAGAAACCCTGCAATAGAGACATGCGCTTGCAACTGAAATATATTTCCTAGCAATTCCCATTGTTGGCTGGTATGTCTGTATTTGCATTCCCTAGAACTCTGTAAGAGTCTCAGTTTTGATTTTGGATGTTGACACCAGCTAAAACATTTTCTGCACAAATAATCTGACTTTATGTGTCCTACCTTTCTCTATCTATCACCTGCCACTCTTTGTTCTCAGAGGAACCACCTGTGTCAAGCTATGCATGAAAGAGAACAAATTTAAGAAGGGGAGACCGAGGGACTCAGCAACTCTATCATTCCTGGATATTTCTTTGTCTGTATAGCGTAAGTAGCATGGACTTGTAACCAGTCAGAAACAACAGCATGGAAACCAAAATATAAACATTTCCCTTCAGAAACTCAAAAGCCACATAATTTGTACTTTGCATCTAGAATGTAGTGTATGATTCTGTTATGCAGGCAGGATTTAAGTAGAAGAAGGAAAACAAAATACAACAGCATTTTTACTTGGCCAACTTGGAAATCTCAATCTCATTTTCTCTGGCTTCTATTTAATTTATTCATAAAGCCCACAAATCCAAAATGATGAATTTGAATAGGCTCATCCAGCCATCTGTCACCTATGACCCAGGAAATTCAATGAAAGAATTCTTAAAAATCTCAAGTAAACAAGCATTTCTGAAAGTCAAAAAGAGTGTCAGAACTGTGTGCACAGCTTTTTTCTGGCTCATATCCAAAGCAAGCACCAAGCAACCCAAGTCTGAAGGGAAGTATCCTTCAAGCTTTTAACAAGTTCCACTCTTTTTAACTTTGGGCAGAAGATAATCTTGTCAGCCTGTCCTTCTGTCTACTGAAGTCCTTAATACTCTGATTCCCTAAAATGGCTGGCTTGGGTCTGAAAGTTGTCTGGTCTCAAAGTTTGACCAGAGATTTCTAGGATTTGTTCTTCTCTGGGCTGTTTAGTGGAAAGAGTAGCATTTCTGAAAGATGGGCAAGGGGCAAAGGATAAGTTATTTTCCCTTTGTCTCAAGAGGTTTTCTTTTAATGCTTGCTACTCATCAGTTTCTACCAGGCACAAGGTTCAATTAAAATTTTTCTGTGGCTCATAGACACAATTTCTCCCTTCTGTCAGGCTCCTCCCCTTCTATGAGCTCCACCCTCTTTGCAACATCATTGCTTATCTTCCAAGTTCCTCCTGAGCATGTGCACCTCAGAAAGCCTGACAATCTTTGGGAGTAGTTCAAGATCCCTGGAGTCAAGGGAGAAAGATTTGAAAGAGTTGGTCAAATCAGAAGAATTTATAAAGACTGAATTTGCAAGCTATCTTCAGAAAGCTACAAAAACTCACTTCACTCAAAGTATATAACAGTAGCTAACAGTATAACCCTTCACATGTCAGTAATAAGGTTGTCAAGAATTGTTTATGAAAAACAGCCCTGTGCTTCCTGAATTAAGAAACAATTGGGTTGAGTAGCACTTGTTTTATATATAAATGTTTAAACACAACATAAAAACTAACACAAACTAATACAGAATAAAGGAAAAGAAAAAGGGAAAAAAGGAGGAAGACAAAAGTGCAGAAAGAAAAGATAAAAAGAAACAGAAAGAAAAATCTTCCGATTTCCTTTGCAGCAAATATAAGCAAATAGCTACATTTATGGCTGACTGGAAACCCCTTATAGACTTTTTGCATGAAACACAAAAAAATGCACCTATGACTTGTGGTCTTGATGATTAGACAAAAAATGGGATGATAGAAAAAAGTGAGTTTTTTTGTAATCATAGAGTAAGAGAGAACTTTGTAATTTACTTATATTTGCTGCAAGCGATTGACTAGCACTTGATAATTAAGAACTCTTTAGCAATTAACACACAAAAATAGGTCCAGATGTTTACATCAAGCCAAACAACGGCAAAACTATTTTGCGGGGATGGAGTGGCAAAACTACAACAGTATTGGTATGGATACAGCTACTTTTAAGCTGCCTTGCCTTTGAATGTTTACTCACATTTTTGGTGATAAGTATCTAAACTCTAGACCCTTAAAATGTGCGTTGGGGGGTGTTAGGCTTTTCAATTGCTAGATACAACCTAGTTTTAAAGTTATAGCCACTGCCTGCAATATTGTTTCCTATATGATAATCCCAATGTCCCTTATTTCAAGAGATTTCCGCTCCTGGTCGGGGCTGGGCTGGGCTTTTGCTTCACGCTGCGGGAAAAAAAGCGAAAAGCCCAGCCCGGTCTGGCCCAGGAGCACAGCACAAAAGGGCGTTTTGGCGCACTGCTGCTCAGAGGCTGCTCTTGGCTTTTCTTTTTTCTTTTCTTTTCTTTTCTTTTCTTTTCGCAGCCAAAGTCCAGCCCAACCAGGCCCAGCAGCCAGGCTGGCGTACCTCGTCAGCAGCGGGAGCAAGAAGATGGTGAAGATCAGCTGGGGTCAGGGCATGCACGGCAGCAGAGGTCTCGGAGTGTAGGGTGGCAAGGGCAACTGCAGCTGGGACTGGGCCGGGGCAGCTGCAGCTTCCTGGGGCATGGTAAGCAGCCTCAGAACTGCGTGGTTCTGGGGCTACTTGCCGTCCCGCGAGGCAGGGTGCAGGGCAGCCAGAAGGGCAGAGTTGGGGGGGAGATAGGTGGGTGGGGGGAGTTGGAGACAGTCCCTTACCTTACTGAGGCTCAGGGCTGGGAGGGACCAAGGCTGGAATGGCTTGGATTGGGGTGGGTACTCGCTTACCAACCTGTGATTCTCAGTTAACGATGGCAACCAGGACTGCCGGGATTGCTGTCACTAAGCAATGAGGTCACAGGACATCTTGCTTTATGACCACATCACTTAGCAATGGAAATTCTGGTCCCCACTGTGGTCGTAAGTTGAGGACTCGCTGTATAAAGTATTTTGATACTTCGGATAAAATTTGGATGGCTTTATCTGAAACAATATTATATAGTATGGATGCACAGAGAAGCTGCGCTAAAGTTGCACTCCAGGTGATCAGACTGAATCACTCCTTCAGTTCAAATCTTCAGACTGAATTACTGAACCGTATTTAATAAAATCAAGTATCTTTGAATTAGTTTGGGTATTTGATGGGCTTTGGCAAGCACATAGACCCACTTTTATCAAACTGAATTGATCGGATCCTGGCACTAGTACTTACTCTCAGCTGATTGAACTTTTGAGCAGAAAACAGACATTATTTAACATCCCTAGCAGACAACCTGCAGCCCCTGAACTGCATCTATCACTTTCAGGGCTGCCCCAGCTAAATCAACCATAAATCAGTTTCAGTTTCCCTGCATTTCGCAATAGGAAACAGGCAAATTTTGCAGTTCAAGTCCTAAAATAACTCCCTACTAAAAACCCAAGAGAATAATGAAAAACCTGGTCCTTTCCACTTTTGAATCAACATTCCACACATTCTGGCCTCAGCCCTCCTCAAAATGTTAAACCCCAAAGGTCACAAACCCTGCTCTGGCCCACCTGATTTATCATAAAACAGGCAAAGAATGACACCCACATACTAGCCAGTTCCTAAATCACAGCTTTATGTATCATGAGAACAATCAGTTTTCTCACTATATCCTTCCCAAACCATTCTTTAAAATGAGAGACCGTCTCATGGTGTTTATAAAGAATGACCAGATCAGACCTTGGAGAGCTAATAAATAAAGAAGCTGATCAGTTTTAAAAGCCATCTAAACCCGGGCACCATCCTTATTATTTATTCATTTTTCAAAAATATTTTTTTTTATCGTTAAAAATGACCTTAAATTTCAGTCCAGAATCATCTCTTAAGGTAAGATTAATATTCTCCACCAATTGTGATTTATTCTTTTTTTAAAAAAAACTACTTTTTCGTCATTAAAGGAATCTTAAATTTCAACTAAAATTCTTCCATTAGATGAAGTTCCAGATGAGGGGGTAGGGGAGGATTATCCTCCCATTTTCTTTCCAGGGACTCCTAATCAAAATCAACATCCCCAGAAATCTGTTTTTAACAAAGCCCACTGCTTGAGTCCACTGAGGGGTCAACAGCATGAAGCTAGACAAACGGGCTAAATTAGCATAAGGAAGCTTTGTATTTTCATAATCTGGTCTTGCATAATTTAATTGCTTTATTTATTTATTTTAAATAATTTATGTACAGTTCATGAACAAAAGCTCTTGAGCCAGCTAGATAAAATTTAAATGCAGCAACAACAACAACAAAAAAAAAGCCATTTGGGATAAAGGAAATATAACAAAGTTTGCAGTAGCAGCAGCATATGGAAAACCACTGCAAAATGTACAGATCTTTAAAAGAAACCAAGGTGGAAAAAGCATTCAAATGAAAGGCCGTGGAAAAGAATAAGCTCTTCGTCTGGTGCCAAGATGGCCTTCAAGATGATGCGGATAAGTTTTCTGTGGGTATTCTACAACCAGGTGCCACCACGAAATAAGTCCTTTGCCGCTCCTTATGGAGTGAAGGAACTGGAAAAGGAGCCCTACAGAAGATCTAAACTTGGCCTAAGCCCTTTAGGATTTTAACATCTTCTTGGCCAAAACCTTACCATCTAAGACAGACATGACAAATGAGAAAAACAAGAGAAGGCAAGGAGCTGAGCCGGGGAAGGCTGCCATCTGAGCTGGAAATAAAAGGTCAATTAGGAAAAGGCAGACAAAAAATAAAGAATAGGAGACAGCCTTGGCTTAAGGCAGGAGAAAAGTCCACAAGGTACCATGATAGAAAGTTGACAGATGTGTGGGACATGGAGGTGGAAGTGGGAGAAAAAGACTCAAAGAACAAAAGAAAGATACCTAGAAAGGCTTCTTTGTTCCACTCTTCCCACAGTAGCAACATATATAAGAAAGAGATCTGTTATTTCTGTAGCATCTCAAAGCAATTGTGTCTTGATTTTCAAAGCACCTGCTACAGTCTACAAAGCCTCTGTGATACAGAGATAGAGAGCCATGATGTCAATCAATTGGCAGGTTGAAACAGGCAGTCTTTATAGTGGTATAATATCCAAGATGTCCAGAACAGTCCTATGCATGCAGACAATGTCTGACTAACAATATCTTTTAACCATCTGTGTCAGGCAAGCAGGCCAGTTTTAAATGACTGCACTTGTCATAGTAATCAGGAACCGCTATCAAGTTTTAATTTGCTGCTAAGCTGTATATTGCCATGCTCCTAATAAAAATATCTCTGACCAAGGCTTTAGCAAAAAAAATTTGAACTGAGTATAATTGGCAAATTAGTTTCCATTCAAACCAAATAAACTTGGATTTTTCCTAGTTAGCATGATCATCATCATCATCATCCTTATTAACATAATTTAGCTAGCAAGATAGTACAATCACCTGTGAGCTACTGCTGTGAAATGTTACAATACTCTAATGTTATTAATAAAAGTCTCCTATATTAAGCTTGCTTCCTGGTTAAGCATGGAGATCTTAGTGTAGTTTTCTTGGCAACAAGACAGAAATGGCTCAACACTGCCTTATTCCAAACTTGTCCCCTCCCCCCCCCCCCCAGTCTAGCCTATAATACTGGGATTTCTCAATGGTCTCCCATCCAAATACTAACCAGGTTTAACCATGCTTGGCTTTTACGAGATCAGCCAAGGTCAGTTACATGCTGCCATCTTCTGTGACCTGTTCCTATTAATTTGTATACATTTACTTATTTATTCATTCATTAGATTTATATTCTGCCTTTCCTTCAGGAGCCCCACGTGGCATACATAGTGCTCCCTCCTCCAGTTTTCCCCACAACAATCTTGTGAGGTTGATTGGGCTGAGAGAATAACTGACCAGTGAGCTTGTATGGCTGAGGGTGGACCAGAACTCCTAGCCCAACACCTTAATCACTATGCCACACTAGTATTTAGGACCTGTACAGAAATTAAAAATGTAAAACATCCATGATTTTTACTGTAGTTTATGGTCTTTAGACCTATTCATGTAGTGTCCTCCCAAGGGCTAGACCTCATGTTGCTTGAGATATTACGGGAGCCAGCAGGCCCAGGATAGAGTAGGTTGAAACAGACAGACTTCCAGCTGAAGAGAGCACCTGGCTATGCAGCTGAGGAAGTAACCTAGAGTCCCTGAAAACACAAGAAATATTATCAGTTCTGCCACAAAATACACTCTTATTTTTTCACAGAGAGGAAGTCCATCTTTTTAATTGCATACCTAGTCTAGCAGGTGCAAGGGTCTTCCACTCCAGGAATGAGAGCCACACACAGAGCATCTCCCATGTACATCTACAGTATGTTAGATCTACGTCCCATCTTTCTTCCAAAATAGAAGACAGAGTGGTATACAGAAGATACCCTGACAATCTCCTTTACAGACTGATAAGTCTTAGACCTTCATAGGTAGTTGCATCATGAATCTTCAGACTACTTCTCAGACATCCTTGGAGCATTCTCCTTTCTTCCCTCCTTCCCCTCAGGAGCTCCCACATTTCCATAGCTCTCTCCAGAGCACTTCCCCCTAACAAGAGAAAGCTCAGCCCATCAGACTAGAAAAATCAGCATTACCATATAAGCTTGAGGAAGAGGTCCTTAATGTCAAATGACACACTCCACTATACAACTTTAAAGAGGTAGTGCATGGTGGGAGTGGGATGGGTTAAATGGACATATTCATTAAAACAGTAATAAAGAACAAAGATAAAAGCATTCCAAACCTAACTTGCCCCAAGCCATTCCTAACAAGGTTGTCTGTTTTACCAGACAAGGATTCAAACTGAACCCCAACCTCTCCAAAGCTCTCTGCTAAGCCACCCAGACTGCATGACCAAAACTGAGACTCCTTGTAGTCACCATATGTGCACGGCACCATAAGTGGGGACTGGCAGACATACTCCACACGTGGAGGCTGGTAAAGAGCTTTTAATTATTTTGAATAAATGGTTAAGAGAGACAATATCCCTTTATCTTCTCATCATTAATTACTACATCCTCATGATCACTGTGAATTATTTAAAATGACGGGGATCTCAGAAGTGTTGCACTAGTTTCTTTCCCTTGGCAAGATATAACTTGATGGGTGCTCTGGCGGTTTGAGTGCTCTTTTTTAATTACCCAATATGGGGAGATTATATCTTTGTAATATTTCTCAGGCGCCTCACTCAGAATATAATTGCATGCCTGAGCAATCAAGAGAGTTGCTCTTTGTATATTAGCTTATGGTGATTCCCTACAATCTTTGCAGACATACTTGGAGGTAACTAGAAAGGTACAGAGTGGGCCTGAATTATACCTTTTAAGATTTCTGTCTTCTGTTGAGGATTGCCACAATTTTTCAGTTCCAACCAGAATTTTGTCCTCTTGGTCTGGTGCCAGAAGAGGAAATGGGGAAAGAGACTCTCAAGCAGCCCGTGTGCTTGCTGTTGCCTTGCACACATGTTCCTCTCCCTGTTAAGGGCTGCTGGCTATCACAACCCCAGGCTATTTCTCATAAAGCAGAGCATCTCTGACCTCACCACCATACTTGACTGACAGGCCGAAAGCAAGTCATCAGATAAAGAGTTTCCCCTGCCATCCCACTTCGCACAAAAAAATGTAGACAATCTAAGGCATCATCCACTTACAATATTTGCACAAAGCAGACATGGCCCCATCTTCGTATGGTGCATCAAAAGAAGGGGAGGAAATTTTTGCAGGCTATAATGGTTATCCTTCGAGACAATGGTATATAGTCAATTCTGACTGGCTGCATAGCAAGGTGATACCATACGACATTCTTAACTAAAACCACATGAGAAGGAACAAAGAAAATGACGCAGAGCTTAATCTGTCAGTTGACTGCAATATACAGCTGTGAACTGCCACTCAAGGAGAAATGGGAACACTGCATGGTGAGATAGCCTCATATCCTACCATTTCATCCCTTAAGTCTTACACACAGCATTGCCCGGATTCCTAATACTTTTTCAGATGGCCCAAATTTGCTTCATTTTCATCCACAGAAATCGCTTCTTTTTTCAAAAGAAAGAAACCAAGGGAAGGATGTGAAGTAGATTTAAAGCAAAAGCTCTGAACCAATCAGCTTCAAAGAGGCTGAATTAATTTCTCATGCTAATTTAGCATCAGCCAATGTTAACAAGCCTCCTACAGTCAGTCAGTATTTCTTTTGAAGTGAAACAATATGGTGAAAAGATTCCCCAACTGAAGTTCTTATAAGATGAAAGAGTCTAGACTGCCAGAGTTTATCACTTCAAAGCAACAAATGGGCCATTAACTTAAGAGAAGAGTAAATGCTTTGGCAAGGGACAGTATTTGACAAGCATCTCAAATAAGCCTTTTCTAGACAACAGAAAAGGATGATAATTACTGAGGAAATCCACGTCTCCCATGTATACTCAAGCAGGCAAGTTTATACAATGGCAGGCATGATTCCATCTGCCAGCCCTGATGGAAGCAGGATTCCAGAAGGTTTAGTGGGAATGGTAATGTATATCCCATTATAAGCAAGTATTTTAAAAAAGAAAAAGGAAAAAAAAATCTGAATCATCGATGTGCTTTTTAGTGACATATTGGGCCAAGTGGAAAATTGCAATTCAGAAATACCAATTGCAAAAACAGAAAACGGCATTCCCCCAAATAGAAATGATGGCGGGGAAGCGAAGAAGCAGCAGACTGGCAAGCACCTTATTTGTTCTTGAATAACCGTGAACTTTCAAAGGCCCTACAGCGCTCACAATTCAAGTCACACTGTGGCTGAGATCCCTGGCCATAATACAGGCTGCGTTCCTCCTTCCCACCCCGCTTTTCCTCCACTGCCTAAATATTTACATCCAATCTTGCTATCTGTCAAATTCTAAAACACTGCTTCCTATTACACCCAAAGCCTTCCAGTTCATGCCGTAAGCTGATTTTGATCATTGGGATAGTTATCAGAAAAAAGGAAAAGTCATTTTAACCACAAAGATGGGTTTCGCCGAACGGGTACGTACAAGGCATACGAGAACAGACAAGAGCAATCCGTAGACTGCAAGGAATTGCCCAAGGAATGGTACAACCATGCCCTGCTATAAACAGCAATGTCTGCTTAATGTTTGGCAAAGTTATGCATTTTAACTAATCCTACCAAGTGTTGAATATTCATCAGTCAGGGTTAATTTGCTGTAATTAACATAGATGTGAGGTGAAGAAAAGAAGGAATTGGGATTATTCCTGTTACTACTTCAGCTTGTTGCCCTGGGGACTGCAACCAGATCAGCTGTCCCCAAGGCTGGCAACATCTCAGAATTCCCAAGCCAAGATGGCCACTTCTGAACATTCTGGGAGGTGAAGTCCATACCTTGGGAAGCTACCCAGCTTCTGAAAGGCTGGGTCAGACAGACCAAGAGTCAGGCCTAGTGTAAATCAGCTTCCTCTGAACCTACCGGAAATTAACACTGTTAATGGCAAACTTTGGGAAATGAATAGGTGAAGAAAGATTCAATGTGTTAATGTGTGTTCATCTTATCTAATACAATATCTGTGTTTTGTTTTGTTTTTGTCCCAGGGCAAGATCTTTCCTTCCCCCTTTTCCTCTTTTTTTTAAAAATTTTCCAATGTTATTCTAGGAACTGAAAATAAATCTCTTTTTAAAAAGATAAATTATGATTAACCGTATTTATCTCTTCTAAAACGAATATATTAACATGTTTGGTGCTTGTTCTGAATGGAATTTTAGATACATTAGATTTCAGTGTAATTTTATAATGCATACCTGGATGTATATTTTACCAAAGCTTGCCAGAAGTGGGAAGTGGCTTTTCAAGAACATGCAAATTGTTGGCATGTCTACATGAAGATCAGAATCTGAGTACAAGTGCAGAACCCATAATGAACATTGCAATATATTTAATAATAATATATTTATGATCTATTTAAGCTGCAGCACACTTATTTGGAGATAGTCCTGGGCCTTTCTTTTATGCCGACATGGATAAATTTGTCCTCATCTCCCTATCTCCTACGTTATCTAACAGGTCACCATATAGGAGTTATAATGTAGGTGGCTGGCAAAAAACATATTGCCAGTTTGAGCCTGTTCATGTAAGCATAAAATTGGGAGGGGTCAGGGGGCCCAGGATTGCATACTGTAGGTTTCACCATCACCAGTCCCCAGTTCTGGGGTTCATATATGGAGGCAAACACCTCCAGAGACACTCAGAAGGCCTTGATCATTTTTAAAAATTCTGCTTTTCGGCTTGGTGCCTCCCTGCTCCAGCTCACTGGTAGGTGGAAATACAACCAACTCTTGGAGAAGAAACTTTGTAGCATCACATTCTAATGGATGTTTATGTTTTGTAGTGCTGGAATTAGAAGAAACACGAATATATCAACCTCAGCCAGAGTCCATCTTGCCTCCTACATAATCACAAGTTCATTTATATTTCGTGGGGCTTGGGTGGACCTCTCTGCCTTGTCAACCTCCACCATCTGAATGGAAAACCGAGCAATCATCCTTAAAACATGAAAACGAGGGAGAGAGCTGATCCCCACCACCACCACTCAGCCGCCCAGAGCAAATGTCTGTGTTGATTCACAGCAAGATCTGGAACGAGCCCAGACAACTTTTCTGCAGGGACAGAAACCTTCTCATTCAGGGTCTGAGTCGTTCTTTTCAGGGGAACCATACAAGCTCAAAAGGGAATGAGGATGCAGAGAAAGAATCTGTTTATTTAACATCTTTTTCAAATTTCCTCCTATGTCAAATGGAGACAAATATTTGTATGTGTGTGGCTCAGCTTGAAATAAACCGAGCAAGGAAGCTTTCAGCACCGCCTCGAAGGGTACAGATGTTTGTCTCCGTAAGCCTTACAAAAAATCTCTTCTTACCCCTGGAACTCTCAAGCATTGTATTGTGAAGTGAGGAGAACTGCTCAGTACAGCTCTGTGTGAGTCACTGTTCTGGTCCGATCTCCTTCCAGTCAATCTATGGGGATGGGCAGTCCTGTGCCAGCAGAATTACTTGGTTGAGAATGATCCACACCTTTTCACAAGCCATTTCTCTAAATACACTTACATCTGCAACTCATAAAAAGCATATGGGTTGGGTAATTTATACTCTTAAACATTCTAAAAGAGCCTTTCCCAACCTGATATCCTCCAGATCTGTTGGATTACAATGTCCATCCTTCACAGAATAACTTCTAGCTGTCCTGACTAGGGGTCAAAACATGTACAGTCTAGCACATGGCAGGAGCAGGGAAAGTTTGCTCAATAACCGAACTTTTTCAGATGAAAATAAGTATACTTCCTATCTTAATTCATTAGAAAATGTGTGTGCTTTGGCTACCAAAAGCTGAAATCCATGGGGGGGGGGGGCATAACTTCTCTATCATTTTACACTCTCCAGACACTTGTAAGCAATCTTTTTAGTCATCATTTAGCCTGTTTCTGCCATCCCTTTAGTAATGTACCTCATCAATCCTCTGCAGCCCGTTAATAGCTTCTGCTGCTCTTCTCTAAACTCCTAATTCATCAACAACATTTCTGGGGAATGAGAGACATGCACAATTTAACACAGATACAAGAGACTAGTAGTCAAGAAGGTTTTTTAACCTCCTTCTCAGCTGTCCATTTGCTGTAAATAATGTAGCCACTAATCTTCCCTAGGATCTCTTAGAGGTTTTCTCCTGACTTGCTCTTCGGTTGGCCCCTAACATCTCCCAAACCGGCCCCAGATCTTCCTTCTTTTTTTTCAGCTAAATCTGGCTTTTCCACCCACTTTCCCCAGGAATCCCTGAATTTCAGTTCAGTGCTTTTTCTATTTATTTTCTTCAACCACAGAAAGAGGTTCCAAACAGCTTCGGAGCCCTCGCCTCTTCTCCCCGCATTCTTACCTTTGCTCCCTTCCTAGAGAAAGCATAGAAGATGTCCTTAATTCTCTATAAGCTCCTTTTTCCTCCCAACCTAATTACCTTCTTTCTTTTGCTGAGGCTGTATATTTTTTAAAGAAAACAAAAAGCATACCTCCCTCTACTAACAGCAGTGGGTTCCAGAGCAACTCAGAAAATGGCCTCAGCAATTACAGTGTGTGTGAACATAGTCTGCCATTGGTTTGTCATAACCAATGCAGATATTTATTTATTTATTTATTTATTTATTTATTTATTTATTTATTTATTTGGCAAATGAATATGGTCACCTATCTTAATCGAATAATTCTGGGCAGCTAACAAGGCATAACAACAAAAACATACATATGAAAACAGTAAAAAGAACAAGAAAAGATGCCAGGGGCAACCAACACACTGTCAACAACAGTGTATGACAGATATATATTTCAGTGGCTTGTCTGGTTTTTTTGAATGAAGGATATTGTATAAGTGAGCTGGGGCTGGCAAAAAGATTATGTTCTATGAACGTCCACCATGAATAGGAAATGGAGCTAGCTGTTGTTACTTCTAACTATCAGGTTTGTAGAAAACAATCAACTACTTGCCGTTCAACTTTTCCTGGCAATCTGACATAATAAAGTCAAACCCTGCCCCCTTCACCCAACTGCTAACAAACCCACTGGCAATATTTTCATGGGTTTGGTGCACAGTTACCTTGTCTAAAGTCCAAATGACTTCAAACCCATTGTTTAGGAACAATACACATCAGATCAAACAGAATTTGCTAAGCTGCAGTAGAGTTAATTGCAAAAATAAAATGTGAAAATGGATCTTGCCCGTTTTCTGCCCTGAAACCAATCAAGCCCAGCAAATGTCTACTTTTTATAAGCCATGCTTCAAATCAGAGGTCATAGGATTTATTCTAAGGCATCAGTTGGTGTACAAGAGCACAATTACACTCCTTTCTTCCCTGTTTCATAAGAAGATAAACTTTCTGGGTTACTGAAGTCTGACCAACTATAACAACAAATTGTCTCTAACTTTGTAACTGAAGCCATTCTTTCAAATGAGTTTCCAACTTGGAATTGGAGCAAATTATGGTTCAGAAGTAACAATGGCTTGGCAGATGCAGCAACAGGATGAACAAAGCTGGCACAAGAAGCCAGAAGGGCAACAGCAGCTTTAATCACTAGACAGTAAGAACAAGGATGGAACAACCATATATGTCAGGTAGCCTTTGCCAGCCTGATGCATGAAATCTGTGGGACAATCATCAGATTGGATGTTGATTGGATCATAAATCTGATTATCCCCAGGCAGTTACACCAGCACATTTATGGTTATCTAGCATATCTGGGTTTGTAAAAACTGAACTAAGGAATTAAAAAAGGAGTAAAAAGTAAAAGTAGAAAAAAGCAACAGAGATTGACTGAACTGCCTTCCCTGTATGGCTGATCCATTTCTAACATCCGTCTTTTATTTCCCTGCCTTTTTTTTTTCACAGAAAGAATATAGCTTTTCTGTCAGCACAGTTCAGAGTAAAATACGCAAGGCACAGATGGAGCCAAATTCACAAAAGAGGTGGGAAAAAAGTCCCCTACAGCAACCTCACTTGGTTGTGCTAATTTTATTCACGTAGAGACAGATTCTAGAAACACAAACAAGCACCCGGTACCCATTTCCTAAGCATGCCCAACATTGTCCCCACTACCACAAAATGCAAGAGATTCCAAACAGGTTTTGAAACACACTGTTGTAAAATATGGATAAGCAGCATATTCAGGTGTTGATGAGCAAGCCCATTACCATTGATTTTTCTGCCTTACTGTGAGCATCTACCTAACAACATATTGAATATCTAAATCAGTTAGCCTCTCGAGCACAGATCATTCACACAGGCCCTTCCCACCTCTCAGGAAGAGTAGCAAAGAGGCTGTTCAACTGACTGCACTTTGTTTCGGTCAACTGCTTGCTCCGTTGATATTTCCTAACAAAAGCTAAGAAATGTTCCTTATTTTTTAATAATTAATAGCACCATTATCCTTCACTGGGACCAAATGAAGTAACATAAAAGAGCATGCACACTTCTGAGTTCACTGGAGTTCTTCACTGGGCAATATATTATTGGAGGAGGAGGAGGAGAAGGTAGAGGAAGAAATTTCCCACATTAGTTTTTTAAGGCATGAGGTCCGCATTTTTAAGTCAGTCCCAAGACAAAGATGGTGAACCAAATACCAGCTCTGCGTTAGGTGTTTGTGATATCAGACTATTATCTAGTCTTTGGGGGCAAAGGAAATGGATCTTCACTCTACTTCTCAAAGCAACACAGCTACAATTATATTCTTCTGTATAGAAGTCAAGTTTTGAGTCAGGTGAAGCAACTGAGCTTAAGGTAGCATATTTAGCTATACAGGAAGAAACCAGAAATAAGAACTTGAGGGGGGCCCAAGCATCATTTTTGGAGATCTAGTATATACTTTCACATCGTCCCCTCCTCCAAGCATACATGACCCCATTACAAATATACGAGCTCAGAAGATATGAAAGGAAAAGAACATCTAAATAAATAAAAGTTTCAGTTTTTATAACAAGACTATACAAAACACCAGCATTTTCTAGCATAGTCCAACCCTTTCCCTTTTAATGCAGGCCTTATTTTAGAGAAGGGGCTACTCCATCAGTTCACAGTTCTGAAGGCTGTTTGTTCTCCTGTGTTTTTTAATCCATTCACAAGATTTCAGAATCCCACATGATCTAGGAATATGGATAAATACATCTTTTTAAAATTGTTTTTATAATAACTTTATTAAATTTTATAAAACAGAAAGACCAAAACTAACAAGAACTAATAATCAAGAAAAAGAATAGAAGAAAAAAAAGAATAAGGAGAAAGAAGGAAAGCAGAAGTATAGAAAAAGAAAAGAAAAAAAGCAGAAATACAAAACAAGAATGACTTTCGACTTCCTTTACAGCAGATATAAGTAAAACATACATTAAACTCTTACTCTAAGATTACAACTTAGCATCCATTTTTTGGTCATCTGTTAATTTTACTAATCATCAGAGCCATGGTAAACACACATATCAGGCACGAACAATCTAGCCTCAATTTTTCCCCCAGACAGGGGTGTCCACAGGGAGGGGTCAAAAGGGGGTTGGGCTTTGATCACATAGTTGTGGCCACCACCGTGACTTTTTTACCTCTCTGCAGAAACTCTACCCTCATATTAATGGCATGACAGTCAGTGCCAGTTACTGGTGATTCTCCAACAGTCAACATTAAGGTGTTCATATTGTTGTTCTGTAAATCTGACATACCCTATGGTTTCTATACCTGTTTCAGGGATCTATTTGCTTTTAACTACTCGCTCCTTGCATATTTATAATTTAAAAATCGTTTCATAAAAGAAAAAAAGTCATTTCATGCCACCTATGATCAGATACCTCTTACATGGATCCTGAATAAAGGACAAATTGGAGCTCCTTGGAAATTATTACTAGCTATCATAGAGTAAAAGGAAAGAGCACTGAGGAAATGTGAGATAATTTAGTTGTTAAATTTTAACGGCCACACACTCTTTTCCCGACTCCCCAAATAAACAAGAGCACTTTTAATTTTCTGATAAGCTAATTTAAAATTTGTCCCCACCAATCAATCAACAAAAAATGTAGCTGACTAAACCTACTGAATCAAGCTCTGGACGTAAGGATGGATAAAATGACCCACATATTTAGATCCTGAGTACTTTGTAGTAATTCAGCCTTGAGGTCTTGGAGTTAACGAGGACGCCAGAGCTGTGCATTAATAATTGCCACAGGATGGATTTCTGCTCGAAGAGTTGGGGAAGAGGTGAAGGTGGGGTGCATAAATGCCGCTCAGAAGAGAAAGCAGGAAGGATGGCAAGGAAGGTGTAATGAGCAGGTGCTGTTGAAAGAACGTGTTGGAGCAATCTTGCCCTGCATCAATTCTGTGTGACCTTCCCAGATGGGGAACACACAGAGAAGGAGGGGAGAGGGGAGAGGATGTGAAACGCCAGAGGAGGTTAACAAGCTACAGGCAGCCGAAATCCTCAGACAAAGAGGTGATGGAAAGGGAACAGTACAGAGCAGCATTTTGTGTACAGGAGAGGGAAAAAACCTTTGCACGGACATGTGTAAACGGATAAGCAGGTGTCCCTTTGGAATCACAAGCAGCTCTCCGACAAAGCCATTTACACCTCATCAATTAGCAAGACCTCCTTCAAGGCCCAGCTGCCGAAGGGCCACTTTATACAATCAGATGAATCAACTGGTAAAGCTTCTACTAGGCTGCCCTCCTTTTCAGGCTGCAGGCAGGAAAAGCGTCTCCTCCACACTGTACAATTCTCTCCCGATGCATGGAATTTATCCCAGCACAACAGCCAGCAGCTGTGAGGCACCATGATCGATGACAACATTTTTAAAAAGTCGTCTGCAATCTAAGGATTCATCCGCAAAAGATCAATAATCTAACACACACTGCAGGTTTTAAAAAAGTCATAATTAAGAGCTGTTGGGCGGGGGGGGGGGTGTTCCCAAATGAAAAAGAATTCCCACCCCCTGTTTTTCTTCTGGGAAATTCTCAGGGCTGTCCGGTGGCTACGAACTGAGACATCTCCTCTCGAAACTAAGGGTTAGGGATGCAATGGATGCTTTTGTTTGCCAGACTGAAAACTGCAAATTCATAGGAGGAGTACATATAACAATAGGTTTCTGGACAGTTATTGCAAGGTACTTCTCAATTCTATCTCTTTGGCAGGCAAAAAACAACCACAGGCGAACTCACTTTTTGTCAAAGCAAAAGAGCATTCCCTCTTGATCAGAGGTGACAACTTTTTTTGATCCAACAGCTACATTCAGGCTTGTGCAGAGTGCCAAGTAAGCATGGTAAGAACAGTTCAGTGAAGCAAAGGCAAAAGTGGGCAGAGCCAGTGTAAAAAAAAAAAAAAGATTACAAAGCTGTAGTTAATCAAACAAATGAATGAAAACCTAAAATAAATATTTTGCTTCCAGAAGTGCCAGCCAGATGCTTCCACCACATGCAGAAAGAACATATATAAGCTTTAGCAGACAGGACAGCACAGATGCGTAACTATTTTTGCCATATTTTTTTTCTTAAACCACTTCCAAAAGATCTGCATATATTTAAACAACATCATCATCTTTGATTTGGTCTGTGACCAGCATATATTTTAACAAAAAGCACATTCAATGCCTTTTGTCATTAAGCAGGCTTTTGAAAAGACAAAAAATGTAGTTTTGAAGGTAAACAGATCAATTCCAAAATACTTCTGAGTTTTAACTGTATATAATCATATCATTCGGGATAATTTCAGAGATAATTAGACTGTGATGCAGTGGTTAAACAGTGGCACTCCTGAGAGACCCAAGTTTAAATTCCCCCTCAGCCACAGATGTTCCCTGGGTAACTTTGGGCCAGTCACCCTCTTTCAGGTCAACCTACCTCACTTTTTTGGGGGGCCCTTTGAGTCAGTTTTTGACTCTTGGTGTCTACCTGGACAAGTCCCTGCAGTTTTCAGGGGTTGTTGGGTTTTTTTTTGGAAGTGGCTTGCCATTGCCTCCTTCCTAGGGCTAAGAGAGAGGGACTGGCCCAAGGTCACCCAGCTGGCTTTGTGCCTAAGGAGGGACTAGGACTCTCTGCCTCCTGCATTCTAGCCTGATGCCTTAACCACTACACAGACTGGTTTTCTACCTCAACCTACCTCACAGTTGATATGGGGGGAAATGGGAGAAGGGACTACCATGGTTGATATGGGGGGAAATGGGAGAAGGGACTACCATATTCTGCCTTGAAGGGAAGACAGGATATACATCTAACAAACTCATCATCATCATCATCATCATCATCTCCATTTCCCTCTGGAAATTCAGTGATGCTATTTGCTACCAGAATTCAGCAGTAAATGAAAAGTAGCTCCAGGAACTGCACCAACCCACCCCTCTTCTAATCCATAAATTGCCCACCTTTTCCCACCTTATTGTAGAAGTTGCCAGTGAGGTAGCCATGGTGCACATACCATTTTTACTTGGGTCTTGATAACTAGTCAGATCTCTTGTTTAGATACAGCATAAAAGTATCTAAAACACATCTAGTTAGAAATAGCACTATGGTCCAGGTCAGCCAATCCTCCAAACCACAGAAGATTACAAGCAATCCTTCATGCATTTAGGATTCACCTTATGAAATAGAGAGCAGGGCTTCCTTGCCTCTCCCCCATCCATCATACACTGAGGAGCATGTACATTTGAGAAAAAGACGTTTACATACTGAGATTTCTATAGGAGCAGGATGTCCTGTAGAAGCTTAGGCACACGAGTTTTCCTTTCCTGCGCATGTCTATAAAACCACAAGGACAATGTAAGGCAGGGCTGGGGAGATGTAAAAACTTACCACTGGAACTCAAAGCCCAACCCTGCTGTCCCATTCAACAAGCACATGAGTCTAGAAAAGGAAGAAGTGCTGATTTGGATTTATATGCAATGGCGCATAATGTGTGCAACAGATCTGCTATTGATCACATGTTGAAAATTACAATTTGCAAGAAATTCACATATGTGCCTGAAACAGTCCTTGGAACACATCTGTTCACGGGAATTAAAAATATAAAAAGTTGGCTTTTTGTGAAAATCTCACAAAATAAAGAATGGTCATACTATTCCAAACTTATACATTTGAATTTGCTTCCCTGTCTGTGATAGGTATCCCCACCAGGAGACCACATACAGAAGCTTTTCTCTGCTTCTTCTGCCTTATACCTGTTTTAAGTGTATGCAGATAGGAGATCTGGTGAAACAAAGCAAAATTGTCAATTTATAAATGACAGGTACTTACATGCAAGCGTCTCCCTAGGGAAAAGAATCCATTATTATTGTAAAGTATTTGTTATATTTATAGGTTACCCTCTTACAGAATGTTTTCATGGCAGCTTCTAACAGAATATAAGTAAATTCAAAAAGCAACAAGGTAAAATATAAAGCATTAAAGATCTGATTATGTATATGTGGGAAAAAGTAATTCTACAAGTCCCACAACCCCAAGCTGTGAAGGTCAAAACCAGCTTTTTAAAGTTCAGCCTGGAAATATACTAGAAGCTACTGAGGAACACCAAATTTGGTAGCTTAAATTTTGCAAGTGGCAAAACAAGTTTAAATAATTCTACATAATCGTTACTAATAGTCAATGTCGAATATATGAGGAATACACCAGACTAAAACTATGTAAGTTCTCCCTTTGATAATCTATTGGAAAATAGCATCCAGAAATCAATATATAATCAGATCATATTATAAGCCCTTGCTGAATCAAACAGCAAGTATATGTGGCTATTATACTTGGGCCCACAAAAGTACAGCAATTTGGCAGTGTAAAATGTGTTTTTATTGCACAGAGTTTAGCTTTGTCTGAGAAGGGAGAAGTTCTTGCAGACATAAAGATTTTTAAAATCAAGAACTAAGATTTTCCATGTCCAAAGCAGAGACTTTCAGTATAGACTTCCCTTCCTACTCCAAAATCAGCAGAACCAATCTAGTAAAATTAGCATAATGAATTATGGAACAGACAAACTATGTGAGTTTGCATAATTTATAAGGCTCCAAAACTCAACCATTCTTGGCAGAATTGGGATTTCGTCCACACAGAATTTCATTTGTAGCCCAGAATGCATAGAATATGGCAACCAGTTTAATAGGGCGGGGCGGGGAAGAGGGCATTGAAGGCCTCAATTATGCAGGACAAAGAAAAGAAATGGTTGGGTCTCATCATGCACATGAATGGTTCCAGCTTTCTAGATGGAGGAGAGGTTGTTTGCTTTATTCTAAACTATATGAAACCTATTTTAGCCTTCCACTGTAGTAACCATGTGTTTTCTAGGACATCATGTTGGCAATGAAGTCAAAGAGGATCCAGGTGGTTCAACAAAGGATTGGGGTAATAGGATGCCCACCCTGGTATCATCCTTGACCATCATCAACCAGAGCCATCCCTATCAAATAAACTTCATACCTTCTGTAAACAGCTGTTAATGATAGAATAAATGTCCAAGGAATCCAGGTTGTGAGCAGCTCTGGCATATTAAGGCCACCACATAAAACCACCGTTGCCATATAGAAGCATTTCTGGTGAGGTCATAACTTGATAATCAGGTAACCTACCAAACATCACTGCAAAGAATCTTGGATTTAATGCTGGTTCATTAATTCTGAGTGGGAAATATGCTTTGATTCCACAAGGCCCTGTAAAAATACTGAAGAGAGAAACTGGAGGCAGGATTGAAACTACAAGCAACCTTGGGAATCTGGACTACTGGGTTGGTACAAGTAAAAAGGGATGTTGAACAGCAGTCAGTAGACCAGCTGTATCTCACAGGACAGTTTTATTTAATATGATTACCTTCTTCAGATGTTTAGAATTTCAAAACTGACAGAGAATTCACAGTTCCATTCATAACAAAACAATTTTTTTTGTTTTCACAATTGCTTGCATGAGACTTCATTCTCCAGTCCAGCACCCTGACCAAAGGTGATACAAATCAGAGGCAACAGGCTAAATTGTGTTACAAAATACAGTTCTGGTCTCTGGCTCAGGGTCCAGAGAATAAATATTCATGCACACAAAATGAGAACTTTCTGAGTTTCCAAAAGCACCAAACTACCATTTTGGAAAACAATGATGGAAGTGGACTAAATAAGACTTTTTTTTCTGATCCAGCAAGATTCCTGTTTTAGTCTGGCAATACCTCTATTACAGCCTCGGCAAGATGCACTATCTGGCCAACCTTAGCTGATCTGGAATGCTAAATAGGATTGGCACCATGGGGAACCCTCTGCAAAGTCCAAGGCTGTAGGCTAGCCCAGTGTTTCTCAACCTTGGCAACCTCAAAATATGTCAGGACTTCAGCTCCCAGAATTCCCTAGCATGCTGGCTGGGGAATTCTGGGAGTTGAAGTCCATACATCTTAAGATGGAGAAACACTGGGCTAGACTGAGAAGTTAATAAGACGTTCCAGAAGAAAGCAATGGCAATTCCGTATCATGACAAGAAAACATTGTGGATACAACTATGTAAGTCATCAGGAATCAAGCTCAACGCAGAGAAGACTTCACTTTATTTCACTAGGAAATTAAATTTAGGGAAAAAAACAATACCACTGGCAGGTATAAATTCAGATTAAATAAAAATAAAATGAAGAATGGAAGCTCTACATAGAGGCATGCAAAACAGGGTTTCTGGCTAGGTTATGTCATTATTAATGAAGGGGTTAGACCAGGGTATCTCAGCCTTGGCAACTTTAAGATGTGTGGACTTCAACTCCCAGAATTCCTGGGTTAGACTGTCTCATAAGAGTTAGGGTTAGGGTTAGAGTTTAGCCCCCAATGATTCATGATCACAGAAGTGCAGCATGCAAGACACAGGGTGCAACAATCTTGCTCCAACTTGGCAGCAAAAGTGGCCTCAGTTGGAGGTCTGGGTTGACTGAGGAAGCTCTACCAGCCAACGTAGGCAGCAGACTTTGCCTGCCAATAGGAGCAGCAAAGTGTGATAAAGAAAGAGATGGAGTTTGCATGCACACAGGATCATCTAACAAGGAAATTCTCTTACACAAGCACCATTAGGATGAACATGCTTTGATAGCTCTGCCCATGTGAAATATGCATGGCAAAAGAGAGATTGTGCAATCTAAGACCAGAAGGAAAGGAAAAAAGCTATGAATACAGCAATACGTTTGGCAAAGAACTGGAAAGGGATGAAAGAGATTAAGAAAGCATATACTGACACATGTTTCAATGTCTAAAGTGTTGCTGAAAGGAGAAATATATTCTCTATGGCCCACTAAAGGAAGAATGCAAGCAACTGGCTCAGGTGGAAAACCAAAGAGATTGGAGCTAGGCAATGAGAGGAAATGTGCCCAAGAACAGTTGTCAGTTTTGTGTGCTTTGGTAGAGGAGCTTCGTAAGAGGCAGAGAGAATTTCTACCTTAGGGATTGTTTTAAGTTAGCAATTGTGGAGAGCTCAGATTGATTCCTCTGCACACTCCAATTCTGGAACATTTTCCAGTTCCATCCATTAACACCAAAATTTATAGGATGGTCTTGCAGATGGAACTATACAGCAGAAAGTCCCAAAGTTGAATGACAGTTGGCTGTTTTGCCCAGGAAGAGGTCATGAGTGAAGCCCAGCATGCCACTGTATGTTCTGCACTATTGCACATAAGGCTGCAATCTTATTCAGGGTTAAACTGTTCCTAGACTGTATAAATTATGTAAATTGAGAGAGCTGAAAAGGCATTCGAGAGAGGCAGCCCTTTTCAAGCTACACAGAAGATATATTTGTCCCACTATTACCTCTGGTTCAAACAGGTTTTGCAGATTTTTGAAAGTACAGAAATCTGCTTCACAGAGTTGAAAGGGGATTGAATAGATACAAAACTACCAGTGGTTCTTCTTTCAAACCTCCTTCTAGTCAGCGCTCTGAAAAATATTCTTACTTGTTCCAAAAATGTGTACCCTACTCTTAGGTTACCACAGAATGTTCCTCTAAGGTTGTTGCTGCCAGGGCCAGTTCCTGCAAGCTTCAGCCTTTGCAGCTAGAACACAGCAAACCTCACTCAGTCAGGAACAATTCCTCCCTGTCACAGTGCATGGAAAACTAGATATTGCAACCAGAGGAAGCACAGAAAAGCAGCTCACGGAAACATCACCGGGTTGTGTAAAAAGGCCAATGGCCACCACAGCCCTACCTAGCAGTCTAAAAGCATGGTAGCAGATCATACTAGCTTTCTACTGGATTAACAAATCCATTTCTGTGTGGTTCCCACTGCCTTTGTAAATGCAATGCATAATCGGTGCAAAGACAGGAAAAATCATTCATTGTGTATCCCACATAATAGAGAGCGGGGAGCCAGTCTGGACCAGCCTAGCAGGGGGAGCGGATTAGCTGTGATTTAAGAAAGCTTTTGACAAGTTTCATGTTTTGACTCGTGTTTCTAATAAGAAGGGGTTCTCCCTCCCCCCTCCCCTTCAGGCTGGGCAGATCTGCCAGGGCAAATGGAGAGGGGGAATTCCAGGTGATGTAAGTAACACCTTCTCTATATATCCCTTTGCTTTTTCTGTCAGGCAAAGGGAGCTGCAAAGGAAACACTGGGATGAGGCTGAGAGGAATCTCTTTTTCACAGAAGAGGTAGAGATGCAAGCAAGCTGACCTATACGGTGAAAAAGAGACCACAGATGTTTGCAAATCTCTGTTCTCTCAAGGAATTCAAAATAAATGAACAGAGCGATGAAGAATCAAGGTGAGGCAGCCGGTATCACAAACCCTCTCATCAAAGGCATTCTTCTGCTCTCCTTAGAGATACCCTCAACCCCCACTGCACCCCAATTCTTTCCAGGCCCTTTTTGCCCTGCACACAAAGGAATATGCATTTAAACCATTTGTTCAAAAGGATGTAATTTTCCCCAAAACAGACACAAATCTCATCTCGAGTGGGGGGCGGAGTGTGGGGGGGGGACAAGTCAAGCACAGCTCAACAGATGCTCTTCATAAACCCTCCAGAATTTGGGGGGGGGGGGAGAGAGAGGGAGAAGATTATAGCTACAGAACTGTATCCAACAACAATAAAACACGGAAAAAAGGGCTGCCTCTATGCTGAGTGTGGAACAGCCACGAGCCAGCTGTGCAGCAGTTTGAAATCATGACCTGATTTTTCAATTATGCCTCTTCTCCCCACTTCCCTCCCCCTTTAGCCAAGCCATCTGACACAAGGAAGAAGAGGGATCTGCCGCAAGGAAAAAAGGGGAAGCAGGAGGAGACCGCCAATGGGCCCAGCCCCCTGGGGCCACACTTCCAGGTTCTCCAATGGGCCCCCAGCCCCCTTTCCCAAGCAGGAGGGCAGGCAGCAAAATTGAGCAGTTTGCAGCTCAACTCTGCTCCAAAGTACCCACCTGGCTGGTGCGGTCTGGATGCTCTGTCAGCGCGGCAAGATCTCTCTGGGAAGAAGAAAAGCGGAGAAGGATCGCTTAAATCTGTGATGGTGATGAGATCCTGGAAAAGTCTTCCTCCAATCGCTCTTTTCTTGCTGCGCCCCTTTCTCCTTCTCGCTCAGACATATATGTTGTTATGGGATCCCTGAAAGGGATCCACGATCCACTCGCTGGGATCTCGCTAGCAGCAGCCTTTCTACAGCGCCTCCGCGAGACGGGAACCTGCCAGCCGGCCGCCCAGCCAGCCTGTTGTCTGGGCTCCTAGCGCAATCCCTCGGAGAGAGTTCTCATAGCCCAACGCAGGCATTCCGGATCCCCCTTTTCTCGCCTGGCCTTACCCACCCCGCGAGCCGGAGTCTCTCGGCCAGCCCAGACCTTTGGCTCGGGACGGGAGGTGCCTTGTGGCTACCAGCTCTTGTTCTGTCAAAGCTCCCTTTCTGCCAGCCTGCTCGCCAGGTTTCTTTCCACCAACGCTCTTTTGGCGCTTCTTCTCGGGACTTCGCTCCCCTGGCAGAGGGCCCCGGCTCCGAGCGGATGGGGAGGAGGCTCCAATTCGAAGCGGCGGGGCTCCGATCTGTTCCCCCCGCAAGCAGACCCCGCGGGGGCAGCCGTGGTCTTTCCCCCTCGCTTCGCACCGGCTTCGTCGGCCCCAAGCGGAGCAGCCCAGCGTCCTGAAGGCGGAGCTCCAAGCGGAGGCCCTGCCCTGCCTCCCGCGCTCCCGACCAGCAGCAACGATCTTGCGAGGGATCCGCAAAGTTGCTGCCCTCCACCCTTCCCGGCTGCTCCCTCAGCCGAACTGCCCAGGTTGGAGTTCTGAGCCCAGGGGCGCCTGGGCTCAGCGGGGCTCGTGCGCCGCCACCTGCGCTGCTGCGCCGTGGCCTCGTCACGGACTGCCGTCTCGCCCCGCTTCAGCCTGCAGCAGCACCGGGGACCCTAAAGGGTCTCGCTGCCTTCGGGGCGTAACCAACGGTGGGGATACCTCTGGAGCCGCTGAGACGACTCGCAGCAGGAAGCCCTTCAAAGGGCTGGATAAAAGCTCAACGTGAAGTTTTCTTTCTCGTACGGTTAAGGCTGCCAGTTAATTACTGTAAGGAATCGCCAGGCACTCCTGCCTGGGTCTTCAGCATAAATAATTTGGCCCCTTGCCAGAACGCTAGCATAGATTCCAAGTTTGAGTATCGGACGAAGTGTAAAATTGCTTACCGTTGAACCATAAAGGCGATTGCTCTTTTTATTTTTGAATATTTTCATTCTCTCTTGCTGAGAGGTACCAGAAGCAGCAAAGGGACTTCAAAAATTAATTTTCAACTCCACCAATTACATTTGCGAAAGATTAAATTAGCTGCCTGTGATTAGCTGTGTTGAATAATCCACCAATTAAAATTTGTATGTGCAGCTTTCTCAGTTATGACAGACCAGTATACTTCTACATAATTTTCAAGGCTGCTGGTAGAATATCAGAACCTTAACTTCCTAAAAGGTACTTTTCCAAATCATTTAGAAAATGTATACGTCAAATCTGGATATTTTCCATTGGGTCATGCAAACATAACTCCCCTATAGTTTAACATTTCCCAGACTTTAAAACTCAGAATGTATTGAACTACTTTTGCTTGATCGGTCCAAACAGTGGGTATTTTACCAGCCAAATACTGCACAAAAGATAAACATACTTCAGGAATCATATGGGGAAGGGAAGAAGTAGCAAGAGAAAAACCATAGATGGCAAGAGAATTAAACACATATACACTCCCCACGTGTTTGGATCCAAATTGCCCCCTTCTGAAATAACTTTTCTCTAACAAAAGCAGCCATCTGGATTTTGTTACATTTGTTTAAAGGCCAAATTGCATGAGACCGTGTTGCAGAATTAGGTACAAATTCACTGTACCACAGCTAGCACATGTGGTAAAAAAGATGGGCTGATTAAATAGTCATGCAGGCAAATGTCCTATCAGGAAATCCAACAAGCCAGCGAGGAAGCCGGGCAGGTTCTCATGGCCAATCTGTGACACAAGTAGAGATGCCATTTTATCTCTTTTCCTACTCCTTCTCCTCACAGTACTCCCTCCATTTCTCCTAACCATAATCTTAGGTGCTGAGGTTACCCTGAAAGATTATGACTTGGACCATGGTTGTAATCTGGTGATTTGGATCTGGATTTCTCCAACCCTCAAATCTGACACTATAACCACTACATTGCACTGGAGTCAGATCACCCATTCTGGTTTGGTACCCAAGGAACATATGAGGCAGGAAAAGAAAGGTGAGCATGTTAGCTCTGCCATGTCCTGCCACACCTTTCTGCTTGTTTTCAGGGCACATTTCTATAATAGCCAGGCTTTTCTGTCCTCAGTAGGTCATGACAAGCTTCTACAGGAACAGGAGGGCCATGGACTTGTCAATCTCCTTGATTCGAGGCCATAGTCCTCCTTGCTTCTCCACGTAACTCAGTAGGCTCACAGCCTCTGAAAGCAGCACCCTCCCGCCACGGTTCCTGTTATAAATTACCCACTCCTCCTGGGAAGATTTCAAGAAGCGAACATGGGTAGCATGATTTAAGCCCTTTAACACTGAACTAAATCAGTAGTTGTTAGATTCTGTTCCAGAGAATGCCAGGGCACCTTGGAAGTTAGGCACAGCATCACGCATCTGAAAACTTACTGTTCCCACTATCAGCCTTTGTGTGGCCACAATTGGGTAGCATATTTAGTTAGTTAATATACGCCACAAAGTACAAAGACTCCCAGCAGAATAAGAAAAGCAGAATTACAACCAAAACAAGAGCACAGAGGCACAATGCTTCAAACACCCTGCAGAACAACTCTGTTTTTACTAACTTCTGCAAGGCCATCAGGATGGGTGTTAGTCTGGCCTCCGAGGGCAGGCTGTTTCAAAAGAAAGGGACTGCCACAGAGAAACTGCCCCCATCCCTTCACCTCTCAGCAATGGGGGACCACTAATAGATTTTGTTGGGATGGCTTGATTCTACATGAAAGAGGCAGTCCTGCAGATACCTTAGACCTTTTTAGGTTTTCAACCAACAGCAGGAAACCTTGAAGACCAGATGACAGCTGTGGCCGGGGGGGGTTGCACAGATTCATCTTGTGCACCAGTTGTAACCCATTCCTGGTGCTCCAAAGTTCGCCTGTACAATGCCACTTCTGCACACACTACACTGGCTTCCAGTGTGCTTCCGGGTGCAATTCAAGGTCCAGGTTATTATATTTAAAGCCCTGTGTGGCATGGGACCAGGTTATTTGTGGGGCCACCTATCTCTGAGGGTTACTGCCCATTCCACTAGATGCGACAGTTAAATAAATAGTGTCATCTTGTGGGACCGAGGGGATGTGCCTTCTCTGTCACAACACTTGCCATATGGAACAATCTCTTCTCTGAGATTTGGAAGGCTACAACTCTCTCAGCCTTCCAGAAGGCTTTAAGACCTGACTTTTCCACCAGGCATAAGCACCAGGATGTTAGAGGAGCCCAATGTAAGCTTGGTTTTTTTGTGTGTGAAATTGCTATATGAGGCCTTTTATTAAAAAAATTGTTTTAAATTAGATTATTTTTAATTTGGGGATTCTTTTATATTGTTCTTTTTAAAATTGGTTGTTCGCCACCCAGACTTATGTATTTAAGATAGGCGGCCATATGAATTTTCTAAATAAGTAGGTCCTAGATTGCAGTCTATATTAATCTAAGGTGGCTGTAGGTAGCTCAGAAAGGCTGGCCATAATCCTGTGTAAATTATTATGTGTACACTTGACACTATAACCCCAAATGTTTTGCCACAACTTGAGCCATGCAGAGACTCTTCTAGAAATAAGATGATGTGAGAAGCTTGAAAACTATTGCATTGCATTGGTTAGATTTATAGATGCGTTTTTCAAGTCCTATGAATCTATAAACAGAATGCAAAAGATAAGCCACAGAGGGTCATTTCATCCATTCTTCCTCAAAGAGAGAGAATATTCCAAATATAGCTACCTAGCAAATTAGCACCTCTAGCAATTAACACACAGGTTATGGTGCAACATGCAAAATGGAAAGAGAAAAATACCAGGCCACAAAGGCCTGCATAAACAAAATCAACTGAATCTACAAACCATATTAACTCAAATACTTGGATTTAATGGATTTTACTCCATGGAGTACAGCTAGAAGTACAGCTTTTAACCCAATTGCTTTCCAGTCCTGGTAGAAGTTTATTGAAATTAGAGCTGTCAAATTCCAGTGCTGTAATTCTTCGATAAGCCTCAAACTGAAACTTGTTTGCTTCTGCTCTTCTGAGAGAGCCATGTCACGTTTTACGTTGGATTAATTTGTGACTTTCACAAACAGTTATTTTGACATGTACATAACAGAGGTAAAAGGTAGCACAATGTGGCTACCTTTATAGCTCTTTAAACAGGAAAAAGTGGAATAGGATGTCTAAGTGACATATGTTGACAGTTGTTCTTCATTGTGGATATGGGAAATTGCTCCTGAAATTCTGTGGAAATTCTTTGGCCAAATGATACCTTATTTGCTTAGACTCAGAGCGTTCCTTTTCAAAAAAATGTTAAAAACCATAGCTCTTATGTGGAAAATACCAAAAAAAAAAAAAGTGTTTGCATACAAATTAATAAAGGGCATAATCCCATGTAAAAGAGCTTGATCTTACTCGTTGAGAACCGAACATACTTTCCATCTGCTCCGCTTTATGACAGTAGCTAATGATACATACTTCAGAATTGAAATACAGCTCAAGAAAGAAGTATGTAGCCCACCTCTGGGTAACAACTGACAAACTGCCCTAAGTACCTTAAGGATATACTCAAAATTCAAATAATATATCCAGAAACATCATGTGGCTTTTGATGTACCAGTTTTGGGAGAGAAGTAACGTTTCATGATCCCATCCATCCAACTCCATGACTATAGAAATCTACCATATCTCAAAAAACACTTAAGGTGTTTTTCTGATGACCAAATTGTCAATTAGATCAGAAGAAAGTTTTCTTTGCATTTGGATAAGTATTTGAACTTGGAATCCCTATATGAATTTTGAAAAGGTAGTTAAAAGGGAGCTAAACTGCATTATATTTCAGAAGATATGATTCAGTCACCAGAGATGATGGGAAATCAGATCTGCTGGTGACTTTCACTATAAATGTCCCCCCCCCCCCCCCCCCCCCCCGCTTTTAGTCATCTCAGCAGATAGTAGCGTGTGGCTGGCCTTGACTGGATTCAAAAGTTAAGTAAGGTCTGACCTGGTTGGGGCATGGATGAGAGATCACTAGGGAACACCAAGGTTGTAGGTTAGACTATGAAGTGAAAACACACAGAGAGACAAATGAAAACCCTGAAAAAGCTGCAGTGTCAAACCACTTATGTGTTGTTGCCAGAAAAACTTTATGAATGTGATCACCAAGGGTCAAGCTTGATTTGAGGGCACCTGTGCTTTATTAGAAGCATTACATTTAGAAAGCTAATCATATATGGAGAGGCTCCTTGTGTTTTCAAATGGGTGGACAAACTTGTGGGGACCTCTGCAGCATTTCCTGTATAAGGAAAAAAATAAGATGACCCATGCTTGTCCATTGTGAGTCAAACATTTATTTTCCATAGTTCTAAAAGGAGTACTACATATCTGAAAACACATAAACACATTATTAGGATCTGTGACTGGCCAAAACCTCTGGATAGGCATTTATCAATTGAGAAAACTTTTCAAAGCTTACAGATAATAGTATGGGGGACCCATACTGGAATAGCCGTAAACTCTATCTACTCTAATATGTACATCAGCTGAAGATATTTTAAGACCTAAAGCAAAAGGGTAGATTGCTATCCTTACTCAGCACATTTTAGAAACAAGAGCAGTAATAAGATGAAGACAGAAAAATGGCACCCCCTCTGGTAAATACTGGATGAAGCAAAGGACTCACGTCTTGATTTCAGAGCCAGCACAGGATCAGCTAGATTCATACAATGCTACTGATTTGATAGCTCCATATATGTAGTACTATACTTCTGAATTAACCACAGGCAATTCTGAAAATATAGTCCTTTTGTAACAATCCCTTTTAATGTCCTTGTGCTGTGTGATATCATTTTGTATGTAGATAAAAAGAAAGTGTCTAATCCTCCCCCCCCCCCCCTCCCCGCCAAATGCTCTACATTTCATGCTTGGGGATAATAATGAAGGACATTTCCATTTGGTTATTCCCCTTTCTTGGTACCCTTTTCCTTGCTCCCCACATACCCCTTTCCAGATGGATTTTGGATTTTCAGCTCTTCTGGATTTCCAGTTTATGGCTTGGGCCACAGCAATGGATTACTGACACTGTAAACTCCACATGGGGCTGCCCTCGAAGAGCATTTGGGAGCTGCAGATGGTCCAGAAGGCAGTGACGTGTGCAGTTTTTGGCATCTCTCGCTATGCCCATATAACAGCCTTGCTCCACAAGCTGCACTGGCTCCCAATAGGCTTCCAGGTGAGATTCAAGGTGCTGGCTGTCACCTATAAAGCCCTCCATGGCACAGGGCCGGGCTACTTGTGGGACTGGTTTCTCCCATAGTTTCTTCTCCCCCACAAGGTCTAACCGAAAGGGCATGCTCTGGGTCCCTTCCATTAAACAACTTCAACAATTGTTGAATCCAGGAGTTGTGTCTTCTCCGTAGCAGCACCTGCCTTGTGAAAGAGCATCCCCCAGGGATTCAGATGATCCTCACCCTCTCAACCTTTGGTAAGGCTCCAAAGGCCTAGCTGTTTCCCCAGGCATTTGGGCCAGGTCAGGCAAGCTCTGTTGTGGGTGCGATTTTAGGATTGGAACTTATCATTTACCTCGGGCATCATGGGTTATTGTGATGGAATGGAATTATGAAGGCCAGGCTCAGGGCGAAAAACATTTTCTTAGATCTCCTGAAGAGCGTGGGAGATACAAGAGGATGAGACTGGGACCTCCCTGAGGAATTCACAAAGTTGTGGCTGGCGTTCCTTGGGAGCTGGGGTTTCAGTCTGGGAAGATTGATGTCAGGCCTAGCCCAAGGAACTCCAAGAGACAATGCAAATTCAGTCCAGCTCTGTTTATTAGCTACAACCTCTAGCAAGAATCTTCCCAGACTGAAACCCCAGCTCCCAAGTAACGCCAGCCACAACCTTGTGAATTCCTCGGGGAGGTGCCAGTCTCATCCTCTTGTATCTCCCACACTCCTCAGGAGATGTAAGAAAATGTTTTTCTCCCTGAGCCTGGCCTTCATAATTCCATTCCATCACAGTTATTGTTTTGAACTATTGGGGTCTTTAATCTTTGTATGCTACCCAGAGCTACTTCTGTGAGATGGGCGGCCACATGAATTATCTAAATAAATAAATACGATCATGTGAATAGATGATGCGGTTTCATCCACTACATTTTCCACGTGGCAGGCCTGTAACTTCTACCGTTTTGAATGGAAGCTGGGGTTCCCAACTCTGAGCTTAATTACTAACCCATTTGGTGTTATTTTCTCAGACTTGGTAAAAATGGCTGAATAAAACCTCTAATTGTGTTCCCTGACCTGTCCAGAGTGCTTGGTGGCATTCCCTGGCCTATCAAAACAACCCACACTAGCTCAGTTATTGCACATTCTGGGTTTTACCCACAGACCTGGCATTTTTCGGGCCACTAGTTGGCCACCTCAGTGGAATCAGCACTGTATGGGTTCCAGAGTCTTCCACAACACAGCCAGCGATCCTTAATCCCTCTCTGTGGGATTTGAGTCACAGCCATTTACTATGAAGCTGCCACTCCACCCCCAGCCTCTCTATTCCATTCTCACGGCTGGATAACTTGACACATATTAAATAGGGTCTGATCCTGACAGCTGCTCAAACAAAGGAAATTGGATGAGCGTTTTGCAATTAAACTAGAGCTTTAGGCATTCAGCTTTTCTCAGGATCAGTGCTTTTGGTACAACATGCGTAGTAAATTTCTTCACGTCTCATTCCCCTTTTCTGCTCCATTTTTTACTACAAAGAGGAGCAGCTGACCCATACAGAAGAGCATGGGCTTCACCATTGCATCAGAGGTAGGGAAAGGAGATGTGGCTGATTCAGTCAACTGATTATCACAACATTTCTCCCCTTTGGTGCTAATGGAATGGTCAACAGTTCCCCTTATCACCCCCTCCTCCTCATAAAAGCAAAGGCTGAAAGACCTACTGCTTTGAATTAAGTTTGAGCAAAGTTCCTGTAGCCACAGATGTACATCTCCACGGCACCAACAGCCAGACCTGCTGCTTCAAATCCTTGTTTGTCAGCCGCCTTCTTTGAATTTTCTTCTAAGGCTCTTCTACTGGTCTCTGTTTACCCCATCATTAAACATAGCTGGGCATGCCTATTAATGCCAGATTTGCCTCTCTTGCTATAAACTTCCAGATTTGCCACCGTTCAGTGGTGAATACCAACAACACTACAGCTAAGATACAGACGAAATATATTGTCCCACTATTCCAGTTGTCTACTTCCTAAATTAAATATACATTTTTATTTGCTTCTAGAAAGCAGCCCTCAGCTTCTCACATTTCTGGTCTGTATAAATTACATGGGTTGTGTGAAATATGTACCCATAGAAATACATACACATGAATCCAAAATGCCAGTGCACTATTTTGTTTCTTGACTGACTATTAAAAAGGAAAACGTTATTGAATGGATTTGGGTTGCAGCTATTCTGTGCTAAATCCGGCCAGTTTCACTGGGGGATTACAGCATTCTCTTAAGCATAATATACACTCTGTGCTTCAGAAGCCAGTGATGGACAACCCGTCGCAGAGCAAGTGAGGGCACCATATAGATGGCTGGCTGAAAAAAGCATCCAGCAATATGGAACGGAATGGCGGGATCCGGCCATGGAGATCCGTCTGGTGAGAATGGAGGATAAGTACACAAATGTGTGTTTTTCTGTCTCTCATTCTCTTTCCCTCTTCCCAAGCACAGAGAAAACACACACACAGAGACACAAAAACTTACGGAACAGTAGAATATAAGGACCTAAACCTATGCATCTGTGGAGCAGTGGAAAAAAATCCCCAAGTTAGCCAAGGCAGGCTTGCGTGTGTGAAATTAGTAAAGAAATACAAACCAAAAACACTCATGGAATCGCATACATCAGAAGTACCAGAAAAGCTCCCAAATATGTGTATTGTGAAGTTTGTATATCCGAGGAACAAGGAGCAAAAGGAAAAAAAGGGGGGGGGGGAGAGTTGAGATTTTTGAAAACAAAGCCAGAATGAAAAGCATAATCCATGTGATAAATCCCCTTTTCTGCGGGGAACATGTCAGGTCCTGAGGAGAAAAAGAACTGGAATGTACAGGGCAGACCACACAAACCAGTGAGACAAAACCACCCGTGAGGGAGAAGGGAAGGGAGGGGTGAGCCAGACGAGGGGAATGGAGCTGAAAGGGAAAGAACGCACAAGACAGGCACAAAGAGGCCAAGTGGCACAACGACGCACAGAGAGGGAACGAGAACAGCATACCGAAAAAGGACAGGGAGCAAAGATGAAAGCTGGCACTGAGGAAGAGGAAGAAGAAGAAGAAGAGGAGGAGGAGGAGGAGGAGGAGGGAGGAAGGCAGGCAGGCAGGCAGGCATAAGCTTTGGTAGGATGGGAAATGAAGGAACTCAAAACATCTAGGAGCCAAACCTTTCTCACCATTCTGTCTTAGGGATGGATGGGGTTCACATCTCATTCTTGGCCATGGTTGGTTGCCTAAGCCACAATGGGCTGCGCCCACTTATTTTTAGCTAAGCTAAAAATAATGGTTTACGTGACATAGGGGCTCAGTTTAGACATTGCATTAAGCTTCAATCAAATAAGCTAAAATGGCTTACAGCAACATCTGATTAGGTTGTGGAGTTTTGCAGCAATTTACACAAGTTCTAGGGGAAATTTGAATGCACGGTTTCCACTGCTTCATGTTGCTACAGGTTTTCAGTGTTGTGTTTTCTCTGCAACTCAGAAAATACACAGAATTTTGAATACTCACAAACCTAAGAATGTTATGACCTCAAAAAGGAAAAAACCTGAGTTTTACATCAACAAATTTAAATCTGACCATCTTTTGGGAAAAGTCTTCTTGACATGATTCAGAAGTTGCCTCTACCGCCAAGCTAGTCAATATTGAAAATAATTATTATTTCCTCCAGAGCTCAATGTTCATTGCAAAACCCATTGCTGCTTTCAGACAAAGAAAATACATATATTTAGCACTCATTTGTTCAGATTGAGGGGGGCAGGGAATAGGAAAGAGAAGTCCAAGAGTCCATAATACTCTCCTCCATGTGCAAACCGCATGCATTTCCCAGTCTGCTTTCTCCCCCTGCATTAAAAAAAAAATCATCTTGTTTAAAAAGCAGGGAACAATTATGCCAACTTCACAACTTCTCTTATCTTTTCCACAGTGATGTGGTTTTGACATGGACAGTCAGTCATATGCTGAGTTTACAAAGTGGTCACGTCCAGCATATATCCAGGGCAGTTCCACACTGTCTTTACCCACAGCTTTGCTATCCAAAAGGCTGTCCTTTATCTTTATCTTGCTGACCTGCAAGTGTGAGTAAAAGCTATCGCTTGTCTGGAGTGGTCAATGCTCCCCCCTGGTAGCCAGTTGGAAAACCCCACCCCCACTCTTCATCTCACCAGGTAGGCTTTCTGCAGCCAAGGAAAGGGGGAAACATTAGCCTCCATTCCTACTGTGGGAGAGCAGCAAAGGTACTCCAAATTCAGCACCGAAGGATAGGGAAAGAAGTTAACATGCATTAGTGCTTGGCTTCTGGAGGGATCTGGGGAAATCCCAGAAAAAGGACAAACTGGAAGTTCCCTCCAATGAAGCTGTCCCACCCTTTAGCTCTAGAAGAAGTGCTGCAAAATGGCTGTTGCAGCATTTTCTCTGCACTGAGCACTGAGCTGATGAACTTCCAGACTTCATCAGCACAGCCTCCATTGCACTCTTGAAGCCCCTGCAGAACCATTGGGACTTGCAAGAGTAGCACTGATCCAGGATTGGTGCCTCCCTTTGCGTGTGTGGAAAGGCCCTTAGGAGAACTGCAGTACAGTAGTCATCAGTTCCTTGTTTAGCTGCAAAAGTATTCTGCTGCTATTTGAGCAATTTAAAAAATAAAGAAATAGATAATAATTATGATATCCTCTGCAAAAGATACTTTAAATATCTGCTGAAGTCAACATTTTAGTGATTAAAATGGGAGAACTACGTAATCACTGTCATTTCATTACCTCCAAACTCATCTGGTGAAAGCACAAAGAGATCATGTGGCACCGAGAGGTCTTCTGGATGGTCAATGTATTGTGCCAGCAGAATGCTCCATTTACCCAGAATTTACTGATTGTCCTGTTGATGCTGAATCATCCATTATATAGCTTAGTATCTGTATGACCTTCCCTCACCCCACTGAAAGTCTGGTTTACCTCAGAAAAAGCATCCTATTGTTAATATTGTTCAGATGTTTGAAAGTTTCACAATATTTCTAAAGTTTCAGATCTTTGTCACATCACTCCCACCCAAAGGGCTTCTGTTCACAGTTGATTTTTTTTACCCTACAGAACTAAGTTTTCTAGAATGCCCAGGACTATGACATTGTCATGACAGCTTTCTAGGCCTTAGGGAGGGACACCTTGCACATATCTTTATAGAGAGAATTCTGCATGCTGCAACTATTGTATTAGTATGAAGGGAAAGATACAAGTGAACTGGCAGGCACTGATAATGAAGTTTATGAGTTCTGTTTCTAAAACACTGTTTGACTCTGATGTGTAAATGCTCAGAGGAAAGCACGGGTAGATATTTACCATGATGAGAATTTAGTAGGAACACAAATTGAACAAGCCAGGGAATCCTGTCAAGGCCTTGGTTGACTGATGGAATGGGGAACTGGAATGGGCCACTGACAGGATTCCCCTACGTGCCCTGGACAGTTCTGTGGAAACCCAGTTTCCCCATGATTCTTTAAAGATCTCTGCGCCCTGATACAGGCGAGGAGATAGTTATATTGCAGGTGGTGTAAATCACATCAGGAGAACACCTGGACAAGTCTATACGCATATGATCATGCCTGCTGTATGGTGGTGAAGGCTGCAGAGAAGGTGCGTTTTGGGGCCTCCATGGTTTCCTCATGTATTTGTCCAGAAGAGCTTTCTAGGGTAGTGAAGGTCTTATTGTCAGCTGCCCTAGAAAACCCAGTGCTGGGGCCCTGAAGACCTGTTATGATAGGTTTGCAAGGCACTTTGAAGATAAAATTGCTTGTATTTATTGTTTAAAGATTGTTTTTGATAAGGAATATACTGAGGTATCCAGTACACCGTCTGGTCCAATTATATGGGATATTTTTAAGTTTATAATGTCTACGACATGGAGAAGATGCTTGTAGCTGTTTAGCCACTTCATGCTCTCTTGGCCTAATTGGTCTGCCCAATAAAATCTCAGAAAACAATGGGCTGATCTGAGTAAGATTTTGAAAGGTCACAAAGGGGTAGGAGGCTTCAATACCCTGCAGAACTTCATTCCTTCTTTTCTCTTCATCTCCCTGTCGGGGGGGGGGGGGGGGGGGGAATCAGAATTCAGCTTTTCTTGCCACAAAATGGAGTTATACTGAAAACACCCTGATGAACTTGACAGGATTTTCCTCTTCTTATTCATTTATGAGAAAGGTCTCTAAAACAAAAAAGGGTTGAAGAGAATGGTCCACTAACAGAGAAGAGTGGATGAGAACCATTACCAGATTTCACCCTAGTCCTATTACAAGATGGTCTAGGCCATCATCTGACTGAGGTCAGCAAAGAAAAATGCTTGGCTACTTGAGTCAGTGTGCAGTTCTTGAACATGATGTTGAAAGGAGGAAATGCGCATCTTGTGAATCGGGACAATGCACATTAATTTAAGATGCCTGAGTGATCATTAAAGTATCTGGGATTGCATCTGTAATTTTGTTATTTTTAGGGCATCTTGACAACTAGGTATAAGAACAATTTTAGACTGGAATTTGCTTGGGGGACTGCAGCTTCATGAACAAATATTTGCCAGAAATAACAATGTTTGAAAAGCAAACGAACAAAATACCTTTGCTCACTCATTTCAGTACGTCCTGGTGAAGAGACTAGGTTATAATTTTTTCCAAGTAAGTTGGTTAGTCTAATCACATGAGAACATAGCATGGGAAAGAAAGCAGAGTGAGTTAGGGTTTGGGAGCTCAAGATGGCATACTTAATGCTGCCTCTTCCAATTTTTCTCTACAACAACAACCCTGTGAAATAGGTTGGGCTGAAAGACAGTGCCCCAAGTCACCCGGGGACCTTCCATGGTTGAGGATGGACTTGAACTTGGTTTTCCTGGTGCTAGTCAGGCACCACACTGTTGTACATAAAGTCCGATAATTCAATCTTTACATGTGAATGTACAGACAGAAGCCTTACAAAAACTCATATAAATATCATTTGTAAAGGCATATTTAAACAATTTGTTTTCTTTCTATTTCAA